>CM060843.1:49714368-50204368 GCA_030762175.1 Metallyticus violacea
ATTGAATAATTAATTTACTTATTAAGAGAATAGGTCGGAAAACTTCCAGATAATGTGTATTCTGTTCGTATCTCAAGGGTGGGAACAGTTATGCTTTCTGCCGCCAGATGAGACTATAACTAAATACATGGCAGTATTTACCACTACTATATGATAACGGTACGACTTCGTAGGGACGTCACAGGCTAATAATACCATTAAGTTCTCATTACTACTTATAAGATAAGCCCAATGTCTTATTTGAAATTTCCAATCTACGATACTGTCTGTTTATTAATTTTAGACACATCTTACACGGGTTATTTCACGTTGCATGTACATATCTTAAAGCTGCTTTATTTGTCCTCTACTAATATCCATTTCTTCATATCTCGCACATCTACTAATATCCATTTCTTCATATTCCGCAATATGTGCCATAACCTATAGTTCCTATTGTTTGCGTGTATGTATTCCATTTTTTCCCACCTCTCTATTACCTTCTTTGGTTCTTCCACTATTTTTCACGCTACTAACCGTTATATAATTTTACTACGTACACTTTGGTACAACGTTGGTAGAACTTTAGGAATAGGTTTGCAAAAATACTGTTAAGTCCGTTAATGTTGTTCGTTAACTTAAACTTTACCTAGGAGTTACATGGTTACAATTTATATAATAATCTTATATTTCGTGTGGCTTTACTTTTCACGAGAATCTTTGTGATTTGATGTTTGCTCAAGTTCGGTTTAACATATTTGCCTTAATTTATCTTTATCTCTAACCCCTCCTTCTCTGGGCTACCTAGTAAATGTCTCCTCAAGTTTGGTTTAAGAAATTTGTATTAATTCATTTTTATCCCTTAGCCCTCCTTCTCTCAGCAATGTAGAGCATTTCTTGTTTTTGGTAACAATGCTACCAAACGTTACCACTTTCATTATCGCTCAGTCGCTATTATCGTCTTTTTGATACGATTACTACTATAAAATTTGATGTGAATTTTCGGAGAGAAGATCGGGCTACTAACTTTTAACGCGTGCAGTTAATCTACTCCTTCGTACAGTTGTTATTTATTTATTTTGTGAACATTAGAGCTTTCCCAATTACAGTGTTCACTTAATCAAATATACTCCTTAGAATTATAAGACAATGAAAAAATAAAACAAAATAAAAACGGAATACAATGAATCAAATATGAAAAAAGTTACAAAAACAAATAGAACAAAAACAACAATGGTGATACATGATAAATTAATCAATGCATATTTTGTGAAAAATGATAACAGTGAAAGTATACACTTTCTTTTTTTTAATGGTGTTTAACGCCCGTTTTAACTACTGAGGCAGCACTGAGGGTGAACACTGGTGATACATGAGATGAAATGGTAAATTGGGAAAGGATTTTTTTTAAGGAAACGTTCCAGGCCTAAATTTAGGGTACCTCCTCGGCATTTGCCAGTTATGATGACTGAGGAAAACCTGGGAAAAACCTCAATCAGGGAGGATGGTCTTGGAGGGATTCGAACCCCAGACTTCCCGCTCACGAGTCCGCGCCTTAACGACCTCGGTCACCGTGTCGGTATATCAATAGTTAAATAATGCAATTAATTATATAATGTTTGCATTCTAAGCACAGGAAAATATTTATACGCATCAGTATTAACCCTTGGAATAAAAAAGATATTACTAATATGTTTGATATGATATTTGGAACATAAAATCATGTTGATTGTCTTGGGGTGAAGATTCCTTCTGTTAAATACACTTTGGTACTGAAATAATTGAAATAATGTGTCATAAGATGTTAAATTAGGAAAAAAACACATGATTTTTTTTTAAAAATGCATACTTTAGAAATTGGCGTTCAATTACTCCAATAAGTTTAACATATTTGTCAAAGTAAGGACTTCATATAATAGAAGCACATTCAAGTTTAGATCTGACAAATGAATTGTATAAAATAAATCGAATTCTCAGATCATTAAAATTAGATGAATTACGAATAATAAATTCCAGATTCTTATGTGCTGCACTAACAATGTGATTAATATGTTTAGTAAATGAAAAGTCTTTGTTGAAAATTACTCCGAAGTCATTCTTTGTTTCCACTAATTGTAATTTTGTTTCATCTATAGTGTCAATAAAATCAACATTACTTTCAAGTCTAGAAAAAGACAACCTGACATATTGGTGTATTAAAAGGAAAATTGTTATGTAACTTTTTTGCAACATTTTGATAAATGTCCCTCCATACTTTTTGGTTTTTCATTAGCCGCACTTGGAAGCTTTGCCATAGAGGTTAAGCTTAAAGAGCAGGCAAAAATCCTTTTAATAACGTTACGTTTTTAGTAAGGTTTGGTTAGTTTAGGTTTCCGCTTTGGTTACTTTCGATATACGTTAATTGTATAACTTCCACTTTCAAGGAAAGAATGTGAATCAATAGCTCAAGCTACAGTGAACGCTCCACTCCACTACCTGCAAGAGAGCTATGTAAGCGAGCTGGGTTGCCGCCAAGCAATACTCAAAGCACAGTTACACTGTTCCGGATGCTTGGTGCTTCCCTGGTCCAAATTCAGGATTCTAGTTATCAATTAGTATTTTATTCCCCATTATTTTATTCTCTAGAGTTAATGGCTAAAATATTGTTTTCAAACTTTACATAGAATGTGTAAAAAGTATTGATACAACTGCTCTTATTTCACTTTGATCACGTCAATATTTATCTTTTTGTTTTTCTTGATTTTATTATTGTTATTTTCGATTAAATGTCTCTTTTTTCTTATGCTTAACCTACTTATCATATTTTCATGTTGTATGATGTACTTTCCTCCAAAACAAACGCATCAATGAGCACTGAAAGGTATGATCATTTCCGAAACTTCTTGCATATGTGCAGACTATGGTTTTATTAACACGTTACTGGTCTTTAGTTAAATACAAGCAGCTCATTGTACTGTGAGCCAATAATAATACAATATTATTATTGTCTCATTGTTATTGCAGGCCATTTTGCACCTATCAGTGAAATTTGTAAATGTGGATATTTCCTGAGGATACCACAGGAAGAAAAAGCAGCGGATACTTTTTCCTTCACCCCACCATCTTCCCCATCGCTCTTATCGAGTTTATTAAGACCACTTCCATCATATTCTGCAGCAAGCAAGGCCCCTGGTGGAGTATATATACTTCCTTGCAACAGCGGTTTGTGATTCAGTTACAAGGTAACCGAGTTTGTTCGCCAACGGTAAAAGGGAGAGGGGAAGATGGGAAAGGAAGTTCGCCACCCTGCTGCTTCCGGTAGAGAAGCCCAGTCTGCGTGTGTATGTAGGGGGTGGAGTTGACAACTTTGTTCAAGAAACTGAAGAATGAGATGAGAAGAGAGGGTCAGTGGAGAGAAGCTCAAGGGAACAAGAGAAAATCAAATGATCACGTACGATATACCCAATACTACCACCGCACAAAGGCACCCCTCGCTTCCTTTGCTTGTACTAACTTTGCGAGCGGTATCTCTTCTTATTCTTCTCCTTTGTATCTCCGTTCAGAATACTTTTTTCTGCTTTCTTTTCTTCCCCCTTATTTTCCTTCTCACAGAGTCCTTTACTGATAATTCTATTCATCCTCAATTCCCCAATACTGCAATAAGCTGAGGAATTCTTTGGAGTCGTCACAAAAGTTTCTCTGATGTTTGCATACGTTACATGTGATACATTTTAAGTTATAAAACACTCGTTGCTGTAAGCTTTTCTATCTGTAAACTGCATTTTCTTGCCTTCTGATGACATCCACGCTATATTTATTTAATTTTTGTAGTTGCTGAACAGTCAGAAAAGTCCATCTTCAGAAGTACTGGTATCAAAACTTCTAATTCTTCCACTTGTGCCTTAAGCTTTGTAAATATACTCACATCTGGTACGTACTATTATTTTCAATTAAGATAAACAATGTTGTTTACGATTCGTTCAATTATGTCATGATTACTAATGTTTCGGAAATACAGCTGTTTTAGAGGCAGACATTATGCTACTTTTTTGTGATCACTACATAGAACATTAAATATTATAAATTGGGACACTTTAACAAATTCAAAATTTACGAATATATAGAACGAATGAACTGACAAAAATCTCAAAAACAGTATTCGGTTTGATGCTATAAGAAAGAACAAAAAAAGGAAGACAAATGTTGTACTTTCGAAAGAGTTATAGATGAGCAATCTTTAAAGAGTCAAAATAAAAAAAAATCTAAAATTACCTAATGAATAAATGATAGTGCCATTAAACATTTTTTCTCTGTGAACAAAATAAATGTCATTTTTAATATACAAAGCTTTATTTTCTAATGTTTTAGCCTGAATAATTTTTTATTTAACGTAAATTTAAAAATGATTGTACATCTATATATTGAAGGGAAGTTTAAAAGTGCATAACTAAATTTTATATTTCATTTCCCCCCCAGCCACCCGTACTTTTTATTTACATTTAAAAGAGAATTCTGTTGTTATCTGACATTTTTATTGTTTGAATTTGGGCAGAATAAAATATCATATAGATGATCATGGTGATGGCGAAGATAATTTATTGGAGTACATACAAGAATGGAGCACTAATTCAAAAATATCAAAGACAAAAAATAAAATTAATAATCGTCATCACAGTTAACTGTTAAAAAAAAGGCAGGAAGGAAGGAAGGAAGAAGGAAGGAAGGAAGGAAGGAAGGAAGGAAGGGAAGGAGGGAGGGAGGGAAGGAAGGAAGGAAGGAGGAAGAAAGAAAGGAAGGAAGAAAGGAAGAAAGAGAGAGAGAGAGAGAGAAAGAAAGAAAGAAAGAAAAAAAGAAAGAAAGAAAGAAAGAAAGAAAGAAAGTTGGAGAGAGGGTGTGAACTTTAGTGTACTATTTTAAATTAGATTAGATTAACAGCAGAATCACACAAAGATTTACAACGGAAAATATAAGTATTAGTATAAATAAAGGTATATTTTTTCATTACTTTTAATGAATCTCGTTTAATTGAATAGAGCAAAAATGAAAAGGAGGGTCATAAACTTCGAGTGTGCTAGTCTGCTGCTTGTGATATTAAAACTAGAAACCCAGCAGCTCATTAAATATTATGCACAAATAAGATATTTTATTTTGACATTTATGGTGACCAAAGATCTGAGAGGCTTGTGCAAAACTTGTCTCCTAAGGCAAAGGAAAAGCTGAGAAGTGGATGGAGGAATCATTTTATATTGACATACTTATAACTGTGAAGTGTTTGAGCTGTTCAAATGATTACCAAATAAAGTTGTACATTAAATGATTGCATGTAATTATTTAAATAGAAAAAATGGGTTGACAATGAGATTCCAATGCAGGATTATGCACAGTACCATATATTTGAATGGGGAAGGGATAAGAATAATGAATGAATAATGAAAATATTCATAAAATAAATATAATATTTATACTCTTTCAAATGTTTCGAGTCAGAAACTTTTGGAAAGATGGATATATTATTTATATGATATTTTTCTGGTTTTCGGGTTAGTGACCCTGCATATTTAAAAATAGTTAACGTCTATCATGAATTAGAATATCTCTAAGTATAATTTGTTAGCTGTTTCTGGAAGGAAAATATAAAAGTTTCAGAGTATTTGTAGCTGTCATGGCTTGAATAGGAATTCTTATAATTTCGAACTATTATAAAATAAATGTTTCACTAGTATATTATAATTATCCTCTGTATCATCTTCAAGATAAAAATATTTTTATTCAATGCGTCCACTGTTCATTTGAGTTTGGGAGATGCTTCCCCGGCCTGGCTAGAGTGTAGCCCACTTCTGAGTTTGGGACACCTGGAAGACGTGGTTACGTTATCCCAATATCTGCTAGGAGGATAATAGGTGATAATTGGGCTTAATGAGCTAAGTTACTTAGGCATTCCTCTTAAGACTGATGGAAAACCCCTTTAAACCCTTAGCTAGAAAAATGACAGCACTGAGCAGATCGGAAAGTTTTAAAAAATCAGGTATAGAAACATATTGCCGAGGAATAAGATTGTATTGGCATTGCATTCATTAAAAATATATTTCATTTATTGCTTATAGCAGCATAAACTGGTTTGTCCTAAATAAAATGGATATGAAATGTATAAACGTACCTGTTTCTCGAATTCGATTCTTCAGGTCCTGAAACTCTTTTACTTTGGTTTTGCATACCCATAATTGTAAAATCCCAGCAAAAAGATCTAAGTGTCAACTGTTGTAAAGATGATGGACCTATTCAAAGAGAACCTCTCTATCCATTTGTCAGAAAGCGTCGTTTAAGGTATTCCTTAAAATCCATCTTTTCAAAGACAATCGTGCCGACAATGTTTTCAAGTAAACTCAAATTGTACCTGCATATGTCAAACTGCGCAATTGATATCTGATAGTATTCACTCGTTCCTCTAGAAGCAGTATTCTATAGTGATAGTATGAAATGTATGTACACCATCAATGTTTTCAGGACTTTATCATTTATAACACAGTACTTTGAAATGGATCACTGCCATATTTAAATTACACAAATGATTCTGCATGCCATATAAATGTTATCTTCGACAAATCATTATTTCATGAAAATAAATTATAATGCGGCTAATATTTTACGATAAGCAGCGATATAATCCTTCCTCCTCATGATTTAGCTAAAATCAGAATGAAAATCTGTTTTAAATGTTCCTTCCTAAAATTTTAATCTGCACTATTTTTGCACCTGTCATTTGAGGGACTTGAAAAGTCGTCACATTCTGGTAATTACATCCCCCTTTAGTATTTTTGTTTTAATTGCTGATTTTGCTCTAAGGGGACATAATCTTTACTAATTTTCTCAGCAGATATCTGAAATTCGTTTGGAATATATAATGGAGATAAATAACATTGCTAACTTCTATACATTTAAAATTATATTTAACGGCATTTATTGCATTGGTTCTAAGCTACAGGCGTTTTTCTCATTTGTCTCTCAGTATAAAATAAAATGTTTGTGCAATACTCTGTATCTTATTCGTAATGTAATTTTGTTATTCTGTTCACTTACCTTATCCACCTGATCTTATTGTCATTCTCATACTTCAAATGGTCGGTATTTTAGGTGCTTTTATCTCTTGCATTAGAAATACTTTTTTTAAGTCAATAAAAGTCTTAAATTTATCAATGATTACAATTGCTAATTTTTTAAATTATGTAAAATTTTAGACGTACATTTTAACCTATTTTTATCTCAAAGAAAAAATTACACGCTTCCATTTATTATCTAATCCTGCATTAAATTAGCTTTAATACAGTTGTATCTTCTTCTAGGACTTCTAATTCTCCCCTTACTTTTGGATAACCCATCATTGTAATGGAGAATTTATCCATTTTCTTCCTGGTTGTGATCTACAGCATTTGTTCCTTAACAGAGTTAATCTTTAATCCGTGATCGTGAAATATATTAAATTGTTCTAACACCAAATATACTTTATTTTCAAATTCTCGGAAATCTTACAAATACATTAGTACAGGATTATTAACAAAGTTTGACCATTTGAGATACAAGTATAAATATTCTTCAGCAAAGGAAAAAATTCATTACATATGTTTTGATTTAAGTAGTTTAGAATCTAGGTGACATAATAATTTAAAAAATTGAAAGCATCAATAGAAATCATTCTTAATATTGAACTTTTTATATATTCTGAATGTTTTTGAGTGGCCAAAAGAGTACTTGTGAAATGCAAGATGAAATTGGAAGATTTTTGTCCGAATTTAAAGAAAACAAATATCCACTCCTGTTTGTAAAAATGTTCTGCTGTACCTTTTAAGAGTATATTCTTTTCCAATATAGGATATATATATGCATAATATGTAGGATTATCCTATATATCTAATACTGAATATTTTCTTGTTATATCTAAAATATATCATTAAATCCAAACTAATGAACATGAAATACTTTTAATACAATGAGAAACGAAATACTTAAAATAATTTAAAAAATAAAAACATTCTTATAGCACCAATATAGGTGTGAGAATAAAAAGCTGTAAATGTGTAAAGATACTTGAAACTGTCCCTGGCTACCCGTCAATTACAGGGTAATTGAGATAATTCATATTTGCAATTTAGAATCAGTAACTTAGTAATTATGTGCAAGTATGTTGTGCATTTTCTTTCAGTGGAGGAACTTTGTCATAACTTATATATATATATATATATATATATATATATATATATATAAAATAAAAAGAAAAATAAAGTAACACTATTAAAAATGTAACAAATTAACAGCAATTATAACAGCAGAAAAGGATAAAACACTAAGAAAAAGTCACACTTGAGATCGCTATATTTCGGACTCGTGGAGTCCTTCCTTGGCAAGAAGAAAAGTGACAATATATTATTATTATTATTATTATTATCATCATCATCATTATTATTATATATGTAAATATATAAAATAATATTGTATAGTGTTTAAATTCATCCATAAAGTGTAATTTAGTAATATTTAGGAAATAACGTGTAGAAATGTAAGAAGGTAAAGAAAAACTCTCGTTTTACTCCGAACACAGAAAAACTTTTAAAAAGTCAGACAACGCAAGGTAATATCTTCTGGTGTGCAGCAAGGGTTGAAAATGCCCCCACCTCAGGGCAGAAGCCGATCTGTTTAGTGACAAAGTTGCAGATGTCCGAGTAAAGGCATTGACAGTAACGTATGAAATATGTTTAAATTCATCTTATTGACGAATAGCGAATCACTTCACTTCAACAAAATTTTCCAGCGAATAGAAATGAAATTCAGTGAGGTAAGCGCTGACCTATAAGTTTCGTTAACACAAAATTGCCGGGAGTATTTCGCGCCGTTGCCCGAGGGGGCTTCATTTTGTATCGCGTATAAAAGGGCTAAATTTTGCCCAAAAGTCGGGCAATCTCAGAATTTTCCTGGCCCAGATATGTGTGACTGCTGTCGCCCGGAGATCAGCTGAAGAGCGGCCTAAGTACCAAGTACCACTTTCAGCAACGAAGCTTGAGCGCCAGTCACCACGCTACCTGCCGATACATCATTGAGCTGCATTAAGAATCCAGTTAAATAAACAAATTCTTCGCACTTGACATCATTTGGTCAAGGCAATAAACTTACGCGTTTGCCAATATTACCTTGTCCATGGTTCGACGAGAGATGTTTGCCCGAATATACATGTTAGGACAATAAATTATATCAACCAGTAAATAACGAAGCGATATTTGTCGTCACCTTCGGAGTTCCGTTCCACTCAGGCCCGGCGCTAGCTCACAGCCGCCAAAAGCCAGCGAAATGCCCTTAAGAGAGTCTACAGCCTAATTCCCAATCATACTTTAGAATTTTCACACTAACTACTGTTGTTTTATTATATTGCATCTTTAATTTTCCTGAATAAAAAGAAAATGGTGAAGTGGTAATTATTTACAGAATGGTTTGCGCTTTTTGTTCAAAGACTTTGTAAAATCTATGAAAAAAATGTTTAATAATCTGCGTTAATAAATTTTTATATTTTCTTCTTTAATTGAATGTTCCTTACAGCAAATAATCTCTCCCGAAGCACAGAATAATAAGTTATTTTCTTATGCTTATTATAAATGTCAATAAAGATGGGTCTAGAATTGCTTTTCACTATCTTCGAATATGAATAGTACAGGAATAAAAATTATATATCCTGTTTTAGTGATTTTATAGAACAAAATTAAAAGTTCAACAATCACTATATTTTATTTGGTTTTAATTTTTATTTGCTTTAAATTAGTGAAGTATAATAAGAACAAACATCATTTGTGAAACTATATAGACTAATTTGAGGATTACAGTGATATACTCGATTTTCTAGAGTCAGTATAAATTTTATGAACAAAAATTCTGATAAGTCATGATAATCTGCGAGTTCTTACATTATGTATGCTTTAATAATATACAAATTGTTATGTTGTATTATATATATATATATATATATATATATATATATATATGATACCTGTTCGAAGTACACACGTGTTTATGTGTGTATAATATCCCGATATATTTTAAGACGTAAATAAATAATAATGCTATTTTATGCATCTTTTGCACCTGAAAATAATAAAACTGCTTTGAAAATCTGCACTGAGAGATAATATTGGCACCAATATAGTTAAAAATGCCAATGACTATATAAAAATGCAAGAAATTCAGTTTGGGAAACTGTAAAATATTGATTTTATGTTATTCCCTATGGAAATATCAATAATTCCCCAGTTTTCCTTTAACTTGTCAGATTTTTCTCTGGAGTATTCAAGTTTTTATTCTGTGCAGTTAAGCTTTGTGCAACTGCATTACTGAATAACTACTACTGAATGTACTGCTGTGCTAATGAATGATATCTAAAACAAAAAATCAATAATTATAAATTTATCAGATTTTTACTATGTTACTCTTCATACACAACTTCAAAAGATGTCATCAAAATGCTTTAATACATGTGTACTTCGGAAATACCTGAAAAATAAAATCAACATAGCAGAAGAGCCAAACTTTATGTAAACACAACTTGAAGAATTAACCGTAATTCTGGGGCAGCCTATATGGAAGATGCATTTTTCCATTTTTGCTCTAGTTTATGATTCAAGAAATATATGCACTTTTTAGTGTGTTATTTTAGCTGTGAAATATACTGTCGATTTGAAACGGCAAGGGTTCGCATTTCACATGGGGTACTCGTACCATCTGCAGAACAAGTATACGACCTAGAGAAAATAAAATATCTCATTCCTATATACTCCACCATATTCTTCGAGATTAGGGCATTGTTATTTCCCGCTTCGAAATTCTGACTTGGAAACTTAGGTCTGTGCTCTTTTGTTACTTTTCGCCTTCTTTCATATTCTGTTTCTGTATCAATCTACACTCAGTAAAAGTGCAACATTTTCTGTTGAATTGGCTTTAGTATGTTTCTAACATTGAATTTCATTTGCATTTGTTCATTTTGATATAACATTTTGGCAACTACAAATTAGGTGTTTTTAAATGTATTAATTTAAGAAACGTGCTTTTCCCTTTTCCTTCAGAATTGATTCCCAAAAATTTTACCTTTTTTTTTTTAATGCAGGAAACTTCTAATTTTGTTTTAGATAGGCAAATACTTAAAACATGATTTTTCTCTATTTTCTTATTTGTAGTTTAGATTAGCAACGAATGGTGTTTTTTTATTTTTTAATTTGAAGTTATGAAGTAAATACAAGGAAATATTTAATAGTGAACTTTATGATTAAAGGAAATAACTAGCTAAATAAGAAGCTTAAAGCGTTCTTTTTTGAGAAATTTAAAATTCATATAATTTAAAACTGAAACAAAAAAATCAAAATACTCAAACACCAAACAAAAAGCTACTTAATTCCAAATAAAAAGTTAAAATGCGTAAATACAGGTTTAAACCACACTCCCTAAAATTTCCACCCAATTAAATCGAACATCCAAGAAATATTTGTATTTAATACGTTATACGCCATAGAAGGAATTTATAGCCAATTTTTAATGCATTAAATAGATATTTTTTTAGAGATGCTGCAGTAAGTTACGTTGCTGAGTGTGTAGACGTATCATGTCACAAGAATTTTATTAAATAAAAGTAAACGTTTTTATCTTAACTGTACATTTCTTTTTAGTTGCCAAAGTAGTTTCATAAAAAACTGTACTACTAATCTTCTAAGTTATTTCTTATCATGTACTGAAACTGCATATGTTTTTATTGCAGGTGGCCTGGATCAAATCGGACTCGAAAGCCATTCTCGCTATTCATACTCACATGGTAGCTCACAATCCTCGGCTCTCTGTCACGCATAATGGTCACAACACGTGGAAGCTGCACGTGTCTAACGTCCAAATGAACGACTCAGGCACCTACATGTGCCAAATCAACACTGACCCCATGAGGAGCCAGGTGAGTTGGGATATATATTCTGTAGTGTAGTACTGACCATTATTGTTATTGCTTCTGTGTTTCAGTACTAACAATAAGCAATAATCCACGGATAGACAGCAATATTCATCGATGTGCATTCCGAAAACCCAATGCGGATCTTTGGTTCAGAGCATTGTTCATTTAAATGTTACTATTTGAAATTTATGGAATAGAGTTTGTAACTTCATGGATCTCAATAGATGCTAAAAGTGTTTTTGTGTAAGTAAAAAAAATTAAATTTGCGGTTTCGTCTATTGGTTATTTTTATATCCTTGTCAGTATTGTCATGATTCCGAAAATAGTAGATGTACAAATAATTACTATTTTAATACTTTATCCTAAACATGTCATTGGTTGAAACCTTCATATTAAATTACTGCTTTTTAATTATGAAAATAGCTCATGCAGTATTTTACATCTCGGCTTCTGAGCGTATGCAACCAGCGGCACCATCATTTCATCTCTGTTTACTAAAACGTTTATATTGTCTTGCCTTATACAGGGGGTTTCATGGTTTTATCCTCCGTTTCTCGGGAGCTTGCGGATCCGCAGTCAGACCGCTAACGCCCAGCGAAGCGGATGTTGCAAATGTTCTGCTATATCCTCGTATTTCTGAAATCGTTTTAGAAAAGTGTCAATCGCAAGCAAGTGAGTCAAAATGCCCCTTTAAGATGGTATAGCACAGTTAGCAAACCCAGTACTCCTGTAAGGAAACAAATGCCGGATTTGAATTAGAAATTGGAGAAAGACATTTGGAAGCAACACATTTGAGAGTCACAAGACGGGATTGCCTGTGAAGTTAATATATAAGATTACGCTTATAGTGGTCAATATAGACTGCATTAAGAATAATAAATCTGAGTGGACAACACATGTAGACGACGTGCAAGAGATTCGTCTACCAAAAAGGGCGCTACAGTACAGCCCATGTGGAAGTCTACCTATATGAAGGCCCAGAAAGAAATGGGTTGATCAAAGTATGTAACTTGCTGCTGCTTCGAAACGGAGCAAGAATAAGAAGAAGAAATGATTCACACACACACCTACGCATCTGTTCGTCTTCCGAAAGAGAGTCAATATACCGAAGTTGCCAAAAAAAATGTATACACACTTTCACAGTAGATATTTATTTAATATATTCAAAGTTGGACCGAAAAACAACAGTAATGTGTAGTATGATGTTCTGTAAACAGATGTGACTCACACATATTATGATAGCGTTGCTACGTGACAGGTAAATGAAGCCAAGATTATCGTATGATGTTCTGTAAACAAACGTGACTCGCATTACGTTATGCTAGCATAGCTAAAACAAAATGGAGTCAAGATTATTGTTTGAATAGCGGAAAGCAATTTTGAAGTGGTATTGGAAAACCGAGTGTACAGAACAGAACCACCAACACGAGTAACAATTGCACTCATTCAAGATAAATTTGAGATTTATGGTACCGTATGCGATGTGCACAAGGGCAGATCTGGGAGACCTCGCAAAGCTACAAGCGCCGCGCACTGGATCCAAGGCAATATCCTAGGCACTGGATAGGACGAAGAGATCCAATTGAATTTCCACCGCGTTCTCCGGATCTAACTCCGCTGAACATCTACCTATGGGGAACTCTTAAGAATGTTGTACACCGTAGAAAACCAGCTACACTGGCAGCATTTCGGGAAGAAATTGAAACAGCATGTGCTGCGATTGCTGAGAACACTTTCGTAAACATTGCTCAATCAGTAGTTCAACGTACTCAGAAGTTTATCGACGCCAATGGTGGGCATTTTGAGCAGCTGTTGTAACTGTAAAAGTCTAAGATGATTAGTGCTCATCATTTTCTGTTTGTGTTTTGTTATGTTAGCACAGTTTTTCCTTTGCTTGAAAAGTTTGCATACATTTCTTTGGCACCCTCTGTATATATCAGTTCTCATAATGCATGGGTGTTTGTTCCTTACAATTTATTTCAATTTCTACCATAAGTAGAAAGCATATGCTCTCAGTATGCTATTCTTTTATCTTTGTGCATTTAGTGCATTAAAAAAAAAAGATAGGCTTTATTACTTTGTATGCATTTACTGCTTGCCATAAACCTATTTTGCCATCATACAAAAGGCTTTCATGTATAAAATCGGGTTTTTCTGTGTTCTAAATGCTGTTATTTTGTGTCGAAACTTGACCACGTATATGGCACCATAGTTCATCAGTAATGAATATTATGCGTGTTCAGGTACTCTATCATTAACGTTCTGTAGCATAAAATTACATAAAGTTAGGCAATCATCATAATTCCCTTTTTTCAATTCCTGGCAACAATGAACATTCAAATTTAAGTCTAATTAATTTTGAAAGATAAAAACTGTTGCCTGTCAATGTTCTAAACAGATATCAGAAGTAGATGAAAAAAACGGGACAATTCATTCTCTTATCATAAGGTGTGTGGCATTGTAAATGTAGTTTGATTGAGAGAACGTAAGTTGCGCAGATATGTCGCGAGTTACCGCTCTGAGTGATGAAAAACTAGCTGCCGTAAGACGGACGACAAAACCATGAAAGTCCCTATAGGTAATACTGAAATTATCCGCACTTGGTTAAATAGTTATTGTATCGGGAATTCACATTTTGATTAATGCGACTAATTTTGGCCATCCTAATGCTAATGAATACCTTTACATTCCGAAGCCTCAAATTGTACTAATTTCGGGAGTGATTTTGATGGAAAATGTTTAAAATATTTTTTCTTGTGTTAAGATTGACGTTATCTCAATATAATTCACTGAACCTTGAAGGAGTTAAGAGTAGGGTGGCGTGGGTGGTGATTAAAATGTTTTGAACATGCCCCACGTTGGTAGGCCAAAGTTTGAAGGGCTTATGGGTGGGGGGAGGAATCGTGAAGGAAGTTTGATTATGTGCGATACAGCTCACCACTCAATAATTCTTCTTGTCCATCTACAGGATGTTGCTGGTTTTCTCGACCTGGTGGTGCCGGGTTCAGTGAAGGGAATTAAAGGCAATGTGTATTGACCAGAGAGAGCACTTGTTATCTGCCTATTGACGTCGTTTATTCAACAATGAATGCATACCATGGCGTTTCTGTTCGAACCGCAGTAATAGACGTTTGGCAGACACGCGGAGCTATAATGCTTGACTAAAGTATGCTTTCTGACTGCTGGGAAGACGCGCTGGACAGAAGTGAAGCTCGAACATTGATGTTCCAATGCGTTCTCTGACTTCCGAATGCTGAATACTCGAATCTTGAAAACCTTAGAATCACCAGAAAAGACCCCGAAAAGGGCGATTTCACGTCCTGAAATACTCAATAAGGCTCGCTTGACCACGTATTACAGGGATGCTCCATTTTCCCGCCACTATGGATTTAGACATCCTCATAGGTTATCGGTGACTTCATGAAACTCTCATATTATTGGCTAGTCAGATTATCTGAACGTAACCACTTGGCGATTCGTCCAGCGTTCAATTTCAATTTCTACCGTACGTTATAGTTCAACGTCCTTAACGATAACATACGTACTAGCAGCGTGCGTCTTTGCCTACATACCTGCCCGGGGGCGGGCAACCCTTCCCCCAATGAACAAAGAATTTGCTCCGTTGTCTACCAAAGCAGACCCTCTGCTGTCCGAGCCAGAATTACGGCTTTTCGGGACATTTTTACAAGCTTAGAATCCGTCACTTACAGCTAGCTCAAATAAAATGTTAATATATTCTGATCAATTTTCCACAATTGATGGTGTATCAAAAACTGCATCAACCTGTAGATTCAAAGTAGTATATTGCTCCGGAGTGTACTGTCTAATCATCTTAGTCTATGCTAATAGGTGCATAACTGCATTGGAAACAGATTCAGAAAGCAACATTCAAGTACATGACAATATGGTTGAAGTAAAGCTGCATAGTATATGCTTGAAAGAAACGTAAATAATATGCAAGACCTGTTTGGAAAGTATTGTCATTTATATTAAGTTTTCAATGTTCAAAATAAGCAAATTCCTCAACTATAACACATTTTAATTTCGCCCATGTTAAAACATATTTCTTTTCAACTGCTTAAATACAAATTTAAGTCCCATTAAAAAAAACTGAAAAAGCCAAGAAGAAATGACTGATCCGATCATTTTTCGGCAACCGTCATACAGTGTCTATACAAGTTGATTAAATTGCGTCTATGACAAAGATGGTTTTCTCTAATTAACTACCAAATTATTAAGACTGCGTGACATATTCTGGAGCTTTTCTAAAGAGTGGATAATTTATGGAAGTGCCCACAAATTGTGTATTAAGAGTGTCAAATATCGGATGTCATATAGGAAACCGTGTTTGTTCTCGCACTTTGAATGTTTTGTTCACTGCACATTAGAAGAAAAAGAGAGTTCTTAAGGCACAGTTATCCTTTAGTGGCTTTTGTCCTTACTTCATATATAGCAATTCGATGAATACTTTACATCGTCAAAATTAATCAGCTCCACCAGGTAAGAGCCTTGTAGAAATTGATACATGAAATTTAGCGAAAAAAATCCGTCTTTTGTTATTGTCCATAAGCACAACGGTATCTCTTAATTATATTATTTGTTATGTTTATTTTTGCATGCACTTGAAGGTTGTGCCCTATGAGCTACAGATATATTATTGATTTTGAATATTTCAGTTATAAAACATGCACATTTAGGTGCAATTATAAACCATATGTTTATGATTACAAGTTTCATACCATTGCTTCTATAGTCTTTTACTTGCATATTTTCAATTTTTTATCCACTTATTTGTCAAGGTTTTCCATTTCAAATTATGAAAACAACTTCATGATCACTCATAGAAATTCTTGTTCTCATAGTTTAAAATAATAGAACTATTTAGTTTAAATGTTATACAACTGCGAATAAATAACATTTGAAAAGCATTCCAAAAAGGGGTAAAGGCAACACGTTCTATAAATATTGATTTCGAAACAAATCATATATTCTTATGTATTTGAAATAATCTTCAAAATGGCATTAAAATAAAATTTAAGAATGATAAACCGTATTAAAATCTATTTGTTATATTGTTGGTTTTTCTCAACCATTCAAGTGCTTCTAGTTGAAATTAAAGTAAAAACAGTATAACATTAATAACAATGAATTATCATATAAGCTATTTAAATAGGGGTATAACCAATGAAAGAATGAATTTATATTTGTCTGTTAGAGAAGGAAAAGAGGAAAAAAGCTAAAGATGTGTAGGAGAATATCATGAGGAGTGCGAAAATTACCCAAATATCAATTTTGTATATTATCAGCTACAACGCCGTGAGTACAAAACATTTCAGGGTCTATATTCTTTGCTTAAACCTTTTTGAATTTTAATTCTCCTTTCTGAATGGACCAGCGAATTACAGAAAATTAACTTCAGCCTAACACAAAAGAATACCTTAATCATTTTCCCTTTGTTTTACTCCGGAACATCACCCCTATTCATCTCTCCGGGTGTCTCTTAAATGCATTCTAGTCACAAAAGCTTGTGATTTCTTCCCAGATGAAGATGGAAAACTTCCACTCTTACCCGTCTCTCGGTGTGGAAGGAGGAGGTCAGATTCGGGTCACTCGATAAGCCACGAGCGAAGACCCCAATCTATTATCCAGCTTCTTTCTTTGGGTGTGCTATGAGACCAGACATACCTGTTGATTCACCGCCCCAACTTCAGCGCAAAGTAGATCAGGAATGGAAAGTGTATAATGAATTTCTCGAGCTGTATTAAATTACTTTTGCCTGATTTTCCACCAGCAACAAGTTCCAAAGCCTGCAGGAATAGCAGTGAGATGTGGGTGTAGTGGAATCGATGAAAAGATACTGGATGGGGAATGTAAGATCACACATCGAGAGAAATAGAGGGATGCAGCAGCAGAATGAAAAGAATTCTTGTACTCTATATAAAAAATTATAATAATTTTATAGCCCACTTAGTTTAAAATTATTTATGTTGACTTAACGAATGTCATAATTTTTTTCAATTTATGTTTTTATTTAGTACTTTAACACCTAGTACTTTAACACTTGAATTAATATTCAACCGATGCACGGTTATTGAAGTACATTTATTTTTTCCTCTACTTGTGTACTTTTATCAAGTAAATATTTTCATTTATCTGTTAATGATTCTGAACTGCTAAATTAGGTGCCAGTTCACGTGAGTAAAGCACTAAATGAAATAAAATGTTGAAGCAACTGTAGCACGTTTTTAGTGTCAGGTATCAGCTTCTGCTTTCACCCTTACGGCGTAATTTGGGTTGCCTGTTCCGGAAAGTTATAGGGCAAGTGTGGAACACCATGTATATATTGTGATATTAATATAAATTGTTCTCAATGTTGTATGTTTAAACTCAGATAAGCCCTCTAGATACTATTTACGTTGAATTTAACGTCAATTTTCACTCCTAAGGTGCCAGGACCAGTAAAAGCTGACGACACATTATATTAATAGTTGGGAAAGTAGTTTATTTTGGAAGGCAGCGTTCCAGACCTAAAACCCTTATAAAACCTTAGTTAAGGGTGACGGTCCTTGCTGGAATCCCCCAGATCCACCTTAACGAGTCGTCTTAATGACCTCATCCATCCATGCGGGTAGGAAAACTATTTTGAAAGCCATGTAACCTGTAGTACTAACATGTAAAATGTTATTGTATATAACAAACGTTTTGTATTACTTAGGTTTTCTCTCATTTTAGATGTTTTTTTAGAACTTACAGAATACTAATATTATATCAATACATGATTGCAAATGTTTAAAGTTGAATTAACGTTTTTAATTGGTAAAATATTCGTGTTTTTAAAATTTCTTCAAGTTTGTATTTGGTAATTTGATGCAGAATTTAATTCTTATATATTTAAGTACAAGAAATTTAATTTGAAAACGTAATAATTTGTATAGCTGTTTATTTAAAATAAATTTTATTTAAAAAAGAAACATCAATTTATATAATACGGGAAATTTTAAAACAAATTTCTATTGCATAGAAATTGTATTGTTTCACTCCCTCACAATCCGCCAAATAAACTTTTAAATAAATGATTCCATTCATATCTCATATTTTGATTTCTAGCATTGACGGTCAAACTGGATTGTTATTTTAACTTGGATAGAATAAAAACACAAAAAATATTAGGTATTTAATGTAATATTTGTGTTTTGGTAATACATCCCAAAATGGCTGATACTCTAAAAGAAGGAACAGAATATATTCGGATAAGTCAGAAGAGCCAAAATAGCGCATATTCATGTAATATTAATAATTAATTATGAATAATGATTAATATTATGTTGTGAAATAAACTATTTTATCCTAAATTTAGTTGAATTATTTTCATTATTTTATCCTGTCTAAAATCAAATAATTCAAAATCAAGTTGCTACGCAACGAAAGAAAACGAAAATTATAATTAAGACTAGGATTTTTATAATAATTCATATTTTGTTTGATAAGGGTGATATGTTCTTTAGGTATACATATACAGATATTCTTACCGCCTGAGGTGCCTCAGTAGTAAAAAAGGGCGTTAAACACCATAAAAAACAGGTATTCTTATTTGAAAAACTCGTTAAATGTGGGTGTCTCGTTTGTATATTTAGTTATATATAAGTGATTCACCCTATTTTAACAAATTTTGAGTTATACTTGGCTTAATTTCGCTTTCTCAAGGAATAACAATGTTTCATTACACATTTGAGTTTTACCGTAGTGCATTTAGCCAGTTCTTCCGTATGAATACAGTATAAATATATTTTCCTAGATCTAGCTGCTTATTAGTAAAACACAAGTGCAATACACAACGAATTGTAGACGGGAAAACATTATAGCGCATGCTTCTGGGGAATGCCCTGAAACTTTTTTCTCTTTTTTACAAAGAATTGTGCACTGCCTTCTATTTCTCTTCATAAATTGAGTAAATCAAACCTGGGATGAATTTTTTTTACAAAAAATACACAGGCAAATCCATAACTGATCCTTCGACCTTAAGAAAGCACTTCATTCGTCTTTAGGAAAACACTATGGCATGTTTTGCTACAGGTTGCAGGTAAAAAAAAAATGGGCATTGAAACAGTTATTTTGAGGTGGTTTCAATGCAGAGGGATTGAATGGGATCTCATGGATAATTTGGACTGTTTTTAATGACTTAAGTCATTAGGGGGGGAAGGAGATTGTTCACTGTATTAATAAAGTCCGGCATTGTTTGAACATTTAATTTATTTTACAACTTGGCAGGTTACTTCCTGACGGCTTGTAGCTGACCTCACTACTCACTTAGACTGACTTTAGGATCACCTTAGAATGACTTAGAATGTCTTCGACCGCTTTAGAATGACTTAGACTGCCCTCGACTGACTTTAGAAAATGACTTAGACTGATTGCTTTCGAATGACTTAGGCAGCCTGTTTCCATATATCTCTTGAGTGAATCCTCTCGTGTGTCTCTCGTCTCCCGTGACTCTTTTGTCTATCGCCTCTCTGACTTCTGTACTCCGGTTTTTCTACAACATCGCCACGCCTCTCGCTAAATTAAATTCCCTCGTATATTATCCTATTTCCTGTTTTATGTTCGTCATTGGCTATCTTAAAAATATTTATTTGTATCTAAGTTCTCCTTATTGGTTGACTTTTATCCGATGCCCATTGGCTAGAATTATTCTCTCCCTCCTGGTCTACAATATCTTCCTACGAGCCTGAATATTCCAAGAACAATCAGTCATAAATTTCGGCATTTTCCTTACATGCTGATTTCTATTGAAACATCTCTTACCCCCCCCTATTTGTAGAATGCTGAACGTTCTCAGAGATAACGCACGTATTTATGGGCGGTTTTTAATACTTTGTACCCCCGGCTTTCCTGTAATAAAACATTTTCGTCTCCGTTCTGACATTTCCATTTTCTCTTAAATTATTGCTGTGTCTGACTTTGTTCAAATACTGTCCCGTTACAGTCACATGTTTTCTTACTGTGAACTCCTAAGTATTCCTTGGGCAGGTTTCGTGACCTAACAAAAGATAGTTTACCCTTTCCTCAGCAGTGTCTAAGGAGCGGTCAGCGGACGAGGCGTCAGGTATGCATCTCTGTCTCTTTCTCACATCTTTTACCTCAAAATGTATACAAACCCCTTTTGTAAGATACAATCACCTGCCACATGATATATATATATATATATATATATATATATATATATATAAAAGTTATATACGAGTTACACAATATATCAATTCCTGTTATACCTATCTCTAAATGATTCCATTATACATATACATAATAATTATCCTTATCAAATCTAATGCTTTTATAAATATTACTCTGTAGCCTCAAGTTATTAAATTAATAAAGGCAGCCTTATTTCCGGCTTCAGCATCGATGGACAATAATACGGGCAGTATGGGAAGATATATAGGGAAGATTATTGTGGGGACATTGGAAGAAGATAATTCTGGTCAGAATTTTTAATAAACGGCAAACATTTAGGGAATTCCAATTATTCTACAGTGAGTAAAGTTTTGGCCCGTCTAGGAATTTATACTGTCGTAGACGTTCAGCATGATGATGTACAGCTGTATGTAACAGACTATACTTCTTAAGTGGTTAACACAGCCGATTCTCTATGGTGTATGTGTCTTGTTTAGTTCATGACCTGCACAGAGTTTTCGAGAAAATCCGTAGTTAGTTCAGTGTTGTTGATAAAAAATTATCGCGTGTGTCAAAAAGATCTTAAAGGTTTTTTTTTTTTTTTTGAGTAGTGTTTAACGCCCGTTTTTACTACTGAGGCACCACAGGCGGTGGACACTGATGATACATGAAATGAAATGATAAATTGGGAAAGGATATTTTTTTTAAGGAAGGAAGCGTTCCAGGCCTAAGTTTAGGTACCTCCCCGGCATTTGCCAGTTATGAAGACTGAGGAAAACCTGGAAAAAACCCCAGTCTGGGAGGACGGTCCTGGCGGGATTCGAACCGCAGACCTCCCGCTCACGAGTCCGTGCCTTAACGACCTCGGCCACCCGTGGCGGTGATCTTAAAGGTAGCTTCTCGAGTTGTACCATTTAAGTTGGGACCTCCAGATATTCCTTTGCCGTCTTCTTCTGTTTTGACAAAATGGGAATCCTATTGATGTCTGTATTTACTATGCAAGAACTTCGAAGTTGTGAAAAACATCGTTGATTCATTTGACAACAGGGAAGTCGTTTCTAAAGGACAAGCCAAGTGCTGATGTCAAAGGATGAAACTGTTGGTTAACTTTCTTACATTAAAGATAACTTTGGACCTTCTGCAGTAACTGCTTTGCAATAGTCTAATGTGACACTACAGCAGCAGGTGGAAATGTTGAATAAAACTGTGGGTAGTTTAAATGATGTTTCTGGTAATGTGGAAAAAGTCATTTCAGAGAGAATTACAAAACTTCTCTTCAAAAGCAATAGATTTCATACACTGAGTTTAAATGCAAAGCTTTTAACGGTAGAATTTTTTTTTTCACTTGGTGGATCAGAGTTAGATTCTAATGATATTGTTAATTTCAAATTTTCTCCAATTGTGTCTGTCGAAGTAGAAAAAGTTTTATTCAAAACAAAGGCTTTGTTAGCCGATAATAGACAATCGTTAAAATTTGAAATTATGCACCAAGTAGTCATTGTGCATTGTAACTGGGTGTTCATTAAGTGAACACAAGATGTTATTAAAAGACATTCCTCCAACAATGAATAAAATTAATAGATACACTAACACACTACACTTTCAAATTCATATTTGTCCTCTTCTGTTTATTATTTACCCCATAACCTGTATTATATATAGGAAAAATAATTTGTCAACTAATAAAGCGTATTGTTGTTAGAACATGTTTTGGAGGTTTTCAGACATATTTACCCATATTTGGAGTTGATATTTTATTTTGCCTATTTTTCATATTTTTAGAACATAAAACCTTAACCCTAGTTATGATAATTCTCTTTAAAATGTATCATAATGGGGGTGGCTGGGGATGAGAGGGTTGAACATAAATGATAATCATGATTAGTTTCAAATTTCCCCTAATACATGAATTGAGTATTTTTGTTTAAATAGGTAGTTATTGATGCTGGTACGTTTTGAAATGAAAGTGATGTATTTTATATATTTCAATGCATTTGAAACATCGCTGAAATGCACACATGTTCTGAAATTAACTTCCCAAATTAAAAACAAAAACTAAGTTCTAAGTAGATTCTTTTGAGGTAGAGAGTTGCAATTAATTTGTTTTGCAGCATAATGTTTGTTGTTTAAGTTACCACCTTTATTAATATTCATAGCTTCCACATTTATTAAATATATGGTCTCGTGCTTACTAATACATTTACGTTTCTTGAAAGTTGTTATTTTTTTAATTAGAAAAATAATTTAAGCTGTTGGAGTGGAAAATACGTTTATAAAAAGCAAAAAGATATCAAATATATGCTACAAGGAATAGAACAAATTCTTTTGAATAGAGAATCTAACAGTAAAAGTCATGCTAAAAATAATTTGTATAGAGTATAATGTGGTCCAGATTTTCTCAACTCCAACATTTGGAAAATAAATTTACTAGAGTTATTAAATAAAACTTATATTTTATAAAGTTATATACATAATGTATTTAACTTGAGATCCCATGTTAAAATGACAGTCAGAAAGGATTTTCAATAAAGCCATGTTATTTTCCTGAACAATAGATTGCACACTGCCCTTTTATGCAGTCTTCTATTGCTTGATCTGGTGCTCGATAATATTTGTCTGACGAGTTTCATGGTAAGTCATTACACATGTCATTAACTTTATTTATCTGCATGTGATTTTGAGTTTTCTTGCACCAAATTTCAAAAGAATGAAATATAAATTGAATAAGAGCATTCATAATTTTATGCTAAAAGCTGAATTGTTCTTCTGTAACAGGTTCATTAACGATTTGAATTGTGGGGAAGTGTATGATATGCCAATCTGCCTCATTAGAGCGAGAAAGCTGGGCATTGTTTTCAATAGAAATTACAGGTAACGATGAGTAACACTTTCGTGCGTTTTTATGTTCCTAATGTAGTGTCTACAATGGTCCAGAATGCGAATTAGCTCATCGTATTAGCTAGTACGAACTACCTTCTTGAAGGAGGTTTTTGCAATTCACAGGTTTATTTATTATTATTATTATTATTATTATTATTATTATTATTATTATTATTATTATTATTATTATTATTATTATCATCATCATCATCATCATCGTCATCATCATCATCATCATCATCACCATCATCATCATCTTCAGTTAATCGTTATTAAATCAAACTCTTACAAAGATGCTAAAAATCCTATTAAAATATAGAAAATATTCGCCAGCGTGCTTAACAAAACGTCAGCAGTTACAGCAGCGCCTGTAATAATTTCAATTAATCTGCTGGTAAATGGGGTAAATAGAAAGAGGGAAACTTTCATACTATCCTGTATATCTTCTCAAATAGACTAAAAAGAAAACAATCGTACAGCGTGTAAAAGAAAAGAAAAGAAATATATGTATAACTGTACTTATAGATTTATGGATATACAATTGAACAAAAACACTTAATAACCTGAAACAAAAGCTTAGGTGCTTACGTGGTCTTAGGAGCTTAGCAAAATAATTTTCGTTCAAAAGAGTTCCTGGATCTCTAATTTCTGTTTCGGATAAATCCTTTGGCTGCTTTTGTTGCAGTTTAATTCCAATTTGAGAAAGAGAATATATAATTTCTTTGGACGTTATGAACTAATATACTTCTATGCGCTTAAGACTTAAAACATCGTGAACAAGAATAAATTGTATTTTAAAGTGAGCCACTTTTATCTATGAATCACGTTTTTAATATAACTTAATTTATTAACAATTTTTGCATTTTAATATTGAGGTATAATTGTTTTTATTTGGTCTCTTAAGTTAAACTTATTATATTGTATATAATATAATGGGTGTAAGAAAAATATATGTCAAAATGGGCATCTTTCTCCCATATATATTGAAAATATTATACAAACATGAACAGGGAAACGTTATATTGCCATGTTATAGATCTTTTCTGCAACTTTTACTTTCAATGTATGATGCGTAAGCTACTTACCTTATTTTGTATGCGAGGACATCATAGTTATTTTGTAGCAACAACCCAAACCATTCAGTCTATTCAGTCAGATTACAAGTTTGTGCTCCTGTTAAAATATCACAAGGGATTTTTTTTTCTCTTTTTAGGATGCTCTTTAACATCTCAGGTCATTAGCGTCCCATTCTATTCAGGGTGTGAAACGGCCAAAAAATGTTGCTCAGAGGGCTCTTCTTTCAGGCTTGAGGTTCTTTATCGTGTCATAAATGTACGACACGGGGCCCACGACTTTACTTCCCTTCTGAAGGAAGCCATACTTAGGATATTTACGCCGGAAAAAAAAAATCCATCGATCCGGTCGGATTCGAACCCGCGATCTTGGTTTTAGAAGGCAAGTATGGTTACCAGGACCGACATCACATGGGAATGGGGAGGTGTATCAACTTTTAGTCCTTAGGTTCACCGCCATTGTTTTATCTGTTCCAACGGTTTTGTACTATTTGCCATCTTATCATGATAGACGATCTTGTGCTGAAGTCATGCCTCCTTTCACGAATGCCAGCGGAGAAAACCGAGCCCAATTCCAAGAGAAGTGGTTGTGTGACTTCAACAAAAGCAGGCAGATAGAACAGTTTTAACTCACAGAAACAAGCAACCGTACGCCTAAATGAACTTTGTAGGAAGCACGTTAATAGTTAATAACGAAAAATAAACTTTGTAGGAAGCATATCAATAGTTAATCACATTGAGTGTACGGCGAAATGAAATCGGAAACTGCCATTTAGCATTGTAACACATAAAGGAAATAATAATGATAAGGGAAAATACGTGTGGTTTTAATACGATATTTTTCATGTATTTCGAACCATATAAAGGAGATATTTCTTAATTCAAGGTGGCGCTAATAGTTTCTTTTCCAACTTGCAGCAAAGAAAGCGCGATAATTTTGACATCCGTTGTATAAGATTTTGCAAAGGGAATTCGATGAAATGTTTTCTTTCTTATTTTTTTATAGCAAAGAGTCTTTTCAGTAGAATTTGTTTTTTCTATTTTGGCGCATTTTTTTTAGATTTAGACATGGATACTTGAGCAATTCGAATTTTTTAGTGTGTGTGTTCTGATAGAGCCACAGAGAATTTTTAGTTTCCTTCTTTTTATTCAGAACAGAAACATCTTTATTGCCTATTATTAAATCATTATTATTTTCAGATATCCTAACCAGGTGTTCATAGACACCTAAATTGACATACGCTTGTATGTGTTTACACATACTCTACTTAATGCGAATCAAAGCACGTGCAACGTTATCTATATATACATTCCCTGCGGATTAATTGGCATTTACACTGCACGCCATTATTTTGTACAAAATATACCTAGACCATTTTCGATGAGGATGGGATCTTCCACCCATCTTCCACAATCTTCCTTAATACTGTTATCCTTGTTTACATCCAAGCTTGCTTTGTACCTACGACGAATGTCCTCATTTTGCTGGTCAGTTTTCCCTTAATAAACACAACGAGCCTGTCGAACAGCTTGTCTTTAACAAATTCCATTAGAGTAAATATTGATTTATTCATACGTTTCACATTTTCAGCCTGTGATGCATTCGTTCTATTTGCATGTTAGTGTTGAGTCCAGCTTGCAACCTGTGACAGTAAGCTCGGCATTTTGCATGATTCACGCAGTTTTCCTGGAAGTATGAAGCAAACACTGCTGTCTTTTTAGAATAGGCGCAATTAATGTTCACACCTCCGGGCATTCGGTTTTCTCCGTTGGCGTTCGTAAAAGAAGTGATTCCAGCTCAAGATCGCCTGTCTGTAAATGCGACTCGCTTTACTAGCAACAAGCCCGTATGTAATACTCGTACATAAGCAGTGTCAACTGTTGTGAGTTCATCACTGACTTGATTTCAGGCACAGTATACTGGAAGGGTATTCAAATGAGAATTGGCAGATGCTCATTTGATGTATGTAGCAATAAGGCTGCTCGGCGTTTGTATCAGGAAAGATATCCAGAACGGAGATGCCTGGACAGGAGGACGCCTCAAGCAATAATTGATCGCCGTCTTAGCAGGACCTTTCAAGCTTACCACTCACGACTGGGGAAGACCTGGCAGAACGTGAGCAGCACAACTGGAGAGGCGATAATTCATGCGGTTGAAGACAATGCTAGTGTCAGCACAAGACATATAGCTAATGTTGACCACATGACTGTCTGGAGAGTGTTGCATGAGAACCTGTTGTATTCGTACCATTCACAGCACGTGTAGGCACTGTCACCACCTAATTTTCATGCTAACGGGGGCAATTTGAGTACTTTCTTTAAGATGATTTTCATGTGGTATGCTACTTTTATTTCATAATGTATCACATCATACAATGTAAGAAGATTTGTAAAAAAAGAACTTTAACAAGGGAATAAAGTAATTCTGGATGCTTGTTTAAATAACATATTTTCATTCTTTCATGATAAGAATATACCCCTAAGGTTTTATATACATATTGTGTAATATTATAATAACTTCTAAATTACGTAATTTTTATTTTTCCCTCTTATATTAAATATCTATTGTTTGTGAAGCCCAAAATTAAACTCTCAGTTAAGCATCAGTTGCTTTAATATAAACAATAAAAAGAAAATTACAGGTTAAGAAACTGAATAAATACAGGTACCCAATTAACTTGATTTTGTAGTCTTAAATTTGATGTATTTATGTGAAATTGCCTAAGCCTTTTACCTTTCATATTTAATTTATCTACAGTGCATTTAGTTACAAAACTTTGAAATTTATTCAGTATAATTCAGATTTAAACCTCCAATCCGAATGCAAAAACTGCACACAAATGAAGGAACTCTGGCTTTTTCTCCTTCGCAGTTATGATATGTAAAATACCAGAGTGCATTAATATAGTTGTGATTTGTAGACGCGAAAAGTGTAATTTAGTACAGTTAATGGAAATTGAAATATTGACTTTATTATAGTAAAACAATTTATTATTGCTTGTAAATAGTAATTCGTTTGCGTCTATCTCGATGTGGGAATGGCAACTTCATTACAATTTCAGCGGTGCTTGTTTTGTGTATTTGTGTGATGATAGCTTGACCATGAGACAGGACGGTTCACCAGTTGACATACAGGACGAGAGTTAATTACGCGGGATTTTGTAGTCATTTATATGTCAGCTTATAGGCCAAAATGGAACATAAATTCTGCTGACTCTTGCACGAGTAGAATCCGAAAAGTAAAAGATTGTCAATCATGTACCCTGGGAGTTTTCCAATTATGTTGTAATTTTAATAAAATGCTTCATGGTTAACGAGCCCCCCCCAAAAAAAAAAACTTAGCTCAGGTTGCCTAGGGATTTGTATTGTTTCTTAATATTTCTTTATGTTTTGTTGTCGTTTATTTCTTCATATCGTAGCAACACTGTTTAATGTCGATACAGTTATATTGAATCGTATTTTTCCTCTTTCAGTTTTTCTTGCTCGTCTTTGGAATTCCTTCCTTTTAATACTAGGGATTTTCGGCCATTTCACAGTTTAAAACTAAATGAAAGAAACATAATACTGTTAATAGTCTATAAGTTAAATTGAGATTATACTTTGTTTTTAATTTAATCTTTTTCTACCTACTTGATATGTCGTACGTGTATGTTCATAATTTTACTCATATTATGCATAAGGTAATGTAATGCATAATGTATAAAGTAATTCATTATTTTATTTTTTGTGGTTGTGAGCATTTTTGCTAGTGGTTAGGACACTTAAATTATTTTGCAGTGAATTTTTAAATTGTTTAATATAATTGTTTATAAACATTACTCTATTATTTGTACGTAACATGAATTGTAAGTATACTAGTAGTGTGGAACCAGGCATGATTGTCTTAGTATCACCAGTTTAAATAAGTAAATAATATAAATAGTCCAGTGTACAATGTGGTAATAAAAAGGCACATATAGTAACACAGAAATTAAAGAAAGTAATCTTTGACTCTTAAAAATAGTTACCCAACAACTAATTAGGTAATGTGTACGATTGCTGAGAAATGAGCAGTCATTTGTTGCTAATACTGCATTTTATATGTGAGTGAGGGATATATGTGTGAAAAAAAAATTGTTATTTTTTTATAAAAGAGTTCATGAAATAAAATATTCATGTTACTACAATATTTGCGGAAGATTTGCGGTCAAAGTCTGTCCAGGAACTGCAAACGGCAGATTCGTTAACTGTATTGTATTACCCACTAGTTTAATACCTATGTTTATTACTACAGCTTGACGCACTATTTACCAGGTCTATTACAAAAAGGGGGGAGCCCTAATCAAAGATAGCAGATGTGGTTAACGCATGATGGTTCTGTACCTCGTTTTTAATTCTTCCATTGTCGACAAAAAATTCATAGATAATGAGTAGGTCATGAAGTCCCAGTTGTTCGTCTATACAATCCCTCAAATTTACTTTCTAATATCTTTAAGTATGAGCAAATACTAAGGGTCTATGATTAACTTTCTCAGTGCTATCATATTCTGTTTGAGAAAA
Source organism: Metallyticus violacea (assembly GCA_030762175.1). NCBI lineage: Eukaryota > Metazoa > Arthropoda > Insecta > Mantodea > Metallyticidae > Metallyticus > Metallyticus violacea. The sequence continues at coordinate 49,743,955 of CM060843.1, forward strand.
TGATATTTTTGAGACACAGGCCCAGTGGCGGCTGGCTATGATGGACTCTTGGGCAGCGCCCTCCCAAAAAAAGCAAACAGAGAAATATTAGGTGTCATAGTAAAATACGTATATGCACTTCTCAATTGGGTTTGCACGTTTTGTTTGAAATACTTCTGCACCACTTGTACACTGAGCTAGAGTGAAGGTTTTTATCACAGAATGTTTATTGATCTCCACCAGCTCCATCCCCGCATTTTCGCCTTTCTGGATGTTCGTAGAAATGAGAAAAGCGGATGAAAAATGCTTGAATTGTAGACAGAGCCACAGATAGGCAATGAAAATTTGGCGTAGTTAAAGGCACTTCGCTATTGGTTCCCACTTCGAGCGGTATTTTCAACATGGAGCGGGACGTTCGGGAGGTTCCGGCATATTTCGGTTGACAGTTCGGCGCACAACGTCAAAAGATCAGTGCGAACAGCCCGGTAGACATGAATATGTGATAGTGATTAAAACGATTTTATATTAAATTTATCAGTGGTAATTAGAAATAGTATGAATGTAAAAAATTATTTTGGAATGTTTATAATGCTCTTATACTAAATTGTGAAACATAGGCTTGATATTAGGAAAGAAGCATTGTTAATCAATGGTAGGTTTACGTCTGTAGCTTTCTGTAGCAGTTATCAGTTTGAAACAAATAAATAGATAATAATAAATCTATTTCTTTTTATCGCATTATTATGTGGTGATGGTGATCTGGGGTTTGATTGTCATCAGGATCGTTCTCTATAACTTAAAGGTTTTTTTTTTTTTTTTTTTTTTTTCCCCAGGTTTTCCGCACTCATAAATTGCAAGTACTGGGTAGGTACTCTAAACGGCCGGGAACGTTTTCTTCCTTAAATAAAAACTTTCATTTCAATTTATCATTTCATCTAATGCAACATCAGTGTCCATCGCCTTTGGTGCCTTATTACTAAAAATGGGCGTTAAATACTATTAAAAAGGCTAAAAAGCTATATACTTTTATGTAACGCAAGGGGATGCTGGAACTGCATGTCATAATTTTCACATATTTCTGACATCTACTTTGAAATTACCATTGTACTTCTTAATTCTCTTTAACAAATTATCTTGATGGATATTGTAGCTGAACTGTGTAGATGTTTAGAATGTGTAGATAGTTTATTAATAGCATTATGGAACTCCTAGAAATTTCTCTTTAAATAATTACCTGATAGCGCGAGCCTCTAGGTACGGACATACGAATCATAAATAAACTCTTATGGCATAGATTTGCCATTTCGTATTCTTAGTAGTTGACTGAGCGATGACTTATCGGCCAGTGCATTTCCCCGCCACCGCGTTGGCCATGAGATAATTGGCTGAACTGATACAAAATGCCACAATATTCATTGGGTGTAGATACCAGTACGAATTACGTGTTGCCTTAATATATTATGAGAATCATCTGAACTACCATTAACCACATTAAAAAGGGGAAGGGATGCAGGAGAGTTTCATGTTCGTTATGTGAAGTATTTCTCAGATAGTTGTAGCCACTGTAGCCGGATAGGACCTGTGAATTAGCCTGTAAGATCCCCAAATCTCTATCCATTTTATTTGCACATGCTGATTATTCGTTCAATAGTAGTTATTTAATAAAAAAAATGCTTTACTCTCTTATATTACTCTTAATCATTTGAGGGTCGAACTTTTTAACAAATTACATTTATTTATTTATTTATTTTATGTACGTATTAGAAGTAGGAGGAGCTTATAACCAAAATTAACGCTGTAGCAATGGTGGTAGAGCGTACTTAAAGGCAGTAAGGTCTGAAACACTACCAATATATTCATTCTATGCATCTAGGCTTTATGCCAATGACTAATAAAGAAGTTAATATTAATATAAGTACAGGATACAAAGAATACTACTAAAACTACTTCTCTTTTATAGGAAGAACTCTTGCGAGGCAATGAAAAGAACTTATGTTATTTTACTTTGACATTACATGATGATAACGATTTTAGCATGGGTACTTTTAAGTATTTAACCTATGAATTATGTTTTTGTATAAAAAAGATGTTCATGGTATAAAAATGCTCGCATAAATTTTACAGTAATTTAAGATAAGTGTTCAAAATTGCAAGAGTTTTGCGCTTGAATTTTAGAGGTGTATACATAGCAACAAAAATGAGTAATATACCAGGAAAAAAATGTGCCTCCAGTCTACGGAAAACAAATGCCAGTAAATCAAGGTGCGGAAGAAATTGCACGGCCCGCATTTGTGACTGTTGGAAAGGGCCAGAGCAGGTTGTTTCTTGCAACAAGGCAGCAGCGACTCCGGAAGGAAACGAGGAAAGGATGGAGCAGGTGGCGAGGGGAACAACTCGTGCCACGCATTAAACTAATGGTTCAAGCGTTCTCTACCCTGATAACGTGCAGCCATATTGCTCAATGGGAAACACAAATATAAGAGCAGCGGCGGACGGCGGCACAGCTATTTAAAATATCCCGAATTTCCTGTGTGTAAAGATTGCCACAGCACCTGTGTGTTTGGCGTTCTCTCTTTCTCATTTACGTGCTTGGATATACCCACACAAACTGTTCACTACGAAACCTTATACATTCACTGCAAATATTACAATATTGACAAATGACAATTATGGTAAAAATATTAAATCTTCCTGGTAGTTTTTACAGTCTACCTAAACTGGATAGATACTCTGTCGGTACACGTTGCCTGGTAATTATTCCGGCGTTTTCCCTTATCTTGAAAAGATGAATACGAACTAATATAAGGCGCTAAGACCCCCGTAGTCATTGCAGCATCTTCTATTCCATTTATTTGGAAAGACCTTGGTAGTTAAAGGGAGGTTAAATGCTTACAAAATAAATACTCTCCACAATTTTCTGTCTTTAAAGCCCGCAAAAGTTTCTAGTATCAGACATAGCAAAAATAACTGAACAATAGAAGAAAAATAAATTAACGGAAGTTATACAGTCAGGATATTTGAGTTACGGGCCAGTAGAGAACTTCTGTGCAATGAGAGAAGCTAATCGCCAAGGTCATGCATTAGGAAGGAACTGTCAGCGAGTGGTTTTGCTTTCGTATGTTAACAGTGCTTCCTCTGGGTGTAAATTGTGTGCTAATTGTTTCTTGTTAATTATGACTCCAATTCAACTCAAAGCTACGAGAGAAATGAACTCTTAAATGGCAAAAACGTGTGTCGAACCTCCATGCCGTATTCTTACGGAAGTTATATGAAATATATGGCTTTCCTACGCTAATGCCAGCAATGCATAATTTTAATGTCTGTTATAACACATGTTAGTGCTTATTATTATCAGTTTTAAAACCAGCATTATTTAATGCTTTCATTACAAAATATAAATACTAATATCGAAATATTAACTAAACGAACAGCAATTGAAGCAGTCGTCCCCAGGAGGCCCGTAACTCAAATAAACTCACTATAGTAATGTCTATAAGTCTTAACCAGTGTTCCAATATTTTGCCAATAACGTTTAATGTCTCTCTCTTGAACCTGCTTTAAAATACAGATATAAAAATGTTTCATATGTGAATTCCCATAGGAAATAAAATTTCTGTTTGCAAACGTTCAGGTAATTTTCTCTCATGGTTGAGATAATATATAATACTTCATGAATAAATTAAAATAGGAATATGTAAAATATGATCTGAGTATTAAAATGGAAAAATAGAATATGAGCGTATACAAAGAGATGCAGAATATTTGTCAATTGAAAATGGATGCAAAGAAATATATGCACCTTTTAGATATCTGGAATATTTAATTGCGAATTCAGGAATGTGAGTAATTGATATACAAAGTAAAATGAACTTAGCGAGAACTGGAACAAGATGGTGCTGAATTTAATATCAATTTAAAAAAATATCCCGCTTAATGCAACTGAAACATGGTCTACAATTAAAAATGCAAGATAAGATACGGAGTGAACTTGTGTGATAAAAGTATCTTAGCTCGTCCTAATGGTTTGGCCATATCAGAGAATGCGAAAGCCAGATATCCAAAGAATACTCTGCATTGATCACGACCTGAAAAGAATAAGACAAATCATCTGAATAATTAAAACAGCAGAAACTAATTCAGCGCTTTGGGTTGCACAAATAATATTTTCATTCAAGTACTGTGTTGTACTGAGCATTCAAAGCATCATTAAAAGACAGAAGTACACTTACGTTTATATAGTCCATGTAAATTCTATTCTTGAGTATAAAATAAATATTGCGTTGATTCACAACTTTATTCTCCTGAAACCATTATCTTTAGTCACTCTCTAGATACTCATAACCGAGCTAGGTGACTCACGCGGTATCACTTAGGACTCGCATTCGAGAAGTCCTGGATTCAATTCCCTTGAGGTCGATCATCCTGATCTTGGGACGGATGCCGGAATTGAATTTTCCTTTCCGAAATGTTCTTCTCTCCCGTTTCATCCCATTTCGTTCTGTTGATTCTGTTGCCGTTGAAAGTGTCAGGGTGAGATGACCCGTTTGCAGTGTTGCGGTGACTTGCACTTTACAAAGGTTTCTGATATGAAAGCTGCCCTTCTAAGGGGTTCGAAACTACTTAAGAGATGGAGCTGCACCGGTGTCAGAGTATTCTATCTGGGAAAATGTTAAGGGAGCCCGTCTATGTTCATAGATCTTCTCTCCTGATACATGGGCGCCGGTGTTTCCCTCTCATCCCTTCCTTCTAGAGGTTTCGTCCTGGCCCAGTTGACCAGCCCTTGAGAAAGATGAATTATTGAAATATTCTTCTCTGACAGCAATAATGCTATCCAATTTAAAACACAATAAATTATTTTGGCTACATTTGGGGCATTAGGTAGAATTGTTCAAGGGAAGTTACACTATCCAATTTTTCTTTGGACACATTTAAATAATTTTTGTTTAAAATTGTGTTTTTATCTGGGTGACAATCGTTTTGCGAATGTTTCGATTTTAAAATGATATAGCAGCGCTCCTTTTTAAATTAAATATATACTTACGCTTTTCAGCTCATAATTGTGATTTTTATTTTATTTATTAAAATAATGCTTTCATAATATCTTGTATAATTATATTATCACATTTGTGCTTATAATATGTAAAGAATTTATAATTTATATTTATATTAAAGAGTGCAATGTCTTTTTATATGACAGTAGATAGGTGTGCATTGTTAAAAAGAAAACTGTCCAACTATTTATCATCCTTAACAAGCAACACATTCTCTTCACTACATTAAGGGTTAAATATTCTGATATACAGAGTATGTCTTCAATTAATATTCAAAGTAACGTCTAAGTGAAAAATTCATTGAAAGTAGTTATTGAACCTGACGTCGTTACTTAAAAATTTTGAATGTGATTGGTGATTAGAGTTCTATCACCAAGTCAATAGTTTGAGAAGCAGTCAGGAAAGCTGACTGAAGATAAACTCCCTAGAAGACAGACGTGTGAACAGATACCTATCAATATCACCATCTTTGAAAAATGGTGATTGCGAATTTAATGTATTGTAATGTAAGAGTTATTGATAACAAAATTCTTTTCACCGAGATGACCAAGCTAATAGTTTTTATTTAGCTGTTAAAGTTGCGTTCCCATGCCTAGACGTTTAACAAGTATTATTTGTGAGTAGGGGCTTAACAAACATTTAACACAATTCTGTAAAACTTGATTAGTTTGAATTTCCTTTCATAAAGATTCGAGAACAATTTAATACCTTAAGGTATACGTATTATAAAACTAATTTTATCAATCAGTAATTAAACTTCTGTATAATTATTTACTATAAATAACAAAATGAAAAATAAATTATAATCTGTATTCCAGAAAATGGACAATTATATCCATAAATGCATAACCAAATTTTATATAGTTTCGTTTCAGTCCATTTTCTGATTATAGTAAAAGTTATCTTTAATTCTGTTAGTTTAGTTTTTCAAATTAGTATTTCCACTTAGTCTTCTTATGGCGTATTTGACACAAACTTCCATGGGAAATACATGTCCGCAGGTATAAATTTGCTCTTACGCTTATTGTTTCTTATCGTAAGCGATCTTAAATACAAAACAGAACAATTCAGAAGACAAGTGCTTTATCACACTAAAGGTACTACTCTTTTGCAGATGGGTAACTTGGACGTGAAAATTCCACCAGACATATTGAACGACGAATCACCTGATGGAGGAGTGGCCCCTGAAAATGGCTCAGTGAGATTGAGGTGCAAAGCAACTGGGATACCTGAGCCCACTGTCATGTGGCGTCGCGAGGACAGTAAGAACATCGTACTGCGTCACGACGGTGGTCGAGAGAAACAGGGTAAGTGCCTAATGCATGAAGTTCATAGCAGTGGAAAGAAGTGCTGAAATTGTTGATTTTTTAAGTATAATGTTTCTGTGAAATGTGTACTCAGGTAGCTGTGGAGTGTTATGCTGCTATGGATTTGACTTGGCATCTTAATGTGTGGAGTGGAATTTGTGGTGAACAAAGTCAACATTTTTCGGGTTTTTCCAGGAGTGCTTCCAATTCCCCTATTTTATTTCATCAACCTTTATTCTCTCATTTCACCTCTTCATCATAATATATTAATGACTGGTTGCCTTTTCCATCAAAGCGATGACAAATGTCAACTCTAGTACATAGTTCTCATTCATCTCCTATCCAATTCTTGAGGTGGTAGTTCTGACTCTCTCTTATGACCTTAGGGTGTCAGGTTTCTGAATGCAGAGAGCGGTACCTCCATGGAATAGTCAGTTGCTGCTACAGGTTGCCCCTTCTTCGTTTCCGAAGGTATATGGTTTCGCTGGAGATACTTTGTTGATTTGGTTTATTTATGGGTTTTCAGCCTCCCATTCAATTCATGGCATGAAACAGCACTAAATTTCCTTAGAGGCCTCTTCTTTCAGGCTTGAGGTTATTTTAAATGCCGTAAATCTACAACACGGCACACACGGCTTTACTTCCCTTCCGAAAAATGTCCATCAACCCTGGTCGGGATTGAACCCGCGATCTTGGGTTTAGGAGACAATTATGGTTATCACTAGACCACCAGGATCGACACTGGAGATACGAGGTAGTGTTTCTGCCGAAACTTGGCAGTTGGATCTTATGGACCCAAGAGCACAACATGCCTCTATAGGCTGACGTCTGAAAGAGTAACTGGCAACTCTCCTCATGCTGGACTTTATTCCTTTCCTTGTGCAGGTCTACAAAAAGAAATTTCAGGTTACAACGCTGGAACTCAATATTCACTGAAAGTTTTAAAATACGTGCTATTTTTAAGGGAAACATCTCCATAACATTTATGCAAATGCCTATTCTGTAATTCACACTTGAGGTATAATAAAACATAGTGATGTCGTAATCTAAATTAAAAATCACATCTTTCATTTCCTTTAGTGAATGAAAAACAATTTACATGGGTTTTTATGGACGCTCTTTAACATCGCAGGTCAACAGCATCCCATTCAATTCATTGCGCGAAACGGCCGACAAATTTTGCGCAGAGGCCTCTTTTTTCAGGCTTAAGGTTCTTTATTGTGCCGTAAATGTACCCACGGGATTCACGACTTTACCACTCTTCCGAAGGAAGCCACACTTAGGATTTTTACACCCCCAAAAATACGGTCCTGTCCGGGATCGAACTCACGATCTTGAGTTTAAAAGGCAAGTTTATCACTACACCACCAGGATCGACTACATAAAGATATAGGGTAACTTTGAGAGGTTTGACATAAGGAAAACGTGAGCACTGCTCCTAATGGACAGAAAATAAACTCAGACAATCAGGTGTTGGCTATGTTGGTGGAGCGCAAGAAAGAGCACTTGAAAACGCTTGATAAGTTCAACGACGTCGTTTTTTAGCGAAATATAATATGCAGTTTATCGCGCTTTGCCAATATGCTTGAAAAATCAATAGGAAAAGTATTTAGATAAAGATTAGGAGATTAAAGATTACTTCGAGATACTGCCAACTTTTGAATGAGAATAGAATTAGGGAGTCTGTGACACGATGACGCATGTACAGTTCTCCCTGATTTTCTCATGATAGCATTTCTGTTTTAATTGACAAAATGTTATGTTTATTTCTTATGTTATCTTAATTTCCTTTATTGCAATTTTGAACTTCAGATTTGTTCCCGATTGTCAACTTCTACCATTTTAAAATTAGAACATAGCTTAATTGGTTGCTTTTCGTTTTATGCAGCATTCTCTCTTTTTAAATTTTGTTGCTAAAGGCTGAATTTATTTCAAATATGTATACCCGAAAATATTTAAATGCAAGGAGATTCTAGAGAAATTCAGGGCTATAAATGTTGTATTTCCTCTATAAGGCACACACACCCTTCAGCAGTATTTAGCCTGTAGACTCTTTATATGCCAAATACAGGAAAAGGAATCACTAAAGAATTTTAATGATATGTTGAATCTGGCCTGTAATAAGCCAGCGACGACTGGCAATGTTACTAGAGTTTCCTAAGTGTGGGATCTACCCGTTGTACCCCGGTGTTATAACTTTTTTCAATATGATTTAATTGCAATGAAATGGTTCCTTCCACGTGCTCTAATATCTCATTTGGGGAACTATCTCCTGTTCTATCAACAGTGCCTTTTTGTGCAAGAAAAAATAAGAAAGTGCAGTGACATGTGAAACAGATCCAAAAAGCTGAGAGGAGCAAATGCAGTTTAATATTAGTTTGTAGTTATAAAAGTATGCTAAACTATACATTTTATTACACCTGTCGAAATAGCACGTTTTCAATCGTTGGATTTGTGACTTTTTGTTAAAGCTCATATATATAAGTTTGGGATATGAAAAGTATTTAAGACTGAAATCCTTAAAAGCAGCGACACCCTCGGCTTATTTCCGATACTAAACAAGTTAAGGTTGATAAAAATTATAAAGTTCACCAACAAGTCAGCAGTTCCTCCCCAAAGCATGGACGGGATATACTTCGTCCTCGAAGATAATCACTTTAATGCGAGCGATTCATCTGGTGTTAATAAGGAAAACACCAAAGATACTTCATTCTAAAATTATGAGGGAGCTGTTTCTTGGTGTAATACAGAAGTTGCTTTAAATCATTCAAGCTATTATTATCTTTGGCATTTAAAATACTCTGGACCCTCTTGACAATGGATGCACATAAATTTACTAGTTAGTGAAATATTTGTGCAGAGACCCTATGGGTTCTGAGATGTCTGTGCTCCCAGATTGAAGTGAAGTTGTGATAATGTATAATTTCGTTCTAAGGCTCCGTAGATAATTCAGTTACCTGAATCTGGACGTAATCATTTTGGTAAATGTCATCCCAAGCAGGAAGCGATTCCATTTTCCTTAGATCTCAGTCATGTTTCCTTTCAAAATGATGTGATCCGTTTAAAATTACGACCATGACTGATCCATTAGCATAATTCTGTTTTGACGCCTGAATTGTATATTACCGGAAACGCAGCGAACGAAAAAATTCGCTATAGTTTGTATCCAGCTTTACCCAGTACCACCGACGTTATCCAAGTTGAACTAACGAGAGTAGCTTACCAATTCTTGTCTGAAGGGGTATATTGTTAAAAAAGCTTAGTTTCAATATCAGAATATTACTAATTTTGAACTGTGTTTGATCATTATCTTTCGATGGCGTACTCAATTACTTGCTGTAACCCGAATCGGATACGATCCGGTTAAGAGAAAATTTCCCGATATCAGACCCTTAAAACCAAACAATGGCCTCTCAGATAGCTGTGAATTTCATTCAGATTTAAAAAGTCATAACGAGAATAATTATATCTTCAAACATAATTATAACACTTGATCAACACTATTGATCAGAATCACAGCTTACATTACTGTATGTTATTGCAATATGAAACGATAACATCGTGTAGATCTAATCTTAACCATTGTAATATCGTCCATTAATATGATCCCAGCAGAAGATAATCAAACATTACTTTCAGACCGTAAGATTAACGTTAGCCCAAGTAATTCTGCACACTTTGAAAAGTTTAAAAAGGGATATGAACGTTTAAATGCCTTCAATATTCAAACCCTGTTTAACCTTAATTGATAGTGTAGTTATAGTGCAAAGGAAAAGCAACGCAGAAAACCATTTAATTTCCTTCCACCTTGGAAGCCAATTTCGTTCTAGGTTTTTTGTTCCATCTTAATTCTCTATTTCTTTGGGAATTTTTTTTTCACTTTTCTCCCTCTACTTTACTTCTTTAAGTCGTGAATAAAGAAGAAGACAAGCGCTACAAGAGTTATCCCGAGGTAGTCTATTGCTAAGCCCAACGCTACAACACTTCTGAGATAAGAAGCAAGTCTGCGTTAAACGTAAAATGCAATTAGTTTGCAAATTTCCTTAAGAAACATGTGCGACGATGTCAGTGTAAAGCACCACGTTCCATAATTTTTCCAAGGTACTAATTGTGTTGGTGGATGCTCAGAAAGATAAAGAAATGGCAGTAAAAATAATAAAAAGAAACGCACAACTCTTTTGTACCGGGTGCTCAAAACTGAAACGGTTGTGGGACCTGAATCTAACAGAATGTAGAGTTTTTGTTCCAGCATATATTTAAAATCAAATTTATAAAATATAGCATTCGCAAAGTCCACCCATTCAATCAGGAGAAACATTAGTACTCGCTGCAAAATATTTTATCATTATTTCAGTTGCAATGGTTTTCATTATATTTAGAACTAACGCAGAATACATATATGATATTTAATGTTAAATGCTGATCATACTGACTATAATTAAGGCATGTCCCTTTCTTTTATGCTAAACCAACGAAACTATATGGCCGATATAAAGTGATAACAGTTTAACATCTCTCATAACAAGCAAGTTCTAAAGAGAGGATGAAAAATATTTGATGAAATGATTGCGTATATGAATCTACGTGTATCCTTTACGCATGATCGCAAGCTGCACTGTTTCGCCGAGCTGCTTATCGGAACAGCGACTTTTATAAACGGTATGTCACACCAAAAAATGTGGCAGGTAATGATGTATGGATTTTATGTTATGAGGTGGAATTTCTGAGCTGTCATCTTCAATTAAATTAGAGTTAGTATATTAATTAATTTTATGTAATTTTTTTAATTATAATTGCAGTGCTAGTTTTATTTTTGTGCGTGTGTTGAAATGTGTAAGATGTGATTTTCTTACCAGGGTGGAAACACTCTCTATTTTCTGTTCTTGACCTGGAAACGGGAATAGAGAAATCTATTGCCCATCGTAAACCACATTCGTATAGATGACCCAAGCAAAAGGCGAATCGAAATTACTAGGAGAAAATTCTGAAGCAGAGTCCTTGAAAATATGTTTATTTCGTATACAGTTAGAGAGCTTTTTTTTTTGTTATATTAAGTAAGGGTAAGAACAATAAACATACGAGGGGGGAAGAGACAGGTCGATAATCTCTCGAAAGGAAGAAGCTAGCAGCCTCAGTAGATATCTACATGCAAAAAGTTACGTAGTCTACATAACAAATACTATAGCAGAAAATTACATTATGCAAGCTCAGCATCCAATAGATATCCTTAGATATGAAAAAATCAAGGTGTCACATGTTAGTTAAGTAATTGTGAAAATAGCAAGGAGCTAATACCAAGATAAAATTAAAGTTCAGTGTAAGATTTACAATGAATTTTATATCTATAACCCAGAGCATTTTTTTTTGCTTTAAAATACGTTTAGAGTAAAAAAAAAAAAAATAAAATCTTGAATTTATAAATAAGACAGCAAAGTCATAAGACACCATAATTGATAATAAATTATTATTAACAAAATATTCAATATGCGAAATCACATATCACTAAAGTCACAAAAATACTTTTTGATCAACTGTTCTCTTTTGAGGACAGAGTGCAATAGAGCAGCTTAGCGGGAGCATATGTAAACAAACATGCAGACTGTTACATTTAAAAATGTCACTAGAGAGCGGTATTTGTTAATAATTCGCTCAAAAAGTGATAAAGTAAAAATGATTTCAACGTTTACCTATCTATTTGAACAGTGCTCACATTTACCTGCAATCGTTCATAATAAAATGTATTCTAATTCGGGCTAAAATATATATATATATACGTGAAACCAACAGAAGTACTGAAATTTAATTCACAGCATATTTGCAGTTTTAGTAAAACAGGATAATGCTTTTCTCTTGCATCCTGTCTCATCATTATCCCTAATAAGAAACCAACGGTAGTCCCCTCCATCATTGAAGGACTTAAGTCATAACGGCGCTCAATAGGAAGCATATCTTAATAAACGCATTCACTTGCTTATTGTTAAAGACTCTCAAGGTGGAAATTTTAAAAGTAAATTTCTATTCGCATTCTGCAACCCGTGTTCTTGTAGTTATCCGATAAAAAATTACTATGGAAACATAACTATCGTCTTTTCTGTTGCCCCAAAAATAGATAATTGCTTTGAAAGGGGACCAAAGAACTAATTCGATATTTGTACAATTAATATAAAAGTTGAATCTTACAACAGTTTTATATGCGTTCTTTTACCTTTGATTCACTCAATTTGGGAAACATTTCTTTCAAATTATTGAAAAGCCGACGTTATTTTTTAAAGCATTAACGAATTTCTACACAACAAAGTTTTTGGAATGGTTCACATAACAACGAAATTTACCAGCTACTATTATCATGCTCTGAAATACTCAGAATGTTTCACTAACCCACACAGGAAATTCGAAAAGCACAGAGGTAGCTGAAACTCAAACACTGCCTATAAACTGAAATAACAATGAAGACAAGAGTGTCATGCATAACTGTTGGTAATACTGGTATTCTCCTTGCACAACTAAATTGTCGTGTTATTTACAAACCAGTGCTACAGCTTCATTCACTCAAATACATCATTATATGTATGTGTATATTACATCAAAATATAGTGTAATACAATAGTAACTGATTTTATTTTAGTTTTACCATAAAAGGATAGCAAAAATAAAACAAAAAAAAAGTAAAAATACAAATTATATAAAATCCGTACATAAAAGAACATTATAATTCTAAACTCACATTTACACAAGACCTTATGTAATATTCGTTTATCTCAAAACATTATTTAAATAAAATAATTTACTATATAGCACAGAACAGGCTTAATTATACGTTTATAAATACCTAGGGTAGATATTTTGTAGATTGTAAAACAATAGGAAAAGTAATTGCAGGATATAGCAATGTTAGCAACAATCCCAAGTGTAAAGTACGAGAATCTTATTTAGACTAGCAATTCTTAAGGAAATAAAATTTTAGATGAATATTGATTGTATTTTTTATTTATTTATGGACGCTCTTTAACATCTCAGGTCATCAGCGTCCCATTCAACTCAGGGTGTGAAATGGGCGACAAATTTTGCTCAGATGCCTCTCTTTCAGGCTTGAGGTTCTTTTACGTGCCGTAAATGTGCGATACAGGACCCACGCCTTTACTTCCCTTCCGAAGGAAGCCATACTTAGGAATTTTACACCCGAAAAAAATCCATCGCTCCTGGCCGGGTTCGAACCCGCGACCTTGGGTTTAGGAGGCAAGTATGGTAACCACTACACCACAGGGGACCGACGAATATTGATTGTGAATTTTGAAAATTAAGCAAAAATAAGTACTGGGAAAGATGTAAATATTGCAATTTTCAAATGCAGTCTTTCTGCAGAGATCAAGGAAAATATATTAAAAGAGCATTAGTGAACATTAAAAAACGTGAAGAAGATGGTAATAGCAAAGTACTAAGTTAATGAATGAATATGGGAAATAAAAAAAACACTTAAAGAATATGTTATAATTATCATCTCCGTAAACAAAAGCAAAAACACAGCGTTATTTGAAAAAATGTTGTGATACATTCATTAAAATGATTTCAACAGCAACTATTGAGAAAATTCGGAATAAAGGATATTCAAAATGATTGTTAAGGTTTTTTGAATGCTATGTGCAATGCATAAAGCATACACCATTGTCGTTGCACAGTGTACAGAACACTTCTCAAGATATTGTTCCATATGGTCTTTAGGTATAACCTTTGGCAGAATTTAATTCTGTTACTTTTATCTATCAGAAAGATCCACTCTCCAACAATAGCTTACGCAGATAATATGCACAAGTTGTAGATAGATGAGGAGGCATATACTGAGAGCATTTTAAAAGTCCCGATATTTAGATCGGCTGTCCAGTGAACCTATCCCCCGTCCTCCTATCGCCGAAATGCCCCGCATTCTCTCTTCCAGTCAGTTTCGAACAGAATTTCGACATAATCGGGCAGTTGTGCTGTACAGTACAGAGTGATATTATTTCATTAAATAGCACATTAGCGAGATATTCATTGTGTCGTCATCTTCAAGGCATACATCAGATAGAGAATGTCTTGTGACAGAAAGAGAGAGACATTTAAGCGTTAAATTTCCTGATACCGCAGTTGCAACACGAAACCCAATATTAAAGTTAGTACAGAAGATTAACGAAACACATTTAAGCGCGAAAAAAAAACACCAAAGAAGTAGAGTATATTCAACTGCAGAAACTTAAATCAAATATTCTAAACGAAACATTTAGTGATGGAGAGCTCATGCGTGTCAGTGATTATTTCTTAAGCAGATATGGATTGTGTGTCTGGATATTTTTTTTTTGGTGTGGTTTATTTACGGACGCTCTTTAACATCTCTGGTCATCAGCGTCCCATTTTACGCCCGAAAAAATCCATCGGTTCTGGCCAAAATCCAACCCGCGGCCTTGGGTTTAGTATGGTTACCACTACACCACCAGGACCAAGTTATGTCAGGAAAAATGGGCAACATTTTCAGCATCAACTTTAAGGAGGGTGAATACCAACTTCTGTTATTAAATATGTTGTACCTAAGTTTTAAAATGATTAAAGCGCTTAGCGCCGCGAGTTTATGCAAGAAAAGGGCGGCGCAGAGCTGGGCCTAACCCACGATCGGCTCAACTATGCATGGAGACTTCTAAACTTCTCCCACTGTATAAAGAAAAAAACAGAGCACTTGCTCCCTCTTGGCCACCTAAATAAATAGGTACTATGATATATATATATTATATGGGCTACATCAGGTATCAAACATCAAGCCTTTGTTCCCTGTTACTGTTTCAAAATACTGCAGGAATGTTTCAGTACCACCTTTCTAAACATGGCCCCTGACACACTGAAGGGTGTGTTGGAAGTAATGAACTGTCGTATAAATATTTTAATACAAAAACCGAAACATATATGGATGGTGTGTAATAAAATAAAAATACTTTGAGAGGTTTGCGAAACAATAATATAATATTTGTATTTCTATCCTAATTATGCTATATGAGGTAGAGCCGATCATTATTTTAAATAATGCTGTATTTCTATAACCTATCTTGACCCAAAAAGTATAAGCTCGATCAAAATACGTTATATTTTGTTCAATTTCTTGCATAGATACAATAAATATTTTATTAATATTGAAATAAAATTTCTCCTGTTTCACAATTTTTTTCAATTAAGCCCCAGCTTAACTCCAGTTTACAGTTTGTTAATATGTGCGACAAGAAGCACATAAAATTAATATGACCATCGCTTACTGCTTGCTATAAGTTTGGATTATTATATTATGTTAGCAAGTATTATCAGTTCAGAGCTGATGTATTAGAAACTAAATTAAACCTTACTAATTAATAAAAATGCCAATAAGAATTGTTTTTAATAGAGCAAAGTTTAGTATAAAATTTCCATATTTTGACATTTGTTGCGGTTTCACATATTTCCGCGCGTTCATTCCAATAGAAAATATCGGAGAAGAAAAACTCAAATATCTGCAAGAAGCTGGTGGCCAAACTTCATTGTGAAATCCCGGGGTAGCTGAATAAAAAGGAAAGAGAATGAAAATAACTTTCTTGATGCGAGACATTCGGAGAAAATCGGGTTCTTTCGCAGGACGATCATAGCAGAAATGTTGACATGATGCCTGCAACAGAAATCAACCCCGTCTTTCCTTGCTAAGGCTAGTCTCTGAGGCATCTCCTGAATATTAATGGCATATAAGATGTAAAGAGGTTGCGAGGTGAAGAGAGAGGGCAAGGGTCTGGAAGGAAATTGAAAAGCGACCATAAAGTTTCTCCATAGTTGTGTTCTTCTCAGAATGAGGGATAAGGTGCTTCTAAGGCTCCAACGGAAGATACCGAGAGGATTGCAAACGTATCAACGCCAACTCCAGGACACCCTTATTCTCTATAAATCTTCCTTCAGTCGGTCTTCCTGCAGTTTAACAGTCAAGTATCATAGAATTAAAAATATAGCTTTTAAAACATCATGTTAATCGTTTAACACCGCTTAACGTTTTAATACCATGCAAATAGCCCAAAAACTGTTTGGAAGTAATTTTGGAAGTACCTTTAGTAAATGTAAACAAGAGTTTACTATTTTTATATTTTTCATTTATGTGTCGTTGGTGCAGTGGGGTTATTTGAGATACAGTGCGGTTGCTTACTGTGAGAAGCCAGTTTCTAAGGTCCTTTAATGCATTTGCAGGTAGCAACTTGTAGTTTGTTTGAGGGAGACTTTATAAGCTAGTGGTTATACCGTAGTGTGGTCTGTGTTTTCATTGTGTGTAAAGTATGTGCTAATTTTTCTTCGTTATTTATGCTACTACATAATAAAACGTATTTTGTGCAATACATACTGAATTTTACTGAGAGGTGGTGAGGCATCCACCAGAAAATATCCTGGCAATCGCGTTCCAGTTAGAGAAAGCGATTGACAGCTCGTTATAAGATTACGAGAGATAGAATCTCTCACTAAAAAGAAACGTGTTCTTATGAAGGAAAAGTTTGATGAAATACAGAATATTTTTACACAGATGCCGGCAATGTGCTGCCGTTGAGAGTCATTATTTTCAACATATCTTATAATATAGATTGTTGGTTATTATTATCAATTTAAAATACAGTATCATTTTATTCTTTCTGTAAAAATCAGTATAAAATATAAATACTGAAATAAAAATACTCACTTTACACGCGGCGTTCTATCTCTCCATTTTCAGGTTGCGGCGGTTGCACTTATCTCTATAGTGATTTTATTTTCAGCAAATATAGATGCTGCTGGAAATGCAAATAATCCCCCCCCCCAAAAAAAAAACTCAGGACGAAAATCGACAGCTCGCTATTGGAAGATAAAATTCTAGGATAGTACAGATATCACTTTAAAACCAGTTATATGACGTAAATGTGCTTTATGGCGTCTGGAAGAGTATCTAATTAAGCATTGCATTTCAGTCTGCAATGTAATTACAGTATTGTATGACAATTATATGTTGAGAAGCTGGAAGAGCAATTCAGGAAACCTTTCTACAATGCAGCACTAGAAATAAAATAGTACAAAATATAGCGCAGTGTGCTCCGAAAAGAGCAGGTAGATGGTGAAAGTAATTTTGTCATATTTTGAAATAAAAATATATTTATTATGTCTCTATGCAAGATGTGCTAAGCTATTTAAGTTAAAGCCATATAAATGTTCTTTGGTATAAGAATTACGACCCTGTGATACTGCAATCAGATGAGTTTCGATATCGGACCTAATCCTCTCCCTTTTATCTCCGGGTAAGTTTAAAAAATAACCCATATACGCTGAAAGTATAAAATGATACATTGCAAACATTTATCAACGAACAATTTCACCTAGTAATATATACTTTCTTAAGCAGGTGCCATAATTTTTTTAAACAAGAATTCAGGGAGTTTCCGCATTTCTTTGCTTAATTTATACCAGAAAAGTATGTTTTAAGTGCTTTATTGATTTTAATATTATGTTGTTAATATTACGCTGCTCGCATAATGCTCAAAGAACCGACATATAAAGCGCTCCGCCAGCAAAATACCGCGCTTTGGCGCACAGCTGATTTCACCCGGTATGTATTTCTATCCTATCCGCATCAACGTAAATGCAATTTTTCCTAAACATATACAACAAATTCTTATCACTACATTGATATGGGTTTAAGGAGTTTAATAATTTATGGTTCGCGATTAATGTTGGCATAGAAATTAAGTATACATATATATTGTTCAAGAGCATTAGTATGTTGAATTTAGTAAATATATTTTATGTTTATTTGCCCTTATACTCTTTTCTTTCTGATCTTGCTTTTGACCAAGTGTGTGAATTTTCATTTTGTTAACCAAATTGGTTATACAGCAAAATATGAGCTTATTTAATAAACAGTATTTTAAAAGTACAGTCTATATGCAATAATAATTATGGCCGGGACAACTTGAGGCTCTGTCTTTGTGTGACAAGAAGTTTTTTTATTTTCTCTACCTCGTATATAACTCTTTATGAGTTTATGCTAACCGCGCAGTCTTTATCCCAGTTCTTGAACAACAAACAGATGCTATACCATCTACACTCAAGGCTATTGGGTGTGCACGTTAGTCGGGATTTGACTACCTTATCTTACCAACTTTCAACGATACATAATAGCTTAGTTATCATTAAGTTGCTGTAAAATATTTTTCCATCTCTGCAGTCAATACGCGAAGAGTTAATTTATATATAAGTAATCAACTTTCTAACTAATACTGGAGGAATATAACAAACTAAAAGTTATAGAAAAGAACTACATTATATTTAATCTAATAATACGTAAATTACCTTATTTATAAATTTAAAAATATATTAAAATATCCAACTCTGCAAAAGTATCAGCTGAAAAGACTTAGAAAGTTTCTGTTTAATTCTGAGCATTGTCTGAAATATAGAGAGACTATAAACAGATATCGGTATTTGGAGCATTAGTTTTGAGGTCATCATTTCGATAAAATGATACTTTATTGTCATTAAGCTTATGCTTGCAATACAGCAGTGGTTCCCAAACATTTTCGACTCGCGAACCTCCTTCATAATGAACTGAGCCGAGCGAATTCCTTATCAATATAAAAAAGTGTTTAACAACCTTAAATTAACCTAAAGTTGCTGTAGTTACGATAAATAGACTTATTTTAGGATTCGCTTACAACAATGACACAACGTTTAAAATAATGAAAGTACATGCGTTTAGAGAATAATTGTTCATTTATTCTGTATTTAAAACATTAAATCTGAAATTAATAATGTAAATTAACGTTGCAATCGCATATTTTCCTATTTTTAAAGTCGAATTTTTATATTCTACATATTTTAATACAAACCTGACACTGAGATTTACTTTTTTGAAGTTATTGAAATGTTTTATGTAGTTATTTATACTTTAGGTTTATTTAAAGACGTTCTTTAACAACTTTGGTCATTGGATCCCGTTCAATTCAGAGCGTAAATTGGCCAATACATTTTGTCAGAGGCCTCTTTTTCAGGTTTGGGATTCTTTTACATGCCGTAAATTTACGGGATCAACGGCTTTACGTTCCTTCTGAAGGAATTTTTACGCCGTAAAAATCTATCGACCTTGGAACCCGCAACTTTGGGTCTATGAAACAAGTATGGCTACCACGGTTATGTATTGACAGAATTCTCTGCGAGCCAATGTTACACGGTTAGAGCACAGTTTCATTATTCTAAATTTATCCGTTAACGTACAATTTTTTTATTGTATATTTACTCACCTCTTCCTTTGAAATTCAGTGAGTGAGATGCGCTTGCTTTGGATGACCCTGAGCTTTGAAGTCAGGAACAGAAGCTAAATAAACTTTCAGTTCAGCAAAGTATTAAGAAAATACCTCTTGAATAAATGTGTGAATCAAAATGTAATAAAGTTGTTATGGCTTTATTAGCAAATATTGGAAACTTCCGTCCCTGGCATGGTGATCAATGTTTATGAACATGTTCTCCTTATAAAAGACCTAAGGAAAGGAAATATCTAAATATATGCCTCATTTCAAAGAATTAAAACAATATGTATATCAAATTAAAGATGACTACAGTAGAATACTCCAGATTTAAATTGTAGTAGTAGTAGTAGTAGTAGTAGTAGTAGTAGTAGTAGTAGTAGTAGTAGTAGTAGTAGTAATAGTAGTAGTAGTAGTAGTAGTACTAGTAGTAGTAGTAGTAGTAGTAGTACTAGTAGTAGTAGTAGTAGTAGTAGTAGTAGTAGTAGTAGTAATAGTAGTAGTAGTGGTAGTAAGGTAGAGCTGGTGGTGATAGTAGTGTTGATACTGGTGGTGGTAGAGATGGTGATGGTGGTGGTAATAGCTGTGGTTATGGTGGTAGTAATAGTGGTGGTGGTGGTAATAGCTGTGGTTATGGTGATAGTAATAGTAATGGTAGTAATGGTAGTAGTAATAATAATGGTAGTGGTGGTGCCGGTAGTGGTGGTGGTAATAGTGATAATGGTAGTAGTGGTGATAATAGTGTCATTACAATAAAAAGGTCAAAATCCACCAACAGGTAAAACATGTGGCGAATTCCTTACAAGATTTCCAGAATCCTCATGGGAAACACTGCCTCATAGCGATGTTTAGGTATCATAGACAATTATATCTTAAAGCAAATTGCTCGTCCTACTCCTCATAAATCCTGATTTAGAACTCTTTTTTATTTTATTTCTATTCCTTCTATTCTGAAGAATTGGCAATGTGACATCAATTTGAATATGTAAGCCGGGTATTGGAAATTTGATGTTAACAATACATTAAAATATAATTAGAAAGAAACACTGAATTCTGGTAAAGGGAGCACTGATTTTGAATGACTTGGTGGACATCGTAGAAGGACACCCAGAATTAGCCTGCATTGTTAAGCAGTTTTTAGTGTTTCCTTTAAATCATAATTGAACATCTTGCAGTTTTCTGCTGACGTGATTCAATATTCTATGTTCAGAATATATTAAAAATATTATAAATATCCTGTTAATTCCGTTTCTTAAGGCTAAGCCATGATAAAAATATCGCAAAATTAAACATTTTATATCATTTAATGTTTAATGGCATTTAAGAATTATAATATTAGGCTGTAAAACAGAATGTATTTTGGGGATATTCGTTTTCAAAATTTAGGGGCATGTGATATAATATTCTTTAAAATCATTCATACGTCACTAAATATGTGCAAACGGTATATCAATAGTTTCTAAGTTTTTCTTTTTCTAATGCAAAGAATATTAAAAAAATATATAATTTGAACACTATAATAATGTTATTACGGTAAAAAGTTATAGTAAAATAAAGAAAAATAATGTTAACTCAATTCTAATAAAGCTAAAAATATATATTAACCGCTTATATTTACAGCAAATACTTCATTATCTAATGCAGGATGATTCTTTCGGTACAGGACCCATGAAAATGAGAATGAATCATATATTGTGCATTCGATTTAAAACATAATATGTGAGAACATGCATTGATTCACGAGGAACATGTCCTTAATACAGACTGTGCTAAAAATGCTTCTCACAACTTTCCGAGCCCCGCCGAATGCGACTATGTATAGTTGCAAAAATAGCCTGCAAAATATCCTTACTACTCGCAGCAATCTCTGTTCTTTTAAGTCTCTCTACAGGAAACAGGCTGACTTGGGTTAGAAGAGCTTGGTAGTCAAAATCTTTCAAAATTATTCTGTATCCAAAAGTCCTGCATCAGCATCCAGATCTTTGCAGCCTTCTCAAGTTTCCCCCCCCCCAAACATTGCACCATGTATTTTGCTGGTGACGTCCTTCCCTCGAATTGCCGAAAAATGCTCTTTGACAGTGTGTCGGTAACTGAAAATGACGAGTATATGCGGCGCTATTTTTGCATCCCATTACTCGTCAAAATTACACATACTGAATCAAAACGCGACAAATATTTTGTGGAGAATACGCCTTTAACTCTTGTCACTATCAATGATAGGAGTAGAAATGAAACGTAAGAAGCAAGGACAATAGGAGTTATACAGATAGTACAACCCAAAAGCATTAACGTGCTCAGTGTCCACACTTCAACACTCAATGCAACCAGATGTTTTCTCTTCCTTTCTGAATGTATAAGAATATTTTTGCCGAATATTTCAGTTGCTCTTTTGTACTCAGCTGAGATATTCGTTGTGCCGAAGGTATCGCTCATTATAACATCACGTAGACTAACCTAAATGCTGCCAATATTCATTATACATTTAAACATTAACATTTTTAAACTTAATTTATTAAAATATGTTTAATAATATGTTATATGTATGGAAAATTCTATCATTCCATTCAAGATTGGACAATCCTGGAATTTGAATCAAGTATTGTCGTCTGATTCAGATGGATTTATCATATTGTGAAACCTTTCCATTAGCAAAATTGTCAAATGGAGTAATGCAATTAAGCATCATTGTAGAGTTTTAATTAGCAATGAATTGAAAGTTTATGAAAATTTAAACACGGCTATAGCTACTTAAGGTGATTTTATATAAGTATTCATTAAAGATATAGCTGTTGTCAATTGTGTTAGTGATCACTCTGAAAAGTAGGCTAAGGGAATTAAAAAAAGGCTAATTCATAACATCACTAACAGCCGGTAATAACCTGTTACTTTTACGAGACGCCAAGCTGTGTATTGTGGTTTTGTGCTACACTGGCGTTTTATTCCATATAGTGCCCTATATAGGCAAACATTCGTCACCTACTCATTGTATATGACTAGGATAAATGTTAATGGCCTGTCGCTTTAGCCTTTTGAAATGCACGGCACTACCCATTATTGTAAAAATTCAAAGAGGGGCAATGCATGGTACGGAATTGACCCCGTATTTTCAAATGGTTTAAAGTCCTTTATGTCATGGTTTAAACATTAATCCGCGGTGGAATGGAGTGCGGAGAACCGACTGTAAGCTACTGCACATTTATCACCGAATT
This sequence comes from Metallyticus violacea, assembly GCA_030762175.1. NCBI lineage: Eukaryota > Metazoa > Arthropoda > Insecta > Mantodea > Metallyticidae > Metallyticus > Metallyticus violacea. The sequence goes on from CM060843.1 coordinate 49,766,790, forward strand.
GGTGATATAAAAGCTAGCCCTATGTATACATAGGCTTATGTCGCTATTTCATCCTTCTGTGGCCCTCCAGCAAACTCTCTTTCATGTTCCAAAATAATTGGTTTATTCTAAATCACAATAGATATTTCTCTCATGGAAAAAATGTATTCCATAACAGAATAGCTAGGAGATGATCTAACAAGCCAAAAGTTTTTTTTTTTTCATCACGAATTCGAGTTTACAAGAATATACAGTGTGTTCATAAAGTCTGACGGATTTCGCTCATTAAGACCTATCTTTGTAATGTTAAATCTACCAATTTCAGTTCCCATTTTCTCAAGGACTATTACAATTAAAAAAAAACTTTTATAGCATACAGATGCACATAATTGATGTGTTTTGATCTATTTTCACTACTATGTCATGACTGTGAAGCAAATTACAAATTGTTTTCAATTGTTTGCTTTTTTCTATTTTTTCCCAATATTTTTTTTTGTTACATTGTCTCTGCTCCAGATCAATCATAATAGATCCATATCATCACAATAATATCATAAATAAGTGGTAAAAGTTTCAAAGCTTATAAATATTCTAAAAAATATTAGAAACTTGTAAAAAATGTAGCTTTTCAATAATTGCAGCCAAAAAGTTCAGAAAATTATTTTTTTAGAGAAAAACCAGCTAAAACCCTCCAACATTGTAAAACAACAAAAATGATGCCATGGAAACAAATGCCAATTTATGAAATACAACTTTTTGTATCATTCAAGACAAATCGCAGCCTTCTAGAGCATATAGTTTCTGAGTTATAGAAGTTTAACGGAACAAGTGTTCCCGAAATTAATAAACAAATTCTACACTGACATAATTTATTTAAAATACGTATAATTAAAGAAAAGCATATCAAAATAAACAGAAAATTCCAAATATTAAAGTGATACAAAACAAAAATATGTTTTTTTGATCCCTCTCCCCTTTAATACTCACCTTATAGCTGAAAAGCTACTAGAGATACCAACTTGTAATTTTTTGCATTACAAATATAACCCCCCCCAAAAAGTTTCATCCGTTTGTGACCACTTTAACATAGACTCCCACCTAATGTTGAACTACAGATTCAACCAATCATGAACACAGTAATTCTAGTGGCAAGGTGCATTTTGCTGGAAAATAATGTTTTGTTGTAAGTGTTCCCCTTTTAAAAGGAGGAAAGTTCGAACTTTTATGAAAATAATTTGTTGCCTCTTAAGAAAATAAACTAATGACATAATCGCACCTCATTCAGCTTTGAACTATAAATTTCCGTTTCACAAGCCAAACGAGCGTTCTCCGAGACCCAAACCCAAACATCGTGTGTATTAATCTTTCCGGACAAGTGAAAAGTGAATTCGTCCTAGAAAACAATAAACAACGTGATCTTATTTTGTGTTGTACCTCCATTTTTCTAAATAAAATATCATTTCTATAGAAATGACAGCCATCTAGCGTATTGGAACATACACAGTTCTTGATTTGAAGAGAGCAGCAAGTTTCTATATGTTATATTTTGTTATTTATTATCGAGCGAAATTCCTCAGGACATCCTGTATACGTTTTTACTATCGCCATGGTTATTTACAATTGATATGAATCACTCATCAATGTCAGCTTACAGAGTAAAAAATTTAAACCCGTATATTTCAATTAGATGCAATTTCAAATACTTTTGCAGGCTCTGAAAACAACCACAGAAATCAATATATAATTAGCAAAAATTATGAAACAAAACTAATTAAAACAATATGATTACTATTGCAAATGAAGAATCCAAACCTAGAAAAGTATGTCTAAACAACAAAATGTTATAAAAAGTCAGTCATATTATTTACATTCGATATTTCCTGTGAGTACACATGATCAAGTTATAGCTAATGAAATTGTTAAATGCATTAAGTCTGTAAAACTATGACATCCATCACTAAACCATCAATAACTAAAAATCACTTCAAACTCAAAAATTGTATCAAACTTTTGCTGTCCACTTTGTCATATGGAAAGTGAAGCATGTGAATTAACCATATGATGTTTCACGAATAACTAAAGCAAAAATTAAGTGTGTGTGATACGTAACATTTGCACTTAAAATCCTTACCAGAAATACAATAGTACTCAAGGATAATATTGGAGTAATTATGTTAAAAATGGTCAAGGATATATCATAACACACATTTTATATTATACTTCTTGAGAAAATATTTAAATAGAAAGAATATTGCAGATCGAATGGGCAGCACTTGACTGAAGATGAGGGGACATGTGTTCATGACACATTTTTTCTGCTTTACTCTCCTATGAGCATAACATATATCTGAATAAAAGCTACTATAAAATTCAAGGTCATTAGATCTTCGTTCATTCTCCTTCCTTTATAGCTTAAGTTTGTAGGTTACATTACCGCTCAAAAGTTTTGAACATCCCCGATTTTCAGGAGTTATTGGATAAATGAACTTTGAAAAAAGGTTAATATTTATTTCTAAGGAGATATTAATTCCAAATAAGCGATATGTTCTAGATTTTTCTTTCTTTAAAGTAACCTCCCCTTGGTTTGATCGTTACATAACGCACACTGGGTATTCTATCATGAAGTCTTCTCCAATGTTCTTCCATTTTTTTGTAAATGCCCCCACAATTTATCTGTATCAATCAAGGTTTTCTATATTACCTCTCTCTCCAAATAATTCCAATAAAAGTTCAATAGTATCCAATTCAGGGCTTTGAGCAGGCTATAACATGTTCCTCATTTATTCCTCTTTTATAATCCTTTAACATACTTTCTGCACAGTGAAGATGAAGTTTAGGATCATTGTCTTGCTACAATGTGACGCCCATACCAGAAGCTTTTCACAATGTTGGAAAAGTTTGCAATATCGGATGTTTTTCACAGTTTCTTCTATTTTACAATATAACTTGTTTTATTTCCTTCAAAATAATCCCAGAGAGATGATATTGATATACGCTCACGTTGTTTGCTTTCACACGTGGACAAGCTTAGAGCGTTTTGTGCCAAATAACTCAAACTTTAGTCATTTATAAATATGTAAATATTCAGCTGTATAACAGTCACAATGTTTGTCCATTGTACTCTTTTCTTCTTATTGGTAATAATGATATTTTTTCTGAAATACACCCTTTATGATTGCAAATCTTTACTATCGAGACGCTCATGGGTTAATGTCTGCAGTTGTTTTGAAGTGATCGCGTTTAATACTCAGAATTAAGTATTTTTCTTCATTTTTCTAATGTCACATTGCATAATGATCGTACTCTTCAAAGTACAATGACCTCTTTCCAAGGAAACTGTCATTTCATATATGCTGTAACCCCTGTATTCTCTGTCCAAATCTTACTTCTTTTACCCATTTCAACATTTATACTCTATACACCAAAAGTTCAACCTTATGCTCTCAAACGAAACTCTAATCTGCTTCTCACCGCGTAACCTATCCTATGTGAATTTAATCTTCTGCAACTTTTGGGGATGTTTCACTTACGGAACATCAATGTTTCATTTTAAAATGTTCTTTCATCATGAAAAGATTGTACAATGTATTAAAGTTTTTGTGAATGCTCATGTTGTAATCTATATCTGCTTTGATGTTGTACATTTACTGTCTAATCTAGAGTGTTCAAAAACTTTTGATCAGTAGTTTATATGCGTTTAATGGTTTCGTTATATTTTTTTCTGAGATACCCAATGGCATATCTAAGGAGTAAGAGGATTACCTTTTAAGTTTTTACAAAAACTAGAAAAGAATAACATTTTTGAAACAAATGTTTTATTGTTTTTAAAAATATTCCTCTTTAAATGTATATACTTTTGCATGGTTCAAACCAATTCTCGAAACATTTCTTCTACCCTGAAGTTGGTATCTCGAAAACATTTTTCAAGAGCTTCAACAGTTCCTTGAGGTGGTGCAAATCGCTGTCCACGCATTTTTTGTTTGGCATTCGGGAACAAAAATAAGTTGTAGATGATAAGTCAGGTGAATACGGGCAATGAGATATTAATTCGATGTTTTACTCCTTCAAATAACCAATTGTTTGATGTGAGGCATTGTCATGATGAAGAATGATGTGACGTTTTCGGTTGTTTTTCCTGTTTCGTCGTAGACTTCTAGCAAACGAATTGTTGTATACCATTCAGCATTAACTACTCTTCCATCCTTTAAAAGATATGTCTGGTACAACCGAAGAAACAAAGAATAATTTTCTTGGAAATGCTTCTGAACGAATAACTTTTGTGCGATTTGTTCACCTTGGAACACCCAAACAGCGGATTGTTACTTAGTTTCCGGTTCATACGAATATATCCAAGCCCGTCGTTTGTTACGACGTTGCATACGGGTTTTTCAGTTCCTCAATGGTGTTTAAGCACTAATGTTCAACAAATTAGTCGTCAATTTCTAAGTTGCAACTGTTTTCACAATAACAAATGTAATTTATTGTGAAAATAGTATTGACATATCTCAATTGCGCCACCCAGTGGTCGTTTGTAAAAACTTAAAAAACGTAACATCGTATTAAAATTTATTTCATTTACTTCAAGCAAAAATGATAAAAGTTCATTGTTGACTTATCAGCTCCTTATTTTCAAAGGACAGGCCAATTAATCGTAACAGCAGATGCGATACAGCGGGTTTAGCGCTGAATGAAGTCTTATTTTTTAGTTAAGACAGTTAAAATCTCCCGTGCTGTTTTAACTATATCACCGGCCGTGAAAGCCTAAGAAATGCTTATTTTTGTAGTTCTGAATGTACATATAACAATGCTTAGTTTTACTGCTACTTAGTTAATTACTATCCTATCTAGCCTTGCATTCTGCCACTATTTTTCAGCAGAGAGAACTTTACGTTAGTTCTTAGCATTACATTAATGCACACTAGAACATTACCATTCTAATTCCTCATTACTTTCTTCGTTATCCGTTTTCCTGACTTTCCTAGCAGAGCTTGCAAGAAGAGAATAATAAAATAGTATAAGAAGTACGTCCAGAAAGTAAGTTCCGTTTGGTAATAAAATTAAATTGTGTACAGATACAGAAAAATTATTATTGCACAAAATTCTACAACTCTTAAACTACTTTTCCACATAACTGCCGAAATTTTGCAGGCATTTGTCATAGCGTGGCACAAGTTTTTGTATACCTTCTTCATAGAAGTTTGCAGCCTGTGTCTTCAACCAGTTGGAAACATTTTCTTTCAGCTCTTCGTCATTGTTGAAGTGTTGACCGCCAAGGAAAGACTTGAGATGTAAGAACAGATGAAAGTCGCTAGGAGCGAGGTCAGGGCTGTATGGAGGATGGTCAAACACGTCCCAGCCAAATCCCTGTAGGAGGTTTTTCGTCACATTTGCAGTGTGTGGACGTGCGTTGTCGTGAAGAAAAACAACACCTTTGGCAGCAATCCTCGGCGCTTATTCTGTATTGCGCGGCGCAATTTCCTAAGTGTCTCGCAATAAACTTCTGCTTTGATTGTTTGACTACGCGGGAAGAAATCAATGAGTAAGATGCCTTTCCAGTCCCAGAACACTGTGCACATCATTTTTCGAGGTGTCAAGATTTGTTTCGGCTTAACCTTTGCTGGGGATGAAGTGTGCCTCCATTCCATTGATTGCCGCTTACTTTCAGGGGTGTCGTAAGAAACCCAAGTTTCATCTCCTTGACTATCTGTGTCAGAAATTCTTCGCCGCCTTCAACATAACGGGTCAAAAACTGAAGTGCACTACCAGAATCTTTGGTACCCAACGTGAGCAAAGTTTACGAAATTTCAGTTTTTCGGTAACAATTTCATGAATTAGTGATCGTGAGATTTGGGGAATTTCCATAGCGAGAGCACTAATTGTAAACGTGCGGTTTTCCTGGATCTTGTCATCAATCGCATGAACCAGTTCTTCTGTAACCAAAGATGGACGCCCACTTCGTTCTTCATCGTGCACTTCACTACGTCCTTCATTGAACTGTCGGACCCATCTTCTCACCATTGAATCACTTATCGCATTTTGTCCGTAAACTTCGCAAATTTTCCGATAAATTTCAATTGGTTTCACTTTCCTAGCATTCAGAAAACGAATCACAGATCCGATTTCACAAGCGGCGGGATCTTCAATCAACACCGACATTGTAAACAAGCACAACAAAGCGTAACTGACTGACAGCGATCTCAAAATGGCGCACGTTTCTTCTCCTTGATATAGAGCGTCTACCGCGCATGTGCGGAACTGCGATCGCAGCGCTACAGCGGAGATAAATTGAAACGGAAGTTACTTTCTGGACGTACCTCGTATTAATAAAAATTGATAATTATTTCCCAGCATTATGTAAAATGTTATTGCAATAACATTTTAAATATAAAATTAACTATTATACATAATTTACTATGACAGATATTGTGACATGTATATTGTCTAAGTCACTTGCTCTCTTAGCATTATTGGGGAAAACGTCCATTTAGTGAAATCGTCCTTTGCTAGTATAACGTGAATATTTCTGGGAATAAATTAACTTATACTTTAACCTGATTGGTGTTTTGAAGTTCTCCCATGAATAACGAGTAGGCACAGGGCAGTTCGAAACAAACTTGCAAGCAGATTGGATTTACTGGTGTGTCATCTTCTCTCTTCTTCCGCTCAGAGGAATCAATTCGGAAATATGTGAAATACATTTACACAGGTTGTGGTAAGGTAATATATTATAACGTGACTTAGTGAATTACAGGTATCTAATTTAACAAATTTCCTCTCATTTTCCAAGCCAAGTGAGTGTAATAATGGCCATTCAGTTAGTTACTGCTTCAGTTAGTTAAATCCCGTAAGACTACGTTCTTAATCTTGGATGTAGTAGAACGTAACCTCTATGTCACATTTTAACATGTACAAATAAATGACATTTCCAATCTACATATGAAGTAAAAAATAAACTGCTTATTTGAATCAAAAACTAATGACGGTCTTGCATTACTGCAAAATACAGAAGTGGTGGTCCAGGAAGACCTGAAAATATATTTACAGGCCTTCTAAATGAATTCTTAAAAAGGGAAAGCAATAACATAATTAAAAAAAGTTTGTCCTTGTTGGTTTTAAAGCTCATGGTAATAAATTAACGACTAATTCTTTTCTCGTCTTATTTTACTCACAGAAAATGTATATATACGTGTGCATTAGATATGTGCATCGGCCGAATCTTCTCTTCCTGTGGATTAGTAAATAGCAAACGTGCATTTTACAGTCGTTGGGAAATACAGGTGCTTTCAAGTAACCCGCCACATTTACCAGATCGTCCTATAAGGGAATTTATTTTTATCTATTTTGTACATATTTCTCCAGAATCACTTCTATTTTTGTTCTTTTTGTATGTCAGAACATCTGCAAAGAGTAAAATACCATTCGATGCCTTATGTTTGTAATTTTACATTAAAATAAAATTATTTTCATTTACTTATTATGTTCAATAAAGCAGATTCTTATAGTAATATGTGATTTAATCGAATTTTACATAATTAGAATTTTTACATTAATAAATATCACGGATTAAGCATTATTTCTCTCTTCGGTGCTAGAAAAATAACCAAAGGGGCTACACATTCATGATGCAGTATTTTAGCCCCGGACTTTCACGGTTAAAGTCCAGCGCGCGCACAGTGCAATACTAGCCACAACATGCCGAGAGACACATAGCAACCAATTCGGGGAGAGTGTTTACGAGATAGTCTAACATGCCGGGATTGTATAACTTCCCAATCCGCAGGATGGTAAGACTCACTGGTGTATACGAGCCTCATAAGGTACTCATAGCTAATGTTCTTATGTATAACACCTTTATGTTAAACAGATGGTATCAGCATGTACGGCCTCAAGTCCATGCGACAGCTGAAATTGTTTGTGTTGCTGTAAATGTATAATAATAAAAATTTATTACTACTGAAAAAAAATAGTGAGCAAAAGTTTTCTTTGCTTTCAGAAAAACACGATGTAAATGATATTTAATTAGTTTATCATAAAAATAACTTATAGTTAACGTCCAAGACAGTAATGATGTGCGTTTTCCTTGTAATTCTGTTATGTTTTACTTTTTATTTTCATGCCTAAGGAATATCAGTGTCTGAATGAGATGAACTGTAAGCGGGTAAAGAAAAGTTGGTTAAATTCCATCCATACTCTCCTGCTTTTATTTGTCTTCCATACGAAACATGGAGCTGAAAGTTTGTACTTCAGCTTCAGTGAGTAGATGTGTGTAAGTAAAATACTCGGAATGAAGCGATTACGCTCCGAGGTGCTGCGGTGGAGTGGACTATGGCAGTGCTGGTAAGTTCAAGCTCGAACAATAATAAGTAGGAAAAAAGGACGGGAAAGCACGAAGATGAAGAAGACTTAAACGAAGTAGGGAAATATCCGATACCGAAGTGAGTATTGGGAATAAAATAAACCCCTTCCCTTATTTCTCTTCCATCCACCATATCCTATCCCATGCCTACAAGCACCCGTCTGGTCCCCTCGTATTCTCTTATATCTTCTTTCTCCTCTCCCCTTACACTTCCGTTTACCCTCTGCTCAAGAAACTCTTTTCGTCTCTTTCACTCTCCATAGAAAACACACACACAACACCACTTCCACCAAATCGATAGCAGACGGAAAAATAAAGACTTTATTTACGCGAATGGATTTACTTTGGACAGTTTCGCATGTGGGTCCCTTAGCTTACGTTACACAGTGGGTTTCATAAAATGCAAGGCTGTTCTTAACGTCTTCCAGATGTCATACGAAATGAAACAAAGTAGATATCACATTTGATCGAAATCGTATCGTTCTCTCAAAGACATTGTTCATATTAAACTAAAAATAATTGTGAACTATATTCATAACAAATGTGCCCACTTGTATTTACATTAGCATAAATTTGTCTAGGGTGTAAAATGTGCAAAGCAGCTAAGTTGTACTAGTTATAACTAGTATCATTTAGTAATGGGAGACTATGAGATATTGTGTAACATAGGAGTGCTGCTTTAAGTCAAGAAATGAGGCGGAACACCATTGTGTGCACACCACTGCACTAGGAAACTAATACAAGTTAAATTTGAGACAAGAAAGTGAAACAGCAAACAGAGCATTTTCTGGACTATGTAACATATTTTCAAGAAGTAACGTAATGTTGTAAGTGCTAGTTTTACTTTTAGATCCCAAAACATAGTGAAAAAAAAAATGTTATGCGAAACTCCCTGTAGAAAGTCCAATTCTTCGTTGTGAGTTCCCTTCTCTTCCTCGCCTATCTGGCCTCTCTTTTAACCGTTTCATTTACCAGTGTAAGCTATCTGTCTTTACTTGTGATCGATGTCCCCCCACTCTCGGCCTCGTTCTCCATGCCATTTCAACCGAGACGTGCCTCAAATCTGATACTGCCTCCTCGAGCCACACCTTCTCCTTCTTCGCATTTCTTTATTCGTAAGTTGTATTTAGTGCGGTCTGTTGCATTCTCCATCTTCCCTACACTTAAACCGCTTTATTTTGATAGCCAGAAGCCACTTTACTCACAGAAGGAAAGGGGATAGTATCTCTTAGATACTGCCCTCATTTGAGTCGGTTTTCTTTCACTGCAGAAATGAACTTAGGTTACTACTATTTCAATATTACTGCAACACTTTTTACTCAAATAAAATTATATATTTGAAAAGGGATAGAAAAGAAAATTTTAAAGTAGCTGTTTTTTCAAAAACAAGGAAAAACTGATTACTTTAAGAAATCAAGTTTAAGGTAAATGTCATACTTTATAACTTGGTGTTTATTCGAGCTATGAAAACTAAACTTTTCCAAATTAATTTTTAATTTTTAAACAAAACAAGAATCAGTGAGTACAGTTTAAAAGTCTTGTGTAGTTGCACGTTTTATCTGTGAACATTTGGCTATGAAAAAAAGCGAACATTCGGCAATTCAGATTAAAAAGACGTGCTGAAATTCTATCACATGCTTCATACAATAATGTATGCATATTTTAATTAATTTATTAATTAATTTCGATTTATACTTTAGAAATACTGAATTAAATCGAATTATAATTTCTTATATTATATCATCCATTTGCTTGGGCCTCGCTTTACGAAGCAAAGATGCCTGCAGAAGTTGGGTGCTTGCACAATAGGGCAGCCTACTCAAGGTCGCGTATATTTACCTGGGTGTCAGTAGATAATGTGCACAGTGAAAGAGTTTAAAAGAGGGGTTTATGCATCAAATGCAGTAATATAGGGCGAATTAAATGAGCTTACGAGAAGGAATAGCCAACATTATAAATGTAAGAGTTGCAACATGTGAATTAAAATGCATTTTTGTTAAACACTGTGGCACCAGTCCCGCAGCAAATGAGTTTTCAGTGTCATTCTAGACAAGTTCAAAAAAGCTTAATTTTAAAAATGCTTTACTAATTTAATTCTGTCCATTCATCGGATAATGCTATGATTCCTCTTATGTGGTCTTTGTTTATAAGAATATGTAGGTCTATTCGGTTTACCGATTAAAGGCAATCAATAGGCTTTTGAAGCACGCTCTCAATTACCGACTGCGGGATAGCCCTGCTGAGTAAAGCGAGGCTCAACAAATTGATGGCATGCTATTTTGTTACGTTACAATATATTGCTATTCATTTGTGCCTGGCTTACTCATAAGCTCGTCTTTAGTTCGGTGGTTAAAGCCCGGAAGTTTGTTTTACCGCTGCATGTTGTTTCTTCTATATTATTTGGTAATTAATATGCATCGCTGTTAGTGAATTTCATACGACCGCCAGCGAAGCAGTGCTTGGACATGTTTCTGATAAACTTATGTATCATAAAGTCAGAGCTGAAACAATATAAAAATTTATACTTTGCCCAAAATTAGATCTATAAATTTCAATATAAGAATGTCGTAAGAAATTTATGAACATCAGTCAAAATAAGGAGAATGTTTTTTACTATAAATGTGAGCTTGATTCATTTTTATCTATAATATTATTGATTAATCACAATGCTGATTGAGTGAATTTTAAGAAATATTATTTTTATTTTCTAATCATAAAAGTACACCAATATAATAAATATATAAACATATAATTATTAAACAAACACCTTTTATTTGTTTAACATTATTTATTTTTAAATTAATTATTAGTTAGGGTGAAATATGACATTTTCACTTTATTAATTATTATGGTTTGCATTTAGAAATCTATAAAGTAAAAAATATTTCTTGAGATTACAGAGGACATTTGCAATTCTTTTTAAATTAGTTGTTTTCTTTTGAAACGGAGATTATGGTGCTATAATATCAATTCATAATTTTTTTTTACTTCTACCATACTTAACGTTCTGCTGACATTTCTATAAAAATTCGATAAAACGAAACAGAATTAAAATATTTTACTTGCTTGATGCAGAAATAAAAAATGTTCGCTTTGTGGGTTGTGGAGGTACTGTGGAATCTGTAGAGTATATCATTCATATTAGTACCCAATATCAGGTGTCGGAATATATTGTTGGCACAAATTTGAAATACCACAAGTTAGATACTTATAGTCCTAAAGAAATATGCCAACCTGAAATTTCTGTACCAGTCTATGCTCCGACAAAAGTATGAGGAAAAAAATTAGAAAAGAAAAAAGGATTGGAATCTACTGATGCGATAAGGCTTGCAGGATATGCAGATGAGAGGATTCGGGTCACACCATGGAAAAACAAGATTGCTGAGTAGTTAGAGCTCAGGCAAGGCAACCAAGTTCGATATTCCTTATTAAATTCAATTTCCAGTTCTTATCAACGCATGACATGCACAGAAAGTAATATTCAATGTGGTTATGCATGGTTCGATTCTTTATATTCTAAACCTTGTCTTGAATAACTAAGATCAAAAGTGCTTGCACTTCCTATTTGGTGTGTTCCAAAGCTCTGGTTAAACAGCTTACGTTCTGTTCACGATAGAATTGATGAACGATCAGAGAGTGGACAAAAGATACGTTGAATAGTATATTGAGATGCGAATCATACATACTGAAAGTTTTAATTTCATTGAAGAAAATTTGTCTATTGTATCAGCAAACATTATTCTGGTAAATGCAAATGGCCAGGTGCGCAGTGGGAAGCTGACGTGACTCTAACAGGAAAACACTCGCTTCTGCATTGCCAAAGCTTTCACTTACTAAATATTAATTTACTAGGAAAGCTATTTGAGAATAAGCAACTTCGTATTTCCAGAAGAATTCGAGATTGAATCTTTAAAGCACCCGATGTATCTCAACTGTTCAACTGCTTGTAAACTGCTAGGATTTGAAGTTTGTAACCTTTCTTTCCTCAACGGAAATTAACAGTGAGATGTATTTCACCATCATGCATTTGTTTCAGAAATTGACATCGCCCAGCAGGATCCTCTTATATTATAGCATGATTGTTGTTTTAATGGGATTTATTTTCAGCAGATTGGTAAACGTCACACTTTTTAATGATTTACGTAATCTCCTTTTCCAGATATACCTGTGCCTCTTCGCGTAACATGTGACAAATTCTTTGTTATTGTTTTATTTATCTAATATGGTTTCTGACTTAAAATCTAGTAATATTGTACTCTAGTTCCGCTACACAATCCGAGTTTATATACACTAATGGAAATATGTTGTCTTTAGAGTCGCAATTTCCGGTAAAATTGGGATTGAAGTATATAATCCAGGAATAACATCTTAATCGGGAATTGCTGTTTTAAGATTGATGAACAAAGTTTGAACTCAAGGAGTTTTGAGGAGACCAAGAACCAGGTTCCAACAAAGCTTTATAATTTAGGTATCGATTAGAAAGCCTTTATCTGTGTTAACCTAGCCAGTTGGTGTATGTATTGGCAGTACGTATAAATCCATTCAGCTGTTTCCCTCCGTACATAATACTGCTGTACCTGAAATATAAATCATGGAGGCAATTAAACATAATATCCACAATATTCGAGCGGATGGATATTTTCAAAAGTATTTAGAGATGACTCTTAGCAGGGCAGGCATTTCGAGCATCTATTATAAGGTGAGCGCAATATTAGTTATTATTTATTAGAAATAAATATCGAAATAAATAAAAATGCATGCTATAAGTTTCGATAATTGGTCACCAATTGTCACTTGTCTTCTTGCCATAGAAGACTCCACGAGTCCGAAATATAGCGATCTCAAGTGTGACTTTTTCTTAGTGTTTTATCCTGTTCTATTATCATAATTTCTGTTAATTTATATATATATATATATATGAGATGTTTTCTAGGATCACTATTGTTGTGGGCATACTGTTTCTCTCTTCATCCCGAGAGTTTGTCGTCCATTCTTAAATTCGCCTTACTAACGGAACAATGATGTATGTGAAGATGAAAGGCCCCTAAAATCCTGGCTTGAATCTAGTTAACTTTTAAACGAATATATATTTTAATGCTCCCTTTCTGTCTGCATAAATTTAACTGAGTAAATAATAATGATTTGAAATATTTCTTGCCAACGAGTCCCCAGGAAATCCTCTGTTCTAAAAACTACATACACCCTTGTGTGAACATAAGATTTTCTTTGAAACATATACACAAATTAAAAGTTCGCTAATATAAAAGCGAACAGTCTGCAGCGCTTTCTCCTGTCAAAAGTAACAGGAAAGGAATATTAGGGGCTGAGGTGAACAAGAACCAGGCTAAACCATTGATTTTATACAAACGTTTTATAGGTAGAGAGAAATTATATTTCATAAGTATTAATACTTTCCTTCTAGGATGACTGTGATTACCATATTCTAGTAAAAGTCCCTTTCGGTAAAAAGCAATATTTAAGAAGACCCCGGTTTTTTTCCCCCCTTTTTGAAATTATATTCGTTCTACGCTTCTTGGTAATGTAAATTTTCAAGAAAATATAGCTATAAAAGTCCTCTATTTTTAATTCTTTCTCCAATTCCTTTAAGCATAAAATATTGAATAATTTAACAATTAGTCAGAAAGATACACATGAAGCAAGGATTAAGCAAATGATATTGAAAGAATTGGTGCTTTAAATTGAATTCTTTGGAGTAAGTGCATTACAAAGTTAAAACTGACACATATAATACAATTGTAAAAATAATTTTGACATATGACTTTGCGGTATGGCAAATCTATGAACCTGTGCAAAAGAAACTTACAGTTGCAGAGATGGATTTACTGTGTAGGTAGAGCGGGAGAGAGTCCCTAACCACAGGTTACGAGAAATAATGAAGATGGATGTTCTAGATATCGTTGATTATGTTGAAGGGAACCACTTGATATGACCTGGGCACGTCCAAATTATGGAGAAAGAAAGAATACCGAAATAATTAGCAATGAATTGGAATAAAAAGAGGAGTTCCCATAAACGAACCGGGGCCGAAGAAGTGACCAGTACCATGAAAATGAACGAAATCAGGGATGGCCAATGATATGACAAATATATAAGTATGAGGGTAGATCCAAAAGTCTCCGGCCTCCCAGACAAGGTTTACCCTTCACAGAATCCTTATATGGTGTCATATCTTATTAAGTAAATAATTGCAGCTGTAACTTCCACTCCGCTGTGTTCAATTGTTCAGATATAGTTGCATAAAGAAGGTTATGTGTAGGAGATTGTGACATTTTCAAAATGGAGTATCCAACTGTTATTAAGTTCTTCACTAAAGAAGGACTTACTTCAAATGAAATTAAACAGCGATTGGACGGTGTATATGGGCTAGCATCCCCCTCATATTCTATGGTAAAAGAATGGGCCAAACTTTTTCGAAAGGATACAGAAAGTATTGAAGATGAAGAGTGTGCAAATCTGCCCTTGGAGGTGCTCATTCCTGAAAACATCACTCTTGTGGAAAGAGAAATTATGGAAGACCAGCAGCTTAAAGTTATAGAAATAGAAGCAAGATTGGATTTTTCTAAAACTGCAGTCCTTCGAATTATTCATGAACATTTAAACACGAATAAGGTTAGTGCAAGATGAGTGCCTAGATTTCTTTCCTCAGTCCAAAAGTAGCAACGTAATGTGTTGTCAGTCATTTTAAGCCCTACCCTGGCAACGAGAGAAAAGTTCTGTAAACTATTATTACAGGAGATGAAACTGTGGTTCTCTGCTATGATTCCTTGTCCAAAAGAGAATCAATGGAGTGGCGTAAACCTGGCGAAGCACCGCCTCTAAATGCCAAGGTCGCTCAGTAAACTAAGAAAAACTTGGACACAATCATTTGGGACTCTGAAGGAATACTCTTATTGACTTAAAGGAGAGAAACACCACAGTAAATGGGGAGTAATATGCTGGCCTGCTTGCACAGACTACGTGCTTTCATCAAAGAGAAAAGGTTAGGAAAGCTGAGTGATGGTGTGCGCCTTCTTCACGATAATGCGTCTGTGCACACAGCTTTTGTTGCAAAGGAAGCTGTGAAGAAATGTGGCTTCAAGGAGATCGACCATCTACCCTACAGCCCTGAACTAGTTCCCAGTGAATATTTCCTGTATTCAAAACTTAAGAAGAATCTTCGAGGATGGAAATTTAACTGTGACGAAGAAGTGATGGTTGCTGTTAATGCCCATTTTGCAGACAATATGAAAGTCACAATTATTATGAAATTGGAAACCATGGAGCAACGAATGGGTTGTTAAAATCCTTGGCAATAAAAGTTCAGAGCTATAACTTGGACTAGAAAGCGTCAATGAATCGGAAGTAGTTGATTCAGTAAATTCATCATCACAACCTCTTGGCGCTTTGCCCACTTACAAAATTGCGCTCTCTAAAAATCTGGAAAGTTTTTGTATTCTTCCCCAACTTAAGTACGGTTTTAAATATTACTTTGGCCCAGATAGCTGTACTAAAATCTACTTTTAGTCACTTTAAAATGATTTATCTTATTATTTTGATGTACTACATCACATCTTACAAGGGCTTCTGTGTTTAACTCAAGGGTACAAATGGTCTGCCCTTTTTAATAGGCACTACTTTTGAAAATGCACATTATGCTTCTCTTCCCTGACCACAGCATTTATGTTTATGTACCGGATATACACACGTGTTAACATTTTCATTAACTGCTACTGCCTCCATTTCAAAGTAATCTATACAAATGCAAATTATTGCAAATATCAGCAAGGCATAACTTTAGAACTTATGTTGTATTATACAAATCATTCAAAAACGTAGCCTGCTTGGTTTAACCAAACTCAACAGAGGTTCTGCTAACAATGATTTGACCGCAACACTTTTCGTTTAAAATATAAGTTCCAGTTCTAACCTATCGTAATACGTAGACAATGAGTAGCAGTTTTCGATGACTTTAAAGGAACGCAATTAATAGCAGATGTAAATGCAGAAAAATTAGTGAAAACGTATTTAAATTTTATTTTATTCGTTAAACCAATCTAGAATGAATAACAATTTCCCATTGTGAGTGTAAAACAAGAAAACAAAATAAAGCACGAGAGATTGTGCACTTATGTAAGATTTTTTCATTAAAAATGCCCTTTATTTCCAGTGTTACATAATTTGTTTATGCTAATTTCTAAAAAAAATTAATAGCAAATTATAATTCAAACAAATGATTTATTATTCAAATTACAGTAATATATTATTCATAATTACTGCAGTAACCTGTTTATTTTGCTTTTATCTACCAGGGTAACTAAAATAAAGGCTGAAGAGGGTGCAACATTCTTGCACTTACCGTAACTTGCAAGTCCCTTGTATTTTTTTTAACCCTTCTGCTTTTAACGGAGGAAAAAACTTAATTAAACCGGTACAAAGAACCCTTATTGCAAATAAAACCGGTTGGAGAAGCGGGAAAGACGTGATATAAAGCGACCGTTGTATTAAGTTATCTCTGAGTTCATGGGTCCTTGAATATCCCTTCAACGCACAGTGCCTCTGTTTGTTTTTCTTGCCCGCTTTTAGAAAAAGAAACCCAGAATAAAAAGGTAATTTTCTTTTATACATGCTTCGAGTTTCTTATTCTGCTGCGTGGTATGGTATCAGCTCTACGAAAGAAAAGAAGAGTCTGATATTTATCTAAATATCTTGGTGTGTCCGAATAGTTGGAAGAGATCTAGGTGGCAATGCTGTTGATGAACTACCGCCACAAACACGGCTGCTTCATTTGTTTCTCCGGTAGTAGGCTTGGAGGACAAATGCTTTTTGGTTTATTTAAGTAGAACCATGGAGGTATAAAGTAATTATTCTGTATGCGATATTCGTTTAAAGAAGAAGATTTACTCTTCAATTTTTATACCAGCACATTATATAATGAGTTGAAAAGTAAAAGTCAACTTTAAAAAAAAAATGAAATGAAAATCTGCAGTGTAAATAATACAATGTGGAAACAGTCAAAATAGCTTGAAAATGAAGAAGTTTGAATTTTAACCATATTAACCCCTTACGCCTGTAAAGGGTTAAAAGGAAATTTACGACTTAGCAGAAACAGCTGTATAACTTCTAAAATTAAACATAATCATACACGAATTAGCTCTAATTACACTGTTCAACAATGATATATATATATACATAGTGACATCATGTCAGAATTATGCACGCACGAACTGATTGTTTGGAATTTGACTTTGTATGTTAAAATAAATTATACTTTCTGGATTTTGTTTAGGTATTTTATAACAAACACAAATAAATTTCCATTAATGTCCTCGGCGTGTTATTAAGAAATATGCTGTAAGCTTCTAAAAGACACTAGATCATTCATATTGACAAGGGAGAAGCAAGGAAAAAGGAGGAACAAGAAAAAGTTGGAGAAAGAGAAGGAGAGTGTTGTCTTATCCCCCACCAAAATGCCTGCCATGTAATTCTGATTAGAGCATTTAATTCAGTAATAATGTTATTTTCCACCCACATACAGAATCTCTGAGCTGCTGGATGTCAAGAAATTGGCCGCTACACAAACATAAAGAGTTGTGGGATTTTATAATGTTTAGTTTAGTAACAAATTCAGAACAGTGAACTATAACGTATTAAATAGTATGCCACATCAAAATTGTAAAACCAGTCCGGTCCATTTTTGTTACATTTGTGGTAAATGAATGTAGCAGAAATAGTTTGTAAATAATAATAATAATAATAATAATAATAATAATAATAATAATAATAACAAAGCATTCTATCGTGCATATTTTGATATGTTACTTTGTACCTTATAAGACCTGCAGGACAGGCATAGAACAATTCAGACAGTGAGTAGAGAGGGAAAAAACTTCATTAACTTTTGGAATACAGATGCTGTGGAGAGAACATCAGCCTATATAAGCCACTTGTAATGTGAAGGAGTACAATAATACAACAATAAAACACAATAAAACATTACAATTGTCAAGTTAGTTATTTTACTTGAACACCTTCATCAATAGAAAGGCTCGAAAAATTTACGCCATAAAGCGATTCTGAAGATAAAAAATTAAAGAATTGATATTGGCTTCCTGCCTGAATCCTCTTCCACAGTACAGTTTTTTACTCAGAGTGAGTTGCTGAATGACCTAGTAAGAGACCTAGGACTTTTTTAAAAATCAGCTTAGATTTTAGATCCAGACATAGTTAAAAACATAACCCTTAATTAAAGTGCATTAATCTGCTGGTACCGACACCGAAAACAAGAACATACTTCTTCCTTTTCTAATGAAGGTGTTTTTGTATATTGTAACAATATTACAGAAGCAACGATAAAGCTTGGCCTTCCAAAATATGACTGCATTACTGATACATCAAAGCGAAATTTAAGCGGTGTCTTCTTCAAAATGAAAATGTTGTTGGTTCAGTTCCAGTTGCACATTCAGCTGTTCTTAAAGAGGCACATCGTTTTCTTGCATAGCTGTAACTGCGCATCAAGTACCAAGAACACAACTGGCAAGTATGACGTGAGTCTATGCTGTTGAGTGTTGGCTGCACTAAATACTGTATTTTATTTTTAAGTGAGATAGAAGGCACGAGGTTGTCACTGGATTAACAAGGACTGGTCAAGTCGAGAGCACTTGTCTGCTGGTTCAAAGAACATTGTACGAGAAGCCTCATCAGTCCTTCACAAGTACCACCTCTCCATATCTAACTTGGGCTAATGAAACAGTTTACCAATTCTGTATATCCTTTCTTGATAACAATAATAATACAGATGTGGCCAAAGTGGTAGATGCATTGAGGAACTTGGCTGCAAAATGAGTCTAAAAATTCTTGCTAAACTCATACCTCGTTATCTTTCATGAAAATCTGTTCTCTTAATGAAGAACTTGGTGAAAGGCCCCATGAAGTTTTGAAGAAGCCGAAACAAATATTAGGAACTAGGACATTACTATGCTTGCTGAAAATTGTTGGATGCTCAAGCGAGAGAATCCAGAAATCTTACACTAAGGCAAGCAGAAGAACTTTCACAACAAAACAGCGGCGATTGAAAAAATTCTTTTGCAAAAGGAGTTAATTAAAAACAAAAGAGGTCCTGTAATTACAGTGTTGTTAATAGTGCATCATAAAAATAACAATATTGACATAAATAAATAATATAATGGCTAAACAAAATTACCAAAATATAACAACAATCGCATATTTATAATCAATATTTGTAAACTTTATAGTTATTATACCCAATTTTTTTCAACACATTTTCTCTGTTTTATTTCATATTTGTTGTATTTGTATGCTTGTGTTAAAAATTGTGTGCTGAAAATGTATATTTTAAATAAAACCCCAAAAATTGCATTATACCATTAATGTGAAATTGCTAAAAAATTCTTCATAAGATAGCAATAAAATAATTGTTTCGGATTTAGACAACAATTTCATATTAATTCACTTTGGTTAGAGTATAATGACATATACTCTTAAATAAAATAGTTAATCGTATAAAAATAACGTGCTGGTGTAAACTTTTGAATAGCAAAAGGCTTTAATCTGTAAATTGACTTGCATTCACTTGCGTTTACAAATGTTAAGAAATTAGTAATCTGTTCAAAATAAAGTAAAATGAAACTCACAACACAAGAAAAATAAAATTCTTCTTATAATAATATACAACTACAAACATTCGTAGGTCATTTCAAAATCCTGCTAAAATTCAAGTTAAACATTTGTAATACCAATTTTGTTTTTCAAAATATGCCTTAATGAGAGCTATATGCATGGTCCAGCAAGTTTCTAACAACTTCATCCCTTAAAAACACATATGTCAACCTCTGCAAACTAGGCATTGAGAGCATCGATTACTCATAACGGACAAAAATATCTTCCCACTGAGCCAAATGCTAACGTTCGGGAAAAGGAAGACTCCACTAGGACTAGTTAAGGAGATGAGGGATTAATTCATACACCCATAACATTGTCGTTGCGTGGGTTTACGCATTATCTGTTAAAAGAACACGTTATTGAGCCCATTTTGAATATTTGTTATATTTTAGACGCTGGATCAATTTAACACTACAGTCAGTCACCTGTTATTGTGTTACCCTCTTCTACTATAACTATTCTTTGTGAATCCCCACAAAAATAATAACATTAATAAATAAATCAAATAACGTTGTAGGGGAGGCAATAACTTTGAATACAAAGTACAAATGTAGCTCAGGAACATACGAATTCTTAAAAACAAACTTTGTCCCAAAGAAATTAAACAGCACTTACTTTCTGAATGTAAGTGCCTCTAAGAATAAATTTTTATGTTCCCTGAAAGTATCCAAGGTCTCAATCCAGTTAGTTGTTTCATAAAAAAAATGTTCTAGAAAAATTAATGCGAAATGACTGCAGAATGAAGCCGATGTGGTTACAGCAGCAAAGATAAAAATTCAAATTTTCCCATGCAACAAGAAACTCATCAACTAGTATAGATACTTTTAGAAGTTGCTGAATTTATTTTCTCAACTATTCTGTATGCTTATATTTCCAACTAAATGAAGGTATTTGTGAATATCAGCTATAAATGTGTAGTCTATACTTATTACTTAACAGAATTTGTGAATTTCAACTTGAACGGAAAAAAGTTCTTATAACTTGAGTGTGCTGCACTCCTGTGCAAAGTTTCTGCTTTTGCCTCAAGTAAATTCATATCGTAAAATAATAATAACATCTTTCAGCACAAAGAGCACAGCACATTTTTGTTACTTCGATGTTCAAAGAGAATTTTTTTCTTTCATCAATATCAAAATTACAGTAGCTCATCCCTTATAGCATTGCGGCTAACACTTTGTTCATGATATCGCATGTATTTCTTTATATCCAACTTGAGGCGCCTTAAAAGGGAATTGTATCAGTTCCGATTCTTGATCCGAAATTTCTGTCTGATTCATCTCTCAAATAGATATGGTGATTTTAAGTAATAAATAAATTTGAATTTTTTTTAATTATTTAGATAGTCAACAATGATTGGGTACTTTTTCTAATGCATGATGAGGAATATGACAGGCAGCATTGATAAGCTGTTCTTGCCAATTGTGATAATTATTGTGAAAAACCTTGCATTTTCTGCTATTTGCCATTTTCAAGAATAATTTCATTGTAGCAGTCGTTTATCCACATCTCCTACGTTAGATATTTCCATACATACCATAGATTTTGTCTAATCCCTTTAATTAAGCAACCTGCACAATATTTGGATATTCTTCCCTTCACCCTCTTGATCAAAAACCTATTCATCAGAAATTATATTTGGGATATAAGGCGTGATGAACCTTATGTGTATATCTCTTAGCGTTTTATTTAGGCTGCCCAAAGTTTTTTCCTTTATGAGTATCCCAATGGATCAAATATTTAATAAGCTGGCGCTTTAACTTGAGAACCCTGATAAGGTTCAGCTTTAGCTGCTACACGAAAGAAGAAACAAAAGAATACACTGCAGGGGTTGGAATAAACTCTCTCTGTATGGATAAAGCATGTGAATAGAAGTAGCAATGTTTCTATTTAAAGTTTATACCCTTTTAGGGACTTACAAAACATGACATTTACAGCCTGAGAAGCGACAGGTGGTATTTCATTAGGAATTCGGCAACAAAGCGAAGAGTTTTGATTTGATTCTCAACTGTGGTTCACTTTTTTATGATTCGTTTTGCACTTCTGAGCAGCATAAAGAAGCAACTGCTTTACAGTAAGAAAGGATGTTCCCACCGAAGTGTGCTCTCCTTAGAGGACAAAGCTGCTTCTTTCATTCGCACCTCCTATTCATCTTTAAGTGAAGCAATTTATTGATCGTAGCACTTTGTAGTCATCTTTGCCATTAGGTAGTACCAGTTTCATTAAATAGAGTAAGATCTCTTTAAAATAAATACCATAGAAGAAATCAAATGTACAGTTTTTTGTTAATAACCTCTCCGTAAGAATATTTGTTATTCACCTTTTCATGTTAACGAGGAACATTTTTAATAGTGCGTCCATTTGTTGGCGTTTAGAATTGTATCTAAGATTGTTATGAAAAGATCTTCAGAAAGCAGCTTTTCCTTAAATTACTAAATAAAAATATTTCTTCTTAGAAATGGCAATATGTGGCAAATAGCAGGGGATCATTATAACATTATGGCAAAATCACCCCTGTTGTTTCTGGGCAGACCATTTTTAGTCGAGAAATGCATTCATGCATGATCAGTTCCCGTACATTTCAATAAGTATCTGAATCCGAAGTTTTATAATCGGTGAGTATATGTGAAGCAATTGCCTAACTTCCGCGTTCACCTGGTTCAACGGATTCTGCAATAGAATAATGGCAGGTTGTGAAATAATACACAATATGCGAAAAGTTTGACTTATTCTTGGCGGGTAGAAGTAAAATTTATTTTCTGGCAACTTGAAGCGCTGATAAATTCTGAAAACAAACAATTTACATACTGTGTATTTTGTCAAGATGTGGAACTCATTTCTTTGATTAGTGTTTAACGCCCGATTTTACTACTGAGGCACCACAGGCGGTGGACACATAATACATGAGTTGAAATTACATATTGGGAAAGGATATTTTTTAAGGAAGGAAACGTCCCAGGCCTAAGTTTAGGGTGCCTCCCCAGCATTTGCCATTTATAGGGACTGAGGAAAACTTGGAAAAAACCTCAGTCAGGGAGGACGGTCTTGACGGGATTCGAACCTTAGACCTCCCGCTCACGAGTCCTCGCCTTAACGACCTCGGCCACCCGTGGCAGTGAACTCATTTCTGAAACTAGCCTGTGTATTTTGAATAGCATATAATATTATAATATTATGTTTACTTCATATAACACAAAATTATAAATATAAAGAATGGTGAAAACTCAAAAATGAAGCATTTGAATAGTATTTAACTAACTTTCTTTAAAAATATTTTACTAAGGAGTGCCATAAAAGAAAGAGCTTATTATTTTTAGAAGACTTTTTGTATCAATTAACCAACAGCAACAGCAGTATGGCAGTAACTTTTATTTGCTAGCTTTCTTCCCTTGGAACAGTGTCCACCCAGATCTGCCTTTGCTTATCTTTGGAAGGTGAAGACATGCTGCTACAATGATATAGTCAAATTAAAGTCTCCCACTGAACTTTACATATCATCCCTAGACTTACAGATTAAGCCTAACGCCTGTTCCGGGTCCAAACAGCCCATATAAACCATACAGATTTAATAACACTTAACATCTATAGATTTCATAAGGATCGAAGTCAACCCATCGCTTTAATCGTTGTCTAGGGTATTCCTTAAACTTGGAAATATTGTTCAAAAACCCCTTTATTTAGTATGGTGTTATTTGACGTGTAGTAAATCTGCAGTGGGACCCATAGCTGTAAGTTCCCCCCGAAGGACTTGCGACCACAACCGAGTTTGAACCCATGAGCCTTGGGTCACGAAGAGAGTGCCCTATTGCCAGTCTATTTAAAATTAATTTAATTTATACAACGTCTTAATTTAAACATTGAGCGGAAGCTTAAAACCAATGTCGGTTAGATTTTAGCTTTTACCTCCTCAATTCCAGTCACTCCAATTTAAACATTCAAAAAGCATTCCTACCTTTTTACACATATATTTTAAAGAGAGTGTAATTGTTACCACACGTTTTGTTTTCTGTCATTACCTGCGACTTTAATTGCTGTTACTTTCTTTGATTTCTGCATAATAAAATATGATGCATAATTAAGTTGCAGGACAAAAATGTAATTTATTTTATGTAATATTACAATTATAATTACGAATAATTCTGCAATGCAGCCATTCTCGGAGCTCCTGACTAAACCGTTTACATTGCGTTTTTTTTTTCTTTTAAGGTATCCATCATTTTGAAGCAATGGGACGTCAAAACATTGTAAATAAATCTTAACAGTTTTGTAGTTTTATATTAACAAAACTCAAACAACAGTAACAGTCCTGGTTGCCAAGCAACGATAGAAAACAAAAGATGTGATAACATTTAAATACACACATAAGTGTATCATAAGATACAAGTATCATTTTAGCTTTGAAACTGGATACGAGAGAACAATACTTAAATTATAATCAACATTGATTTTAGACTAGATGGTCTTTAAGTTAAATTTGTTTTAAACTGGTATTCACACTCGAAAGGGTTGAAATAATAGTCATGAATCCTAAAGAAACAATGCAAGAATTATCTTTAGCGATATTGGCTGTGTATTCAGGTGCAGTTATCATGTTCCTCGTCGCTTTTCCAAATAGAACAAATGTTTACCAATGGAAAAGTTCAAACGTAAATGATATGTTGTAATTTATTTAGTTAAATATACAGTCTATACCACTGTAATAATCTATTGCAAAATGGCTCCGATATAAACATTGCTGGCCATTAAAATTGCAACGCCCATAGGAGATGCGTTAAACCGACCCCACATTTTCTCGTAAGGAACATCAGCAATACCAGCAGGTGTCTGAATTGGAACAAGGAATAATTGTGGTATACCGAGAATACGGAATTCCGAGAAATGGATGCTCGTTGGACGAAATGCTACCGCAGCGAAACGAATACGAATAGTGAATCAAGGTAGAACGAACACACAGACATGAAGGATCCCAACGGCCCCGTCAAACAACCGAGAAGAAAGACATATGCGCATTGGTATTATGAACCGCCCATTGCGTTGCAATTTTATTGGCCAGCAGTGTATGATATCTGCTTAAACATTGTAGTGCACTCTTTCGTTCTGGTAGAACGTGAATATAGAACTTTCTATCTTGTAGTTTATGTATATAAATGTATATAAACTAGGAAAATAAAAGGGCTGTCACCTTTAATACTAGTCATTAAGTTAAAACTCTTTCCATAGAAAGAATAGGGATAGCAATAAATGTATTCGCTTTGTAGTTTAATCTCTTGAGAGAATTCTCCATGAATATCTGCACTAATACAGAATTTCAGAAAAGCCTGATGGCGATCAAATTTCGAAACGGGACATAAAAATATTCAATGTGGTTTAGTCTTCACTCAAATGAATTATTTTAAGAGAGACAGAAATAATTTAATGTTAAGCTTTTTGTCTATAAGTAATTGCCGACATCAATTCGATATATCTCTCTTAATTTATTCAGTGAATATCTGAAAAAGTTTCATTGTTGTGTCTTCTTATCACAGTACACACTGTATTAACTATCAGCACAAGAAATATGCAACATACTTTGAAAATGTTCGAAATCAGCACATCTTGAATGTTCGCAGAACTCATTTTAATTGTAAGAAACTTAAGCATTTTCCGAAAATTGAAAAATGTGCCTAAAAGTTTCACTTTTCATTCTTTTTAGATTTTTATCGAACAGAAGTTTATCAATAGAAGAGTAAACACTCTGTGTGCTTCTAGTTTGGCAAAATTGTTAATGTTACAGCATTTCGTTCATTCCTCTAATGCAATTTTAATTTTATTTTGATATTGCCAATCTTGAGTTTCTAGCCATACTACATTAGAAATCTTTCACTAAACTTCAATATTTGGGTATTTTATGGCGGGAGAAATAGTACTAACAACTGAAAGTCACTTAATACCTTTATTGTTAACTGCATGGTGAGTTGGCAATGCCAACTTGAATCCCATGTTTCTCTTAATGTAACATAAATGGACCCGGGTCCCATAATACATATATCATATATGTATATAATTCTCCTATAGATACGAATGAATTAATGAAGGGCATGTTGTTTCCTATGAAGTGCTAAGACCTTCTAAACCAATAACTTATATAAATTATATTAAACTAAACATATTCCTTTAAAATTGATGTTTATAGTTCAATGCGAATGGATGTTAACAGTAATTTAGTTCGTTCTTGTAGTGTACGTTTTCGTCCCATCAATAATACTTGGGATCTACTTATTAACAGAGCTCATGGCTTCTAGTAGAATTGCCACATCTTTAGACAGTCATATGAGAAGTTATTTACATAAAAGTAACAGTACATCATAACCAATGATACACTGAAGTAATTTACTGAACTGTATGTTAATTTGTTCACATTTGTTATGCCAAGGCTTCTTGCAGGCTTCCCTAACTGTTCCGGTTCCTTCCTACCTTGGCCAGTCTGTTTCAGCGATCTTCTTGAAGTTAATCGGCTCATCTAGTAACCTTTTGTCGATGCAAGGATCCCAAATGAGCCTATTTGTTACCCTGCAGTAACCACCCCATTTTTGTTTTAAACTAGTTGCACATATGAGTAGGTCACTTATGTTTGCCAGTTCTTTTATCTTAACATTTTAATTTTGTCTGTAAGGAATACTCCTTGGATTTTCCGTTCCATATTCCTCTTGCACTATTGAATGTATTTCTTTTGGGTTTAGTCAAATCCCCTGTTTGGCAACGTACAGCAAAGTTAAATTGCAAGATTCCAATACCTCAAATGTTATTTTTCGATTTCTTGTCTAATAGCTTACATTTTGGTCACCAGGATGCTTTCCGTGCTAGGACCGTTCTGTTGCCTGTTATTTTGAAAGCTAAATAATTGACTCAGGTGTAAGCTCTGTACGCTATCGTTCAACCCAGTTGACTCTGATGAGTTCGATAATTGAGTGTGATGGATCACACTAAAAATGCACAATTTTTCATATGGTTTAGATATTTTCTTACTCAGAATTCTGGTATTTTAGACATCCTTTTGCTTACTGATGAAGACGAAAAGTCAAATCTCGTGCACACGAGGAAGAGAAATTCTTCGTGCTATGCATTAAGATCTATTGCATTCACAGAAAATTGTAATGTGGTGTAGCGTATTCTCATAGACAAATGTTAGATGAACATTTTCAACAAGAATATGAGGAGGTCCTGTTCTGCACCGTTGCAAGCCATTATTTAAATAACCCAAATGTTTATGAACATTTGAGGCTTCTAGCAAGAGAGTCAACATTTACTTTATATTACATTGCATTGTCTGTCACCATGAATTTGTTCAATGATAATTTCCACTACTATTCTACATTCAGTCCGAGAATATGTAGTAAGTCTGGAAGTAAAAGTCAATAGCAAATGGATGGGAATATAAAATATACAGCACGAAAATAACTGGACAAACTGAAATAACACTGTCACTTTATACCAACAATACTGTGCTCACTTCAGAGATAAATGGCGGGAAGATATTGTGACATAAGTATTGTATGAGTCGTTGAAGGGAGTGTTTGTTGTCTTGGGGGGGGGGCGTTCATTAAACTCTGTTGATAGCGTAACGTAGAAATTTCTGGAAACAAACGGTTAAAACCTGATTGATGATTTAGAATTCCCAGAACTATATAACCATGTTATAGATCAGGCCTTTTAATGTTGCATGTTCCCCAAAGTTCAAGAATGTGTGAAAAGATTTTACATCAATTATGTAGTAACTATCATAACTTTATTGAGTGATTTAATGAACTTCAAGTGTCTAATTTAACAAATCTTCCTAGGCAAGCGAATGTGACAATAACCACGTAGTTACTCTTTCAATTAGTTAAACCCTATAGGAATGTATTCTTATTCATGGACACAGAGTGCGACAATATGTAAAATAACAAGACTACCTGAGCTTATTTCTTGCAAGAAAGGTTATTCTCAGAAGGCTGAAATGAAATCTTTCATGCATGATCTGCCATAATAAGTTTCAGAAGGACATTATGGTCATTAAATTTTTAAAATTAAACGAAATATGTTTCTGTATACTTTTTCAATCTGTACGTTACTATTTAACTCAAAAACCACTAGGATGAAAATATACGACAAAATTTCCTTTTTAGAAGTATATTTGACTTTTTGCGCATAATATAAAACGTATAATAGTATGCACAGAATTTCCATGCATACATATAAATCTTCAGGATTTTGGTGTATTGTATGTTTGTGCCTCAAAATGTGAATTAAAATAATGCTTATTTATAATGTGATATTTTTAAATTATTTATAAATCTTACTCATATTCTAAGTAATTGTATCCTTTGGGAAAATTACGATCGAAAAATGGAATGAAAAAAACACTAAAATATGTATTTGCAGTAACAGATTTTGAGAATAATTTCATAACAAATTGTAGAATTTGCGAAGAGGAAGCATTAAGTTGCCAGTTTTTGTGAAAGTTATATTTTGAAAAATTTTGTAACCTAAAACCTGGCCTCTCTTTTAGCATGTTTGAGAAGCTGTACGAAGTGTATGGAAAGAAACTTGTTTTGCGTGTTATATTTAGAACGTATGCAATAAAATGACTATAAACGTAGGACTGTACAGATAGACTTTCTGCTGTTTCTCGAGGGAGTAACAAGTCATCGGTGTTTTCTTTCCTTCCTTGCTTCTCCGTCCCCACGAAAACTGCCAATAGCAGGCTCCTAGCTTCTATCTGGCCGGCCACGATCACTCTTCCAGCCCAAGGGCCGTCGAGCAGTACGAGCCGCAACATTTGTCTTGCTTTCTTCCAGTCCGTCGCATCCAGGATCCTCCCTGGAACTAAGTTCTGCTTAGGAAGACCAGCTGGATCTCGCACTACCATTCCATTCCCTCCTCGAGTGAAATAAGAGAAAGTAATCTCATTTCTGCTGATACAGATTAAAGGACAACGTTGCAAGAATAAAACACGAACACTAAGCTTAAGCTCAAGTACCACACAGCGTCCGGCTTGGTAGTTACATTACTTTGGTCAAAAAAATCGACGCCTGAATGTTGCGCAAGAGAGAAAATGTAAAATCCAGACAGAAAATTGTTTTTGCAGTAAAACGATTTGTAATGTTTCATATACTGTTAAAAGTTACATTTATATATCAATAATAATTTAACTTTTTTAAACATACCAGCAATACGAATAGTTGCATTTAGAGTAAAAGATGTTAAAGCGGAATCCCAAGGATTTGAACATTTTCTCGAAAAAAACAAGCTTTTGCATAATAAAAATGCACGCATTACTTTATATTAAACGCCAGCTTTGCAACTCCTCTGAATCGAAAGTACGCGGGTTCAAATCCGGCCGGAGTTGATAGATAGAGTATGCAAATCTTGAGAGCAAGTCCTCCGGGTCCCCCTTTCGTAGATTTACGACACGTTAAAGAACCCCATATCTGAAAAAAGAGAGTCTTAGACAATATTATTAACCAATTTATGCCCAAGAAATACCTTAGTTCCCTGTAAGATGGCGTAAGAGGTGGTTAGCTTACCACCTGTCCCTCTGACGGGAAATAAGAGTACTTGAAATTTTCCGTAGTAATGGAAACTAAAGCCCTCTATTATACAAGTATGGTCACGCTTTGCGGCGGAATTTGCCGACAACGAGCTCCGTGATTGGTTCGCATCAACCACCATTTTGATCCTGATGTCTGTTTGTTGTGCCATACGTCTATATGGAGTACATTTTTAAAATTTTATTTTCATTTAGATAATATGCCTGGGTGTTGTGTATTTGGAGTACAACTCAAGGAAAGAAAGGCGTTAAGTTATATGACATTTAAGTTTTAATTTGAAATGTAAACTACTTGTAAATAATTTATGTAATATAATAAAATATTTGTTAACGTGGCTCTGTTGTATTTAGCAGTGACTATTACTAAGTGTATTATATTTACAATATTATTACTGTATTACATTATACTCTGCGCTTATTCTAGAATATATTTGCCATATCTTTAAAAAATTAGATGAATGTATGTAATTTGTGAAGGTGTTTTGAATTTTTGACATAAAAATAGTTTACCACAGTCATGTAGTTCATTTGCAATGCCGCTATTGCAGAAAAAATAATTTAAACATTGCAACATGCTACTGTAAGATAACTAAATGAATTTTCGTAATTGGAAGAAAAGAAATAGAAAACGCATATCTATGAATTATAAATACTTTAAATTTTCAGGCATATTATTTTGTTCATTTATCTCTTGTTTTCACACACTAATTAAAAATATAGGTTTCTGGTTGTTATAGTCATTCTCTCATATAGTAATTTAGAGCAGAGGAATGTTAAATTATATAAAGATTTTGTTCTAAATTGAACTTGGTAGGTTGTCCTCTAAGTCCTATAATTCTTATAATTCATTCTTTACTGATAGGTTAACTCTAGGCCTCATACAGTTTATGTCAACACTGATATAATAAATGCATTACAACAAATAATTTAAATAGTGAATAGCAAAATAAAATGAGAAATTCTTATGTTAAGTTTCACGTGTTTAAAGGATGTAATTAATAAGGCCTATGTTTAATATTGCGATTTCTGTTTTAACCGATGACAGCCTTTTCCTCTGCCGGCAAATGGTCCGTCATTGGCCGCTGAATTCGGATGCGGTACTACGCAAAAGTACCGCAACGATAACTGTCATAGTCTCAAAATTATGCATTTTTTGTCTGATGAGGGCCTTCTAATTCAAAAAGAACAACACGAGCAGATGCAGAAGGGGGCATTCAACAGTATAAACAAATATTTTAGGAATTAACTGTATGGCAATCGAGTAAAACGACAGGGACTTAATATGTAGTCTTATGGGAGTTAGAAACGGTTAGGCCCAAAATGGTGCGTGTCCATACTTGTGTAATAGAGGGCTTCTGGATACCTCCCTCACAGAAGGTGTTAAGCTGGAATGATAGGTAAAATTCGTTGGGCCATCAAGAATGTAGTTTGTACACAAAGAATGCTGCCTAGACAACCTGATAATCTGTGTTATAAAATCAATCAAAGAAATGACGTCTGTATGTTTACTCCATATGCATTCTTAATTAACCACATTTCTAAATTTCTAGTTTTTCAAAAAGAGGAGGTTGAAGGAGATAGAAGAAGTAAACTGTTGCGACATTGCAAATACGGCAGAAGGGCAGGTGTGCATGTTGTAAAACTATTAAAGAGAGATAATTAAAGAAACATGTCGAACTGCACTTCTATAGCCTGAACTGACTACTAAATATGCTTCGTATGGTGGTTTCATATCCACCCTCCCAGTAAAAATTATTTCAACTCACTCATGCTTCGTAAGTATATTTAATTAAATTAATATATCGTTTTAATGCAGCTGGTATATAATTAACAGATAAAATGGTATTTATGTATAAATACACCAGTTCCATAACACGATGCATTAATTATTAATAATTTGCAAAAAATGTTTATTTATTT
This sequence comes from Metallyticus violacea, assembly GCA_030762175.1. NCBI lineage: Eukaryota > Metazoa > Arthropoda > Insecta > Mantodea > Metallyticidae > Metallyticus > Metallyticus violacea. The sequence goes on from CM060843.1 coordinate 49,798,289, forward strand.
ATACATTAATAACGACTTTTTACCTTTTAAGTTTTTGTTCTTATACTCGTATTTAAGAATTTATAAATTTGTTTAAATCTCAACGTTCTCTCGCATACTTTTTCACCTCTTCAACGAACAATGTTTATAACGAAAGCTCTATGTATGAATATGTTCAATGAGATGTATTTTATAAATAAGCGTATAAGCAACAATGATCTGTAATAAAAGATGTTCGGTAACGCTTGGACTCGCATTTGGGAGGTTCCGGATTCAATTCACTTGGGGCTGGCCACTGGTATTTTTTGGTTTCTCCTAGTCACTTAAGAAATACTGGGATGAGTCTTTCCTTTCGAAGAATAGCCCCCTCTCCCATTTGTATCATTTCATTTCGTTGGTTCTATTAAAGGGCCGAAAGTGCTAGGTTAAGGTAGTCCTGGTGCAGTGTGGTGGTGGCTTGCGCTTTCGAAAGGTTGCTGTCCTAGTGTCTGGTATGGAGGGTCTTAAACACCTTGGAGGGAGACTCCGCCTGCTTCAGGTTGTTCTTGCTGAAAACAATGTTAGGAACCCCTTCTACGTACGTGCCTCACTGTTCGTAGATCATAGCAGCCTGATGTCTGCCTCACACCATCCCTTCTCCCCAGAGCGTCACCGACTGCAGACGTGGACACAAACGGCTAGCCATTGAGCAAGGCTGAAGTACTGAAATATACTCCTGCAACCCTAACGATCCAATCCAATAAAATGATGATTTAGTAACGATTATAAACATTGCTATTCAAATGGAATTTTCATTGTAGCTGTACACCAATGGAGACTACAGTTAGAGATTACAGCTCTTGACATTAAAGAGGTTAGAACTATTGCCAATATAATAAAAAATGATAGTATAGTGAGTCATAATGAGCAATTATACGTTTGAATCTCACACCAAAAAAAAAAAAAACAATATGTACACAATTTAAAATAATGCATTTTTGAAGCAACGGCCCGCTCTCTAATCCTTGGGTGTTATTGCTTTGTAAGAATATGCAATCATAAACAAAACTGAGGTTACGACACAATATTCTTTGTAATCCGCAGTTATAGCACCGTCTGTGAATGGTTTTCTTTTGGTTCATTAAATACATATGCATCCTTATAACGGCTCCCATATCCAATACAATTTCTGCGAAAGCGTTATGACTGACTGGAACTATATTCAGCGTTTATCTACCTAAATTAATTGTTCCTTTATTAACAAATTAATAGTTTTTTTTTATTGGCAACTGAAAGCGCATGATATATCATTGTCGCTCAAATGTAAAAGATATTTGAAAGGAGCTTATTTAAACAGTCTTGTTACAATCCAATTTTTCAATATAAATAACTAGAATTGCTCGTGCAAATAAGGTTTGTAGTTAAAAAACACGATTTGCATATTGGCTTCTTTTCGCATAACAGCGTTCAATTTGAAAACAAAACCAATAACGACCACGATACGTTTTGTAGCTGTCGTTCATTTGTTATTGTTACGGCGCTAAAAATGTAGCTGTGAAAAAAATAAAAGTAAAGAGTTGTGTCAGAGATTCTTTCGGTGCAGTAAAATTTCATTATCTCGCCCTTAAATGATATGATTTGTTGGCATACATGTTTTACAGTATAAGGAAGATCAGAGGTGATTAACACATAGATTGTAAGGGTCCTCTGTACTTAATCGGCTTTGCTTCGTTAGGGAAGTGTGAAGCAAGCGCACGAAATTTCCCAAATGGAGAAGAAGGGGTCCAGACACAAATGAACTGCATAATCTCTGAGTTATTGCAAAGGTTTGTAAGACATCCGAAATCTTAAAATTCTTACAAATACATTCATTATATCTCATTAAAATTCTTTGTTTTGCTGTTTTATCTTCTTTGTCTTTGTTCATTGCACTACATAAATAGAAAATATGTATTCAAAACTTTTGTGTTTATTGATACATACAAATATTAATTACTTGGGCGTCTCAAAATATGTTGGCTTTACTTTTCAACTATAACAATTTACATTGAAAAAATTGAAAAAAAAAGCTTAGGCTTTTAAATTAGAACTTCCTTAATATATTAATAATTTTTAATTCATTGTTTCATTATATTCCACTACATTTTGTTTTTGAAATTTAGCATTCAGAGTAATATGTATCAGTTAAATTAAGTTCATTACATAGAAATCTTAAAGTTAAATAAAGGCATAGGGAAAACAGAATAAAATCGATATTATTATTTAAAAATGAAAAATTTTGAGATGTTAGGCATAAAGAAAGGTATACCTAATATTGTGTATATTATGTAAACGTGTAATAATAATAATAATAATAATAATAATAATAACTAGGCTGAAAAGAATTTTTAGAGTGTTCGTTTTTTAATAACACACGGCCGCCAGACTTTCTTATGAGTTTAAAACGCATCTATAATAAAATTCTTGCTAATTGAAGAATTAAAATCCTTTTCAATTTAAGCGTGACACTGAGAAAAATAAGCTCGAACACTTTGTTCTGTAGTCTGGTCTGGACCTGTTGGCACATGTGCTATGTAATTTTATTTATTTTTTATTTTTATTATTATTTTTTGTTCCTTTTCGATTCATTATAGTGTTACATGTATTTGCGCGTCAATTTACTTACATGCATTACATCGCATGAAGTTCGCAGTAGTACGGAACGCTGGATTTCTGTAAGAGACACAAATCCAAACAATCGAAAGCAAATTGTCAAATAAATATGTGCTGGATAGTTTATTTTATAAGTTACGTGTGGTTAATTTAACTGTCAGTGAATGTGCAAATCTTTAGTGCATGACGTTTTAACAAAATGCTTAAGTTTTACCAGATCACACTGGAACTATGTTAAAAACTTAGTGGCATCTATTCTGTTACAAATGGATTTAAAAACAAGATTGGAGTTATTTTTAAGTGACATGAAGAGGGATTTAAAAAGAACATATAATAACCTGTTTGATGTTTCATATGCTAGTACTCTAGGAACTTTAAGACTGGGTCTTTGTACTGCAGCAGAGAGAGAGATGAAGAGAACGTCCTGCAGGTACAGGCAGAATCCTCGCCGAAAAAGGAGAAAGGGAAAAAAATCGGCAGATGAGAAAAAATAAAGAACACTAAATTGTATCATCTACCTCTTCAGTTGCAATTAATTTACCATGGTTTGAAACACAAAGCGTATTCCAGTTTTTCCAATGTAGAATACTACAAACCTAGGTACAATATTTTTATTTCTCCAAAATTGTTTGGATGCATTAGACAGATTCCTGCTAAGTGTAAGAGATTCTGGTATCAGCAAAGCTCTTGGCCACAATATTGAAAAAAGTTTTCTATATTAGATCTTCTATCCATTGAATGCGTCAAAAGATAAAGAAACATGTTAAATCGATTAAATATTCATTTATGAATGATATTGTAGCATGGCTTATTATTCATTAGGATGTTAAACTGTTACAATCTGTCAGGGAAACGAAGGTACCTGTCACATTAGGAGACAAGAGTATCCCAAGGTTGTTGCAAAATTACAAATTATTCTTGTATTGCATAAAGATATTGAAGAGAACACGCAAATTCTTTAAAGCGCAGGCACTTCATATATAGACAGCATTAATAAAGCATGTGTTTTCCGATATCAAACATGTGTGTAATAGAAAGAGAGGAAGAGAGTTGCTTTTTCCGTTCAGTCATAGCCTCTATATGAAATGTATTTGAAAGCCAAATATGTGAGATAACACATAATTCTGACATGTCCTCTGAAAGAAAACTGAGTTATTGATATGCTGTTCAAATGGGATATAAAATACGTGGAAGTGCTTTTTAGTTAATTAAAATTTTAAGAAATATTATACTTTTAATGAAGTTACTACGAAGCCAAGAATTTAGATGTGATTGTCGTGAGCTCATAGACCTCTCTATAATATTTTAAATAGAGCACAATGAAAACAACTAAAAATACGAACTATCCAAGTGATGCAACTAGCCAGATGAATGCAATAGCAAACTATTGCCTCAAAATTATTTTGATAAAGTCACAACTGGAATTATCTTATATAATTCAATGGCAGCCGATAGTTTCTAGTGCTTTAATTCAGCTTAATTAGTGTTTTCATGTTAATTATTTTGAGACCGGAATTCAAGAAACAATTATCTCAGAAAAACAAACATAAGTTAAAATCAAAATGCAGTTACCTCAGAAAATATCAGCTTTTATGAGTTGTGTTTGGCAAGACATCTCAGAATTGAATTCTATGATGATTATTTATAATTTTATTGAATAACACTTGTATTACAAATTATTATGCTGACTAAAGAAACTAAATAGAAATGCAAGCCCGCGATATACGCTCGCTGTCTCGGTTAGTACTGCAGGATAGTGTTGCTCCCTAGTGACATTCTCATACATACAACTTTCCAGCTGTACGCGTTGGGTTTTGTAGCATAATTCAAATGTAGAGCAAACACCAGGCAGGCCTAATAACAGCAACGTACTTCTGGCTTATGTTGTGAATTCAGATGTTTTAAGTACCTATGTACTTCAGTACTAGTTGTTACCCTTCATTGTTTATTGTTATTGTTATATTGATACTTATAATTTGTCTACTTCTTTTGATTACGTCAGAGGTGTGTTAAAAGGGTATCACTCTGCATAGCGTGGAGAGAGAGAGAATAATAATCCATACTATGATGAGCAGGCTGCTCATAATGCTCTTCTGATTCCATTATCGAAGAAACCAACAGACATAGGTACTAAGTTTCACAGTGTGTAATAAAAGCATATATGGAAAAAACACAGAAATAGAAAATGTCAGACATAAGACTATAATTAATATCACTTTGCATGAGTTTATTTTCATATTTACCTGCTTCGTTGCCACAAAACAGATGATTACGTTGTCAGGGACAGACAGTAGGTGCTATGAATTCCTCTTCCTTCAATCCCGCTAAAATTTTCTAGTGTACAGTGTTTGTTCTAAGCGCAATTGGTCAAGATTAATATGCAATTCGGGAAGTTTATTCCAAAGACTGACAATATAAGATAGTGCATAAACAAAGATACACATATTATATGTTGGCAGCTTGTAACATATAATACTCGTAATGTGTCTCTGTTTTATGTACGGAAATTGTGTAAAATTCTCTTATTAAAAAGTATGTGTGATTAATGTAGTTCATATTTTCATATAGTCAATTTAATTTACTTTTAATTTTTATTTTAAATGCATTTCATTACAATCCAATTATATAGGCTCACCTTGTTCTGTATAAAGTGAAATATATTTTCTTCAAATATTGTCTTGAGTGAACATAGGACCTTTTTTCCGTCTTCATTATATTCTTGTGTTTCATTAGCTGGAATTATAACCCTAAAGTTGTTTAACTATTCCTGAAAACTTCACAGACATACTAGACTGTTAGCCAGCTTTCTATAAGCTTTTAATCCATCTGAAACTGCATGCAACTTCTGGCGCTGCTGTATGCGTTATAAACAAAACAATTGCTCGTTTTTGCGTCAGTGTTAATTGTGAGTTTATAATAGTTTCCACTAGATAAGCACTATAATAGAATTAAATTTTTAAAAATGCATAGGCATAGATAACTGTTTTGCCAAGCTACAGCAGCGCCAGAAGATTAGCTGAGTTGGAAAACAATAACATAGAGCTGTCTGCCGTTATAATCTGTTTTACTGCGCAGGAGCAAGACGAATCTTTGATCCCTCCAGAGGGGAAACATTTGAATGAAATTATTCCAACAGAAAGAATGTGGTGTTTTTTGTAGCTGGCGCTTTTTATTTTACAGCTGTACGATCCTATGATGGAGAGACGTTGCTGTTGAACAGTGTGCAGAGGACAGATATGGGGGCCTACTTGTGCATCGCAAACAATGGTATTCCACCTCCGGTCAGCAAACGATTCATGGTACAAGTTCATTGTAAGTACTTTTATATTAACCTTTACAGACGAGCATAATACAGAGGGCGTCAAAAATGTATACACACTTCAAGTAAAGCGAAAACAGTGTTAACATAACAAAACTGAATTCACACAAATAGAAAATGATGAGCACCAATCATCTTAGACTTTTACAATTACAGCAGTTGCTCAAAATGCCCACCATTGGCGTCGATACACTTTTGAGTATGTTGAACTTGCAACGTTTGCGAAAGTGTCCTCAGCGATTGCAGCACATGCCGTGTCAATTTCTCCCCAAAGTGCTGCCAGTGTGGCTGGTTTTCTACGGTATACAACATCCTTAAGAGTTCCCCACAAGTAGAAGTCCAACGGAATTAGATCCGGAGAACGCGGTACATACGTCTCCATTTCCTTTGAACTTCAATAACATTCTCGCATTTACAATACTACTTCAAAAATGCTTTTCGCTGGTCAAACGATAATCTTGATTTCATTTTGTTGTAGCAACGCTAGCATAATGTAATGTGAACCACGTTTGTTTACAGAACATCGTACCATACTCTTGGCTTCATTTGTTCATTGTTGATTTACCTGTCATGTAGCAATTATCATAAGGTATGTGAGTCGCATCTGTTTATAGAACATTACTACACGTTACTGTTGTTTTTCGGCCCAACTTTGAAATGTATTAAATAGATATCTACTGTGAAAATGTGTACACATTTTGGCACCCTCGGTATATGAACTGTATTATTATACCTAAGTACTTATTTATTTATTTTTGTTTTAAGTTACAACAGGCTATTAGATCATTGATGCAGTTATGTGTATTCTTTGCGATAGCTTATTCTATAAAGCATCGTTGTAGCTACAGTTATAATGTTTCACTCATTTTCCATTCTACAAATTCTATTTAGAAGAAAAGTTCTATCAAGCAACTACCACATACTTGCATTCATCCAAACTGCATAAACTAAAATCTTAAGAGTTGGGATATTGCCTTTCAAAAATTATTTTAGAATTTGAGTGGGAAACCATAGCATTGTAAATGAACATATCCAACAGTTGCTTTCCATCAATAAAGTGTAGGGTAAACTTTTTTCCCTCTCTTCCTCTCATTCAGTTGTTCTCTTCCGCAATAAATAAGCAGCTTTGCGAGGACGAAACAACTATTTCATTTTCTTACGTTTTAAACTTTTACTTGGCCTTTATTTTATTTCTAAATGCCATAAGAAGAAAGATTTTTATTTAGAGCTTTCTACCATTTATAACTATCTATCTGTCCATTACAACATCATGTCGTATTATATTCTTATTTACAACATCCATCCACTGCCACTTTGAAGTGGGTTTTTTTTTTTTTTTTTTTTTTTTTTTTTTTTTTTTTCCTCCTTCTTTTCCTTGTACTTACTAGTCCAAGAATTTCTTCTCGAATTATATAGGATATTCTTTTAAAATGTCCGAATTATTTAGGTCGTCCAGTGCAATGCATTATATGTGCTTAATGTCTTAATTAATCTATTTCTGACTTTTCCAATTGATTTCCTTGCTCATTTTCAATATATGAATTTCTGTCGCTAATGGCCTATAAACATATTCTCTAGTCTCCGATGCGTATAGTAGCAATTTGCAGCAGTCATGCATTAATTTTTTTTTTTTTTTTATAAATGTTTGTACATTAGAGCATTTAATGTTTCTCCATTTTCCCTGCATCGACTTTCTTTAATTGTAGGTACCGTTGTCTCATCTCATTCTAAAATAGCGCCAAATTATTTAAATCTGTTGATAAAGTTTCATGCAGACATGCATACCGTAAGGAAGGTTAATGAACTTGTGGGGTATTAATGTTAAGTTTAACCACACCGTCATTTATTGACCGCGCGCATACATGCACATGTAATTTCATGATTGATATCAAATTTAATCAGAGAATTAACACAAAATTCCACGAAAAATTAAAAAAATCGGCAATGACGAACCTGAAAATTTTGTTCTATTTTTTTATACTAGTATTAAGATTTGGCAAAAGTTTTATCGAATTCCATTTTTTTCATTAATTATGTTATTTTAAGAAAGTTCTTAGAATATAAACTGCATCATGTGCAATCACATAGTTTATAAAGTTGAAATAATTACAAGCACATTTTACGATTTATAGGTTTACTTAAATCAAATCACAGAATGTTGTTTTGTAGGCCAAAAGTTAAAACTTTTTTTTTTTGTGCCACAACCTTAGAGAATTTGTCTCAGATAGCAACAATGGGTAGCATATGAAAGTCTTTACTGAATGAAACAAAGTTGATAGCACTTTAAAGAATAAGGAGGGAACGAGAATCGGTCGAAAAGTTCCAAGACTAACTATACTGCTCTTCATTGTAGTCTCCCCGCACATAAATGCAGCGTCCCAGCGCTTATTCCATTTTTTGGCAAGCTACCACGAAGCCCCAAGTACGTCTTCCATTCTCACTGAGTGTTAAAACTTTGATTTGATCTTCATCTTGGGGAGTAAGACAATATCGTGGGCATACAAATTTTCTAGTGTGAGACGGTGCCTTCAGTCCAACATTTCCGGCGAATTTATTTCCTCAGACGCCTCAGAACATCACAGAAGAACTGGGCGCTATTGAGGATAGCGGACGCTTCAGCTCCGGCGATGATCTTCGAGGAAAATATTGGGTCATCCATTCTGGCTCTTCTTTCGGAGATCCCAACAGAATTCGACACCGAAGTTCTTTTGCCCGTCATGAGACTCCTGGAGCACCGGCTTAAAAAATTATTCAAATTGGATGCGATGCTTTGGTGTCAACTTCTATGATAGTGAAATAATTATCCTCAAATATAAAATACTGAATTTTGCTTACAATTTTGCGAGTTGTGAATGTGGATTATGAAATATCTTTCTACTATTCTTGAAACACCAATGCCGATCAAAAAGCTTTGCGCGGCTTATTACACCGTTGCCGCAAGTCTTCTACCCTATTTTCAGATTCCCATTGCTAACACATTGAATATGACGCAGAATTTTGCGTTTAACTTCTGCTCAAATTTTACATCAATCTTGAAATCATCTATGTATGCGTGCGCGCGAATAACAACCCTTTGGACGGTTTCAGACGTTTAATTCCTTTCAACAGCACACTATTGAGAACAACCAGTAGGTAATAAGGTTTACTTTATTACTGCAAAGCAGAAAGAAACTGTTAATTTATTCATTCAATTACGTTTTCTATAATGTTAAAATAAAAATGCAGCTTCAAACATTATTTTAGATTGTTTAAATTCTGTTATGCTGCCTTTAGTCTCAAATAGCAGCGTAATTATATTTTGCATCCAGATCAACCTTCCCTACCATGCATACAATTCTTCACAATTTAAATAGCAGGTATTTTAAAAGTAATTTAACTAATAATTGTTATAAAACAAATTATAATATTCTTTTCATGTTAAAGGTTACGTTATTAATACCTGATTTACATCATTGACCAAATAATAAGCCTCTAAATTATAGATTGCCCTGTGGAGAAATATGGTTCGTCTGTTCCGTTCCAAGTCTCACGAAGGAAAGAGGAAGTTATTGCTTAACTTTTAAAGAAGCAAACGCATCATTTTTCACATATGCGCTTAGCGTCTCTTTTCAATTCTAAAGACCCCTTCCTGGCATATTTCTATGCCTACTATATCAACATATTTCAATTCCAAAATATGCAATTCCAAAATCCCCATGCCACAATATATATATATATATATATATATATATATATATAAATAAGTATCCTTCTTTTTTGCCATTTTTATGTTTAATAAAGTTTAATATTTTAATGAAATTTTCCTAGAAGTCAAAGTAAAATTTTCAACTTATAATGATGTTCGTTCATACGTAGCTTTTCACATTGAAACAAATTATTTTAATTATACATTTGGTTATGCCTAATTTTTAACGTTTTGGTATCTAAAATCTATTGATAGAAGCAGGAGTGATGTTGTAAACTTCTGACTGCACATTTCCAATTCAGGAAGAGACAAATTTCATAAAATATAAGAACGAAAGACTTAACAAGTACAATTTTGAAAGGGGATTCCCACAACTTTTTTTTAAATTATAGTAATTAATATACACAACATCGACTTTAATATTTTTAAAAAATGGTCCAACTGAAGTTTATAGCAACCACAGATCTGCAACGTTGAATTTCTTTAGTATTAAATTAAGATATGGGCGCTAAGCAGCAGTGTCTAGTTTATAAATAGGCAACCTACCGTTAGTTATTTTATTCAGAATGGATTGCAAGTATGATACTTGTGGTTCCAGTATATTGAGAGCGAAACAAGAGAATTACGTTTTCTCTTTCAGTGCTATATTTGCTTTTCATAATGTCTTGTTTTTATTGGCTTCATTTAGGTTAAAACTTATTTTATAATTAGGACGCTAAAACAGCCTAAATGGTACTTGAGTGTAATTTATTTTATAGTTTACATATGTAAAGCATAAATTTTGCAATTTAAGCTTTTAGAGCACTGGTTAACAAATAAAAATGTTTAGTGTAGATATGTCCCGCATATCATTACCTACAATTAAATGAACTACTGTCGAAAAGAAAAAAATGCTAATTTATTTTACATATTCACAATAAAATTTAATTTTGAAAATAAAATAAAAGCAAAAGAAAAGCCAAGAGCTTCAAGAAGTCGAAGAAATATACACATCTTAACTTAAAACAAAGTTGAGAACGACAGGAAGTATTTGATTTCGCCTTCAGAGGAAATAATAAAGGAAGTTAATTGACATTTAAATTAAAATACTGAGTGTTATGAGAATATTTTGATTTATTTGCCTACAAAAACCAACATAATGGGTTGAACACCTATTTAAGCATGGGAGAGAGTATCATATCCTACCTCATTAAAGATAGATGTACATAGTTGTAAGAAATAGTGGGAAAAGCGTCTTGTATATATGACATTACCTTTAGGTTTAAGATTTATAGAAAGTTCCTCAGTAGATTATTATGCAAAAAGAATGCGCTGAAAGCACTGAATTCTACGTAATCTAAGATTGTGTTCTAGAAGCTTCTTACACAATATCTGAGGATTTGAAATTAATAATTTTTCTTAAACAGTCACTAATTAGCTGAAGTACATTATCAACTGTCACTTTCTATAATCGCATTATGCACGTAGTTCTGGTAACCTTCTCAATAACCATCTCCAGAGTGGCCAATTAGACAACATTAAAACAAGTCCTTCTTCTCCCTTCGCCGACCTACTATGGCCCCCTCCGCCTCCACACTAATTGGGAGCTCACGGAAGTAATTGAATTTATTGTTGCGTGTGGTTGCTTCTCCACTGGCTGTGTTCAGTTTGCGAAACGAACACTGGAACCAAAGGGCGCGGTTCGGTTTCAGGATTGCAGTTTTTATTTCCTCTTGGGAAGCAATTTTCAATAGCATTTTGCAACATGGGCATCCGTGTATATCGCACCCTAACTTCAGATTTGTGTTGATAACATTATTAATTATACTTTTGTGAATGGATTCCGTGTTAAATGTATGTAACATTTTATACAAACAAGAAAATATTGCTTTATAATCTGAATTATTTGTGTTTGTTATCTTAATAGACAGGATACAATAAGGTGCCAAATTTAATAAACTGTGATAAGTCTTTCGCAACTGTGTCTAATTGTTTTGGAACGTTATAGAGAACAGCTTACTAAATGCAATAGTAAAATGGTTGAAAGTACTCAGAATTATTGGAGCAGTGACCACTCTCAATTTGCAACCGGAAACACCAGAACAAATGAAAGTTTGGATACTTTTTAACTATGTACACCAGTTCTACAAAGAAAAATAAACTAATATCGCACAACAACGTAGTATTAAATTGATTAAGAACTATATTAGAAATTCTTATTATTCCATTAACAATACGGTTTATTCCTTCACGAAGAAACCCGTAATAAAACACTATTATTAATAAACTCCATAATGAATTGAAATTATTACTACGTTTCTACATATGTTGAAACCTCAAAGTTACCATGGTCCAGCGATATGAGGAAAGTTGTGCTTTGCTCAGCGAATATAGGAAAGCATTTTGGGGAAAGAATGGCACGTATAAGCAAAATCCTCATTCTGTGAAGATATCAGTGTAAATGACAATTTCGTGCCATGTTGTCGCTGCTTTCAGTTTTATTAAAGATGAAATATTTACTAAAACCATGACTATAAAATAGCTCCACAGAAAATATTGTTGATTTCAAGTAGGTATAGATGCATTTGGTGATATTGTAATCTCCATTGTAAGCTGAACGTGTTTCAACCACTTTATACACGGACCGTTGAAACAATTCGCTCATAGAGAAACTGTTCTTACATGAAATTTGTCAAGAGTGCCGAAGTTTCTTATTCATCTCTAAGAATTCAGATTATGTGATGTCTATCCATGGGGACTGTTAAAAGAAAAGGGAGGGATAAAATTACTTTTGAAGAGTTTATTTTGCTTCTAAGAAACCAAGTATTCATAATAAGTCATTTTTCCCATCATTCTTCGGTTAGTAGGTTACAGACTTTTGTAAATAGGCAGTAAAGTAAGGAAAGGCAATTTCAGTTCCAATATTATTGTAGAAAAAGCTCTTCAGTAACTTAATAAAGAAAATGTTTTGTGGTAATTGAAATCTTAACTAAATGCTCAAAGCATGATGAATGAAAGCATCTTCACTACTGTTTTTAAACTGTGAGAGCACGGGACGTTGATTAAATTTGGTATTTTTTCTATTTGTGTTTTCAGAGCTAAAATTCTGATATCAGTTGAAGCTCTTAACGTGTGCAACAAAACTGATAAATCTCTTTACTGTCAAGGGAGTTGATCTTTTTGTTCTCTCCGTTAGCTACATGCGGACTCCAGGATGTAAGCTAAAGTGGCATAAAATTTTTTTACAATTTTTTTTTATTTATATGAAGAATTTTCTGGCCATTCTTTAATAACTGAAGCAATAATTCAATATTTTAAAATTAACTATAGGAAGCAAAGTTAAACGGTCCATGCTATAAGGCCTCAGTCAAAAACATTAACAAAGTAGAGTTAAACATGGTAAAGGCTTGACAGAAACAGCGTTAATGTTCTATGCTAACATGATCTCAGTCAGCGTAGAATATTGATAATGGCTATCAGATAAATAAGTTGGTAGGCTTGTTTTTATAACAACATACCATTATAATTTTCCTACAACTAAGATAAAAGTTGAATGGTACTATTATAATAATCACGATAATCTACTTGATATTTTGCTGGAAGTCATTATGGAATGTGCTGTGAAAAGAAATGTGAGAAAATTAAAGACTATTGAAAGCTGGTGCAAGAGAAATAAATCAAATCTTCCAGAAAAAAGGGAGAAGAATATACAGACTACAAAGGGAAATTGATGCTAGCAAAGAAAGCCCTGTGGGGGGGAGGGGCAAAATTAAAACCATTGTTTGGCTAGACTGCTCTTAGCAATAACACATCCTAAAAGGTTAAATAAAATTGACATTTCGTGTCTGTTCTGTTAGAGGGATTTTGATTTATCAAAAAAGAGTATGACAGATTCTATATAGTACATGAAATTACTTAGATAACTATTGCATCAAGTAAAGAAAATATTTTTCTTTTTGTGAGGGAAGTGGAGATTTAGAAGATATTGGATTTTGGAAATTGCTGACAGCAGTTTATAAAAAAAGTGAATATTGGGAGAAACGTATACCAGGAATTACCAAGAGAGTACAAAGTTCAATTTTTAATTAGTAGTATGACGCACTTCTTTTACAATTCAAGGTTTCCAGGTTACATCATGGCACGATCAGGAATGAATTCCATCTTAGTCTACCTGGCAAACAAATTTTGTCATTTCCCATAAATAAAACTTATCCTATTGGCAAAGTTCCTCTTAAGGCAGCAAAAATGAATGATATTAGAAGAACACCATGAATACAATGAGTAGATATTGAAGTGATTCTACTGCTGACTGATAAATTATCAATATTTTGTTGTCAATAACATTTATAAGTTTCAAGTATTCTTACTTGACGTGTAGAACTAACTGTTGTAATAATTTAAAGAAAATAACGTAAGTAAACATACTTTCTTGTCGAGTGACTCATTAGAAAAACTCAGTATATAGAAAAGGGTCTCAGTCAAGATATGTTGAAACTTTTTGTAAGTTTCTATTATTTTTATAAATGTACGTAAGTATTACTTTTCTTGTAAGGAATGTGCATGATTTTTAAGCTTCTTTAATCCTAATGGTTTAAAAGCAAGCTCGTTTTTTCGTAGTTTTTTGAAAAGTGGATAAGCATGGCTGAAGTCCTTCTAGCTCGAACACCTGTTCAATTTATCTTGGAACATATCAGAAGTCACTAATTGAGAGTACCTCTAATAAAATTATGCAACACGCTAAGAAATATTTTATAGTTATCTTACAATGAGTTCTGCTTATCAATCAAAACAATTCTCATTTTTGGACCAGCTGGCATCTATTACTGTGCCTTCAGGAATTCCAACAGTCTCTAAGTAATATATAATATACGCCTATACATAAAAGATGGTACACCAAAGGAGTTGGTTTTTTGATTGATAAAATTATTTTTGATTTTTGATGAAATAAGTTTGGACTTAGTGGAAACTATTTTTTTTTTTTCCGTTCACTTGCACATTACAGCCACAAACATATCATCGATATTTCTACTGAGAGTTCTGAATTACTTTACCGTCTAAACATCCTCGGTAAGGTTTTGGTAACTTCATATGAGTATTGAACATATTTTATAGTGCATTTTATTTATATTTGTGTTTTTTTTTTCAGTTCATCCGTTAATCAAAGTGACAAACCAACTGGTGGCGGCTCCAGTGGGCAGCAATGTGGACATTGGCTGTGACGTGGAAGCTTCACCTAAGGCAATGAACAGTTGGTATAGAGATACGGGTAAGTTTATCATATCTGTAGATAATGATTGGGTGCAATAGCTTTGTTACTCACTCTATATGGTTACAAGTCTGCTAGAGCAGTAACAAAGACGTAGAGAGTTATAATATTGTCGAAAGTACATTAAATCAAACATTTATTTTCCTTATGGATCCAATAAAAACTAATATATGAAGAATAAAAAAAAAAAAAAATAGGCCAATTTCAGCACATAAGAAAATAAAATATTACGCAACAAGATACTTTGTATTTTTCTCTATTCTAAACGTAAGACTACAGAAATTTGCTTTTGTTCTTAGTGATGATGGCATGGCGAACTAGTAACATTTTTTTTTTAATTTTTAAGATAACTGTCCCACCAACGCCAACAATATTGTTATTGATGCTATGAAAAGCCTTTTCTCATCCATAAAAAGAATATGTCTGACCGTCAAACTAAATCTATTTCCTGCATGACATATACCCCGTACTACAAATATTTTATTGCGGAACAATTGACTAAAACTACCTAGAACATACCTTAGCTACTTTCTCATTGCAACTGAGTTCACATATACCGAGGGTGCTACAAAATGTATACACACTTTCACAGTAGATATTTATTTAATATACTTCAAAGTTGCACCGAAAAACAGTAATGTGTAGTATGATGTTCTGTAAACAGATGTAACTCACATACATTATGCTAGCGTTTCTATGTGACAGGTAAATCAACAAAGAACAAATGAAGCCAAGATTATCGTATGATTTTCTGCAAACAGACGTGACCCACATTACGTTATGCTAGCGATGCTAAAACAAAATGGAGCCAAGATTATCGTTTGAACAGCGAAAACAATTTTGAAGTGGTATTGGAAAACCTAGAATGTTGTTAAAGTTCCAAGACAATGGAGACATGTGTAGAGAGCAGAACTCCAACGTAAGTAACAATTGCACGCATTCGAGACAAATTTGAGGTTCATGGTACCGTATGCGATGTTCACAAGGGCAGATCTGGGAGAACTAGCACAGAAACAAGCTCCGCGTCCTTGACCATGGTTTTGGAACGTTTTGAGCATTCACCGCAAAAATCTACAAAGCTACTTGCACGTGAGACTGAATTAGCAGAACAAGCGTATTATTAAAACAGAAAAGTTGAAAGTTTTCATCCCAAGACGTTTCCATGCATTAAATTAAGATGACCCTGATCGGAGAATGTAGTACTGTGAGTGGTTTCGGAAAACGGTGCAAGAGGATGAGGCCTTCTTAGGGAAATTTGTCTACTCAGAAGTGTATCGGCATCGATGATGCGCATTTTGAACAACTGTTGTAACTGTAAAAGTCTTACATTTAATGCTCATTTTCTTTCAGTTTTGTTATGTTAAAACAGTTTTTTCTTTGCTTGAAATGTGTGTACATTTTGGCATCCTCTGTATTTATAATTGTGGTATCCAAAATGTTTAAGATAATCAAGAGCATTAAAGCTGAACTATAACTGAAAATAGGGAATATATACGCAGAAATTATCCCTCAATATAAAGGTTAACTTATACATCATTTGCCGTTTTTATGATCAAAATACTTTGGAAATTCTAATATTTAAAAGTTACATTTATTTTTGAATAACCCAAGTAATTGTAATGGTGTTGTGTCTGTAAATGAGCTCTCATTACTATAGTGATTATGTATAAATTGCATATTCATTCTCTTCTAATGCAATCTTCTGTATTACCTATGTATTTTTAACATTTTCAAGTGTAATCAGTCACTAGTAGACATGGTTGTAGATTTCGTCGTTTTGTATTGTTCTATCACCATGTCAGACTTTATAACTACCAATGAGCATTAAATTATTATCACTGGTACCCAGCCAGTTGAAGAACACGTGAAGAGCGGTAAGTTAATAGGATATCGAGATCTATGTCCAGCGCCGGGACAGCGTCTGATATCACAACAGCGACAGGAAAAGTAAACTAACTGACAAAGGGGGGAACTTTCTAATAAAAGCAAGTACTGAAATGCACAATTTTCTACATACTTTTCTGATAAAGATTGCGAAAGAAACTGATAAAATGTTGTATTATTTGAGTCCTTGTAGCGTCTATCTTTTGTTTTAGCATTATTGCGGGGGAGTCCGTTATTGCATAACGTAGAAACTTCTAAAAAGAAAACAAACAAAAAAACGGTCTTATGCTTGCTTTAATCTGATTGTGGTCCGGAGTTACCTCCAATGTAACAATTTAAATGAACACAGAAGGGCAATTCAGTACAACACAGGCTTCTGAGCAGATGAGACCTATTGGTGTTACATCTTCTGTCTTCTCCCGCAGCTAGTTCAAAAATATGTGAAAATCATTTATATTAGTTATGTAGTAAATGTAACTCCTTTTTTAATCTGTGATAGTGTAATGCATTTACAATGTGATTTAGAGAATTGCAGGAATAATTTAAAAAAAAAATCCTCTCATCTTCCTAGTCAAGCTAGTGTTATCATAACAATATAGTTACTCTTTCAATTAGTTAAACCCCATAGGGATATTGTTAATCTTGAATGTCATGGAATGTGATATAATATTCATGACATAAAGTTGTTACTGTTAAACTTACTGTAACTCGCAAAGGAGATGACATTTGTTCCTGAAACAGAATTCGTGAAAATCTGGGCAGAAACATATTATCCTTTACTGTTTGTTCATTAAGGAGGTACCGTGTTTTGGGCGATTATGTCGTTTTCATAAGATCGTATTAACACCTTAAAAGTACAGGTGACTGGTAGCCGCTGGGCAATCATTTTTGGCGACCGTGTCCATTTAACTAATCTTCTGGGTATTTTTCCAAATAACTCACAACTGAAATTTCTAATAATGATTTTCGTAGCTTGAAGACGAAATTACATCACTTTTTAGCTTGCACATTCACTGGACTTAAATATTATCAAGCCTTAGTATACAGCTGTTCTCCTCTAACACTAAGAAATATCCACTCTTGGAGAATTTGTTTTTTTTTTTAATATCAAAGATAAGTGTATTATTCAATGAACACATTAAGGTCTTCAAAACCGAAACGCATAGCATTATTTTTTCCAGTAAAAGTAGTTAAATAACTATGTAAACGTTTTTTTTTAAGTGTTCAAACAGGAACCGCTTCGGTTGAACTCGACAGATCGCAATTTAAGCTATTGTGAACTTAACTGCAATGGCCACTTTACGGCCAAATAACACATAACTATTAAAAAGTGTAACTTCCAGTACAACTTGGTTTGCCATCAATGCGGCTCGTTTTTTTAGAACTTCGCACACTTTCCCAAGGAACTCAAACATCCAAAAGAATATGACAGCGCACAGCAAGATGAAAAATACTGAAAAGAAACGGATGGTTTCTTATTTAATATTTTTTTTTATTTTTAATGCATTTGCATATTGCTAATCTGGACCCCATACTACTGAAGCAGGAGAAGATATAATACATTAACTTTGATTACAAACAATATGGAAGTATTAAAATGCTAATTTGTTTAAGAATGTGTGCATTTTATTTATTTTTTCTCCTGAATTCCTATATTCGTGCGTTTTTACATAGAGCTCTGTAATTGTAAGTCATCCAGTAGTTTCCGGAGTTTCTGTGGAAATAATTCTTTAACTACTGGACCTCCCAATTGTTTGCCGGAAATTTTATTTCTTTTTAACAACACTATAGTCTGAAACGTGTAATCATTTCAGTCAGTGAAAATATATAATGTCGTTTATATGTTTTCATCCAAGACAACATTTTTTTAAGGATAGTTCCAAGAATGGTTGCAAAGTGTCGGTCCCTTACACCTGGCTCCTTGTTGTTTGCAAACTTACGTCTGGTTGTGGTTTATAATCTATTAAAACATTCACTGTATTAATAGTTTTCACCACATTTTCTTAAAATGGATTATGTATTCAGTTTTTAACACAATGTACATGCACCCAACTTTTCGTACAAGTGCCTACATACTCACTGACACAAACAAGGCCATACAGCCTATTATGCCATGCAACTCCAGAATTTTTATAGATTTATGAAAACTTAGTAACAAGCCAGTATTCCGAAAACATAGCCAAATATAAATCATCCGAAAAATATATGAATTTGTATGTTATATGAATTTTAGCCACGTGGAAAATGTGCCAGGTCTTCGGTATTGATACTCTGAATGAACATATGGTGTAAAAACGATTCACGAAGTTCCAGGAACGCAGCAAAACCCTCAAAAATAAGCCACGTACAATAAAATTAACAATAATGGATAACGAGGGTCTCTTAGATTGGGACAAACGACACTCATAACTGTGAAAATGTAGCATAGCAATTCAATAGCATTGTAGAAACCATCATCTTGGAAATAGAGTCGCGAGTTGACAATGACTCAGAAAGCAACACTTGCTGACCTCTGGTTCTTATTGTTACTTTTGTTTATAGAAAGCTGATGTGCTATGAGAAGTGAAGCCTTTGTGACACTTCAAGACACCGTCATTGCTGATTGCAGCCCATGAATCTATTTTCAAATAACCTGAACCATCACTGCACCAAAAGAAGATTATGCTCTGTCTTTAGTATGTTGTACACCTGAACTGCTGCAAAACGACAAAAAAAAAAAAAAAAACACCGTTGTGTATTCTAACCATGAAAACTGAAGACTAAGGAGTCTGCACTCGAATCGCAAATGTGTTTTTCTTTTGTGTGATAATGCAAAACTACTTATACTCGTTAAATCATTATTGGTGTTGGTTGGGAGGCCCATACTCACCATATTTTCCACACATTGCGTTATCAATTGTCATCTTTTTCTTTCTTTGTATAATCACTTCAGAGGATAGAAATTTCGAATCTTTGTCAATCTGGAAACTGCACTGAATGCAATTTTTTGATTCCCTCCTTACGCAGTTCTATCGCAATGGAGGTCATAGTCTTCCACGTTGGCATAAGGCCGTTGATAGCATGGTGACTATATTTAATACTAAAGATATTTTGATCAAAATACGATGCTTTGATACTCCTGATCTGAAACCGACAGAACATTTTTAATCACCTTATAAAATTCATGTCTTTATTATTTTCCAAACAGCATACAAACGCTACGTCTGTTAGTGCAATAATATTAGCATACATTTTTCTCCAAACTTCCGCACCAAAGATGCGAACTAAAAACGGCAGAACTCTCATCATGCCTACGCCATTCATCTTCATTAATCACTTGCAATGACCGTAGCTTCGACATTAAAAAGTGATGAAATTTTTGTGGCTCTCCCCTTGCGGTGAATAAATTCACTGCTCTTCCCCTCCCTCCCCACTTCCTTTCCGTATCAATCACTGGCCTCATAACAGAATCGGAAAAGATACGGAAAATTTATTGTGTGAGTAGGAAGGAAAACTGGTATGGAAAACTCTTGCTAAGCTACCGATACTATTTTACACTCTCGAAACTGGTCATAGGTTCTGTTGATTTGCTGCCGTTCTATTTCATGTACTTCATCAAACGCATGCGTTTGCTGTTTGCATATACATGTATTTCGTTAGAAATACATTAATGGTGATAGGAAATTGAAGTCTAAGGAACAGCATTGGCTTTTATATATTAGTGACATTTGGTTTTGAAAACGGAAAGAAATAAACAATGATGTAGACACATTAAAATGAAACATCCAGCTATATTTCAGGTTCGTGGATAATAGACATCGAAAATTAAAATATTACGAAAATCAAGTATTATTGCAACATATTAGCTATGAAATGTTTATATTGCAATTTTTGTTCCCTAAAGTAGTGCTTAATGTTTGTAATTTAAACACATCGCTGTGAAAGTGTAAAATCTATAACCTTGCCCTGTTAAATTAGATGTAAATTAAAAACCAGTTGCTGTTTTCCAAGAAAGAAAACATTGGCTTCTCTTGGTTAACTGCCGTAATATTGAAAGAAAATCTGAACAGAAGAAGAGTTGAATAATATTTAATAAATAACTATATTAATTTTATTTCCTTCTAGTAATAAGAAAATTCTGGGCATACATTTTTTTAATAAATTAGTTTTCTATTGCGGAAAAATTTATTAAATTTGCTTTTTTTATTTCGAAATAAAGTCAATAACATTTTACTGCTCCTAAGCTATTTTTCAATACTCTTCATTTTGTTCAAAGCATTTTCTCTGTCATAGCACCATTTGTTTTAATCCCTTGTCTATCCTGCTTGCGCAGCCATCTGTTCACCAGTTTTCACTTCATCATCATTAGGCATCGGAATTTCTGCGCACTAAAACCAGAATGAAGTGGAATGAAGTTATGTTGGCACTGGACTGTGGAAAGAATATAATAACCTGTGAAAGAATACAATCGGTCATTAACTACAAACCACCCTGTCTGCTTAGGCCTGTTACACATCAGTTTTTGTTTACCTGTGAGGCGATGGCTTATAGCTTCTGTTCATGCTTTGTTTGCATTGGCTAGTAGTTTGAGTCAACCTAACTTGATGTTAAATGATTAAGAATGCCGGTGTCTAGCCATCATTTTCAAATCACTGACTCCCGAGATGCTTCTTGAGTTCGATGAAAAAATTAAAGTCACTGGAGGCAAGATCAGGGGAACAAGGTGGAGTGTAGAAAGCTTCCCATTTGAATTTCCTAAGCCAGTTCAGATGAGTATGGGGGAATTTTGTCATGTAATGCAACTTTTGGACGTAAAAGTTCTCCAAGATCTCACAGTATCTTTCAGCATTCATTGAAGTTCAGTTAGGCAAGTAATGCACCAGTAAAACGCCTTGACAGTCCCAAAATACAGTCACTGCAAGCGACCTTCCGCTGCGTTTTCACGTCCTTCTATACACATCAACGTCGAACCATCTGAATACTCATATAAACACAGGTTAATTAATGACGGCTCTTCGCAGCAGTACTGTTTTCTCTCTCTCTAACTGTACGCAATTCACAAGTTAACAATCTTTGTTATAGCACCTACATGATATGTGGTTAACTCTGCCAAAATAATGCACGTCATTTAATGAAACTGCTTCAGAATCTCTTATTAACATATTGCACGTTAAAAAGAACACAGCTTTTCCCATAGTCCTTTGTTATTTACTTTAATGTTTATTGAATTGTTCCATGCTTACATTCTTCAACACAATTTCACTAATTTATTTCTGGTATGCTGTTCAGAAGTCAGAATGGCATTGTCCAAACTTTATGTCCTAAAGTTGAAACTATTAACACAGAACGGTACTTAGAATACTTATGATACTCTTATAGAAATACAAATTAAGTGACAGAAAAAGCCATTATTTTTAAGCGAAAAGAAAGGGAAAACCCGCAAAATCTACAAATTCCAGCTCCTGCATGAAGCTTTAATCGAGCCATTTTCTAGGATTTATTATTTGAAAAGTTTTCCTTGTCCTCTTCCATTAGAGTGCCTGAAATTCTTTATTCCAGCTCCTGCATGAAGCTTTAATCGAGCCATTTTCTAGGATTTATTATTTGAAAAGTTTTCCTTGTCCTCTTCCATTAGAGTGCCTGAAATTCTTTATTAAGTAGCCTAGATATTCTATTTCGTTACTTTAACTTTGTCTGACAACCGAGTTTCTGATATTTTGAAAGTCTTACGTCTTGTGTTCTCACAATAGTAAAAATGTAGTATGCTCTTTCACTTTGCTAAAATGCGTGTTTTCTTACCAGAGAATGCTTTGCAAACAAGTGCTTCATTCCATAAAATAGAACGTGTGAAGTAGTTATAGGTGGGAGGATGCGGGGGGTTAATTTTGATAATTGCCCCGCGTTGGAGGGTCAAGGTTTGAAGGGGTTATAGGTGGCGGGGAGAATGGTGACAGGAGTTTGATTGTTCATGACCCAGCTCACCTGGCCTATAACTCTTCATGTCGATCTCAGGGATGTAGCTGGTTTTCGGGACCTGGTAGTGCCGGGTTGAGTGAAGGGATTTAAGGTATTTTATCGACCAAAGAAACACATTATCTGCAGGTTGACGTCATTTATTTAACAAAGAGTGCATCCCATGGCGCTTCTGTTCGAACCGCAGTAACGAGACATCTAGCAGACACGTGGAGCTGTAATATTTGACTAGCAATGTGATTGCTGACCGCTCGGAAGACTTGTCGAGCTGAAGTGACGCTCGAACATCGGCGTTCCTATGACATCTGAATGCTGACGAGAACAGACCAGAGTTCCCAGAGCAACGTAGTTGACGAACCAAAAAGACCAAAAGACCTCGACAATGGCGATTTCACGTCCTTAAATACCCAATATAGCACGCTTTACCACGTGATGCAGGGACGCTCTATTTTCCCGCCACTATGACTTTAGACATCCTCATAGGTTAGCTGTGACTTCATGCCACTCTCATATTATTGGTCAGTTTGATTATTTGAGCTTAACCACTCGTTGATTCGTCCAGCGTCTAATTTCAAGTTTTACTGAACGTTACAGATCAACGGCCTTAGAGGTATCATAGCGTTGTTCTTTTCCACCATACCTGGCTGGGGCGACCACCCGTCCTCTTAATGAACAAAAGCTTAAAGCTAGCTGAAATAAAAGATATATTCTAATCAATTTTTCGCGATTGATGGGGTACCAAATACTGTATCACGTGAAAGTATATAACACCGTAGCATTGTCATTTCCAGTTGTAAACGTGGAAAAACAGACGTTGTTAATTCATTTCTTAACTAATTATTACTTTTCTTTAACCCGTTTATTTTGTCATTTAATGTAATTGTTTGTTCTAATGGGGCATTCCTATTTAAACAACATACGTTTACGAGACGAGTACTAAATATTCATTGAATAAATAGTATTTTTTTTTTCTTGGCGATATGCGATTTTCATAACGTCATACTCCTGATTTTTGATTTTATTTAACTTCTGCCATACCTAATATTATGTTGTTACATTTTTAAACCTGATTCCTTGTAACAATTTGTATTATATTTGGAGCATACAATTTAATTCGAAAATTTATTTTTATAAAAATATAACAAGAATTATCGCACAGTAAAAATATTGAACACTTTTAAATTGCGTACATCTCAATTACGATTATAAAAAATTAAATAGTAAATAATTCGCCGAAATTTATTATAAACTTTTCCAGCTTATAATAATAGTATTGTTATTATTATTCCTGGCCATAATTACAATTCCATAGTGGTAGTCGAATCATAATTAAAATTCAGAAGCTCATGGCAGAAACTTCCCATTATCAAAGGAATCTTGTGCTACCTTTAATATAAGAAGTTATTTATTGGATGCTAGTTAGAGCAACTAAAATTTTTAAAAATGTACATATTTATTTTCCTTTCAAGTTTTAGTAATTATAAATCAGATTATTAAGATTATTATCATTATCAGCCCCATGACTTATCTAATTTGACCATGAGTTAGATATTTATTTGAAATGATAATTATAGACTCTATTATTTTTATATTAAGCTTTTCAAATTGTTAATCCAAACGTCACGAATGTTATTCGTCGCATAAGTCTATGGATGGTGGGCCACCAGTGCATTTTTATGTCACTGCTAGAAGTAAGAATTTTCATACCACAAACGAGGGCAATTCGAATAACTTGTAAACCAACCAACAGACTTTCATTGAGATACTATTTTAAAAAATAAATATTTTATCATTTTCTTGCAAATATATACTTTACATTATGAGTTTTTATGTTAAAATTCAAGAATAATTTATGAAAAAAAATGCAAATACGTAATGTCAATACTATACGAAAAATGCAAATCGTCATGGAGTCGTTCCTAATTTTTGCTATCAAAATGGACTACATAACTATAATTAATACTCTCCAAATAATTTCAAATCATCATTATTATCCTGTAATGGACAAAGATATAGACCCGCTCTTATAGAATTACGTAACAAGTATTGTTTCTCTGTAAATGAATTCATAAATTAACAATTTTACTTTCTTTGATAACAAATTTGCAATGTTTTCCAAAATGTATCTCATATATTTTGACGAGTACAACATATTACATATTTTAATTAATGTAAACTACAAATTTTCTATAAATGAATATATTATAATATATTTCTCAATTAAAATATTACATTTATTTCATGTACTACAACATGACTTGTAAAAGATGTATGTGCAATGAATTATACTATTCAGTGTATATAACTCAAAACAGTAATGCAAAACTTGATAGATTCCATGTTTAAAGTATTTCTGTGCATGAACACTTGGGAGGCAATTAAAGGTTTCATGTATGTTATTGTGGGAAAAATGTAACTGTGTTAATAAAGGCATATCTAATACCGAACATCAATTTGTTTATTACTGTTTAACGCCCATTTTTAATGCTGAGGCACCACAGGCGGTCGAACATCAATAAAAACATCAATCATTGTTTACTAATATCTCAAATGATAATTAGTGAAGGTCGGTGGCGTACTTACCCTTTGGAGACTTCATGTCATAACATGGAAGTTTGAAACCATAGACCCAGATTCTCTATTCCAATTATAAAGATAAATATTAGGTTCTTAAGTAAGACAATGTATTTTATATACATATATTTGCACTGTGATACGGGCCTTGTTCAACAGGACGTTGTATTCTTCGTATTTTCTTGGCCGCAAACACACACACACTTCATCAACTGTTGTTCACAGTAATTAAATCCTTATATCATGACACTTATGTTGACTGTAGCTATTTGTCTCATTCCTTGTGCAGACAGCAATCAATAACGTCTTCTACCCTCTCGATGGTACGCCTGTACACCATAAGTGACCTCATTACCCCAGACTGCTCTCTACGATCTGGGCCGAACCGGAAGGAGCTGACCATCGGAAATCGAAAGCACCCTCCGCTTCCTTTCCAACCGTTAACACTCACCTCGATAATTTGAAGTCACCACTGCAGCAATATCCTTCAGCGGTCATTTTCACTTAATTTATCGCAGGAAGTAACGAAGCGAATCGCTCTCTTTCTGCGACTCAAGAGTAATGACATGATATATTGATGCTGAAATTAAACCACGACCTTAATTAGTAAATATGGTTCTCTAACAAATGGCTTTTTCAATGTCTTGCTTGCGAGAAATTTCTTTATATTATAGCAAAATTAAAAATCAAGTATAACAGTGTTAACAAGATACCTTTATCGACTTTAAAACATTTTATGAAGTACGTACGTTTGAAAACATCAAGAAATATAATTTTATTTATTTAAAATAATGAGGAATTGCTATAAATTAAAATAAAATTACCTTTACCTAAATGTTCGCTTCAATCTGTTCAAGCACACACCGTATGTAAATGGTAAGGTTGTATACTTTGTTGGTATCTTAATTGGCTGTAAGGTTTGACTGTCACTGTTTTTATAATTGATATTAGTAATGGCACCTATTTATAGTAATTCTCAGTAAATTAATTACAAATTAACCACAGAGCAGTGTGTTTTTGTGATATAGCTTTGGTGAAAACAATACAAGTATGGTAATAGCAGACTGTGAACAAAAACTTCCTGGTGTTCAACTGCAGACAGTCAGGCAATATTAAATTTTAAGAAACGGTTTGAGCGAAAAAGAATGGAAGGAAATAATATCCGATTGCTCAAGTTGTGCGATTAAGCGTATTAGTCCCCCAGAAAAAAGATATCTCAAATTTTGGATTAATGTTACAGTGTATACTTATAAAGTATGTTTCACGACATAAAAATGAAGGACTGACAAATTGTCAGAGCTAAATGAGGATGATCCGGGACATCATTTGGAGTTCTGTGAAAATTTCCTGGTGCGACATGAAAATTACCCTGTTTTTCAGAAAACCTTTTGTGGATCGATGAAGTTTCGTTTGGCATAGTTGTGTTCACTGGGAGAGTGAAAATAACAATGAAAGAAAGTATCGCGGAAAACTTGAGCACTCCTGGTATATCAGAGTAGGATTCAATGCGACATACATTTTTGAAGGAAAGGCTATTAGCGAATGATACTTTGAGATGCTACAAGAACTGTTTATTCCAAAACGTAAGAAGTCCTTGTTTTGCTGAGATGCAGTTAATATGACTACAAGAAGGTGCACCGTTTCATTATTCGAGGCGAAAAACTTCTTAATAAGCTATTCTATTATCGTCCACTCATGCGACCTCATACCAAATAATTTTTCATTATGGGGCATAGTGAAAGATGAACTTTTGAAGTTTTTTGCTCAGAGATTTGAATCACTTCTAATAGTTCATCGTACAGTCGCTCCATAGCTTAGATAAGGGTTCTCAGCTATGTTCGATGCCCAAACAATGTGATTTGTGTATCAAGAATTAGTTTTTGTTAAAAGCGAAACTTATAACAATCGGTGTCTTAAAAACATAAGATAACCGTTTCAAAGTGCAACAGTTATACATCAACAGTAATTAATATTCTATTACTAATATTTAAAAATTCCACCAACAATAGGATATGAAAATAAACCCAGGAGTATGCTAATTTTCCCCTTTGAATTTTTTATAAATGAATGAAGATCCTTTGTATGGAATTTAAATATCCTGTTACAATAAGATCGAAAATACAATTGAACTTTTCAAAACGATAAATTTGAAATATTAAATAGGAATGTACTTACGGGATTTTAACTCACATTTTAATCTCCTTAAACATATGCACCTCGTAACGTTAGGGGGCTTTTGTGACATATTTAATCTCAAATATAGATACAGAGAATGAAGAATGCAGAATATTAAGATTTATTCGTGCTAGAAGAAGTACTAAAAGTACTTATATATTCACAAAGAAAATTATAGAAATATCAATGACCGAGTGCATTATTGTTGATCAAAACTTGACTGCAGTAAAGTTCGCACTTTATCTTGTTCAACCTCATTTTCCGGTACATCCATCACGAAAAGTTCAACGTGAATATGTTTCTCTATTAAATACTCTTCCAGTGACTTCACCAAATATGTCGCTAACTAATTTAAATGCAATGAGCAGTCGCCCACTTCCTGAATTCAATTGTTTTAATAACCTGACGTTGGGAGTGTACTCATATCATAATCTTCTCTAATTCTTTACATCCTTTTCTCAATTAAATACAAAATTTCAAAATAAAATAATTAAAAGCAAATTATCTTTATAAACAAAGATATACGAGCTATTTCATGATTACATTATTTTATTTTAATACCTGATTAACATATCTGAACTAATAATCGGCATTCCATTCATAGATGGGCTTACAGGAATGGGACACGTCTGTTCATCGCCACTTCTCGAAGAAGAAGTAGGAAGTCAATTTGCAAAACCATCGCGTCATGTTCTACCACACATGCACTACCGTCCCCGCCATTCTTACGTTTCTTTACACTAATTTTAACCGCCAGGGCATTTGTAGTATATATGTTTACAATGATACCAGCATATACACTACTACGTGTCACATCATTTTACCGAGGAAAAACAACCGATCAATCGCAATCGAGCAATCATCTCGAATTGTTTAATCAAAATAGCGGCAAGTTTCTATATTCTTGACTGAATAGAAGACAAAATTATATACATTGACTGTTCAAATAGAGACTGACGTAAAATTTGTGTTGTTGTGAAAATATATAATCCGTTCGAAGAACACGGGGACAGGAAATTGAAAAAAAGAGCGTGAAAATGAATGATGCATTGGAATTTCCTTTAAAAAATCTTATAAATAGAGTTTTAAGAATGCTACAAATGCATTAACACTGTAATTGGTGGTATTTCAAATATTCATTGTACCACAGCTGTGCGCATAATTAATGATGTCTTTCTGTCCACGATATATTTCATTTCCATCAATGGTAAAATAAAAGTCTGTAATAGATGGATTCTTTCAAACAGCAGAATTCCCCAAATTATGAGAACTGTAGACTACATTCACATCAGAATTCCGTTTCCCGGAGGGGACAATGCAGAAAACCATTGCAAGAGAAAGTCGCATTTTTCTATTAATTGCCCAATCATTAATGACCATCATAGGAGATAGTGTAGCACGAGGGCTAGGGTCTGTGCATCAATAATATATTTTGAAACTGCGCTCGTAGCACATAATTTGAAAATAACGAAATTTGGGGAAATTCTCTAGGTAGAACATAGTGGTTATGCTTTAAGCTATATTTATTTAATCTTATTGCTGAATCCACGTACCCCAAGAGAGTAGCGATATAACAGGTCGGCATACCTTTGAGAGACAATATGGGCTATGAAAAGAGAGTTTCCCATATTATCAGTAGGCTGAATCTGCGTGCTGCGTCTGCAGTGTTGTACATCATGGCAAAAAGACTGACTCTGAAGATAAACCTCAAGATCCTGAAGTTATAAGACTATTAGAGAAGCTCTGAGGACTGAGAGGACATATTATTGCAGAATGACGGATCTGCTCCTCCTGGAGAGCAAATGCATCAAAATGATGATGGTCTACCAGAAAAGCAGGTCACCGAGATTTTAATAAATGAGCATTTAAGGTGACTTTTTAATCAATTAATGTTAATAACATCACAAGACATAATTTATTTTTCAACATTTTGCATTTTCCAGAATAACATATTTTAAAAAATATTTATTTTCATTTTTTTAATGTGATCATTCTACATATTGTAATTGAGTTTCCAAGATGGGGAATTTTTCTTTACACACTCGTGTATCCGATCCTGGTGCTATAGTGGTAACCTTAATTGCCTCGTAGACCCAAGATTGCGGGTTCAATCCAAGCCAGGTTCCATGAGCTTTTTGGTGTAAAAATCCTAAGTATGAATTCCTGCAGAAAGTAAGTGAATATCGTGTCGTAGATTTACGGCATGTAAAAGAACCTCAAACATGAAAGAAGGGCCTCTGAGCAAAATTTATCCGCCGTTTCACGTCCTGAATTGAACGGGACGTTGATGACTTAAGATCTTAAACGGCGTTCTCATATAATTCCTTTTTGGGTTGGGGGAGGGGTTGGCCAACACAGTGCTTTGTCGTGCTGCTATTGGTTGACGTTGTTGAGGGACTACTATCATGATTGACGTGATGTTGCCCTCTGCTTCATCCTTATACACGGCTATATCTCTTCTTTCCATGTTTTCATTACATGTCTTCAATTTATACGATGGCCCTTTTGTGACACCTAAAATACAAGAAATTATATTTTTGATACAACATTAATAATTATGTCTAAAATATTTATACAATAAACATATATTATTATGTTTATCATTATTATAATATTTTAATTTGGCTAGACACTATAGGTAAGCTTTGTGCTGGGAGATATATAATCGTGTCATGCGATACGCGAAAGTCATTAGGTTATGCAATTGTCATTATATTATAATTTATGCTGGATTATGTTAGTTAGATTTTAAAGAATATTAACAGGACGTAGTAGTGACAGAAATTCTGCTTTGTTTGCAATTTTACAGCGCGGCACTTAATGCATTATAGAGGGGTTCCATTTCCATTACATGTAATAGAAGTGGTATAATTATGTGAATTACCAACCATAATAAATGTAACTTACATGGTGTGATATTAAATTGTGTGGTTAACATAAACCAATGTTACTTATTTCTCTTTTAGAGAACAATCCGCTCTTCTTTATCGAAATTATGTTAGTATAAGAGTAAATTGGCTCTAAAAGAACCCCTATTTAGAATTTTGGAAAAATTCGGTGTGCTCTTTTTGTTATCTTTATAATTTTTCGTTTTGTAGCATTATAAACGAATGAATCAAGCAGGACGCTTAAACAAAATCGAAGCGGGCTCCGTTTTTATCTTTGCTCTTCCATGGATCTTCTTTTCTTTGAGACTTAACATACT
The DNA here is from genome assembly GCA_030762175.1 of Metallyticus violacea. NCBI lineage: Eukaryota > Metazoa > Arthropoda > Insecta > Mantodea > Metallyticidae > Metallyticus > Metallyticus violacea. The sequence continues at coordinate 49,828,938 of CM060843.1, forward strand.
ACCTCGGAACTCACATGGATAAAGAGTTCGGTAAGTTGATCGATTCTCAATAACCGGTATCATTGTTGGTGCACCGCAATTGTATTCTCATTACGTTAATCTTTTCACCTCCTGACCCTCGGTTTTGATTGAATTTAATGCACTCGGTCATAAAAGTTGTTTTAAAATAATAAATGGAATTAAATGGATGTCAAAAAGAGAGGGCGAGAGATGTGAAACAAAAATGAACCAACTAAGATAAAATATCGACTGTTTCTGTCCTAAGTATCGTGCTGCCAGAGGAACGGCCTTGATGTAAGAATAAAGCGGTAGTAACAATAATATAATGGTGGTATGTAAATAATAGCTGGACAGTCATAACATATACCAAAATGAGATGTTTTTATTCAACAGCAAGATTGAAATGGATAAAACATTTAATAGATAGCGCACAGGAAAAAATACTGCATTAGTTTGTCCATAAAGCATTTAAAGCAAACTAAATTATATGAGCATGTATAAAGAGTGACTGAACAAAGCATAATACTATCGTACAAACGGGAAAATATTTACTTTATTGATGATGATGGTAATAATATTGTTGAATGTTTATAGAGCCTGTCTCAGCCGAGAATATGAGGCTTTAACTATATTTGTAATATTTGCTGATATCTGTCTCAAAGTTATTGGTCTTGGCTATGGAAAAAATTGGTACAGAAAAATGCCAGTATAGAATCCAGAGGAAATAAGTTGTAGAAACACACCGTATACTGCACCAGCTCTCTCTCATTAGCGATCGACATTTTTAACTCTTATCCCATTAAGGAAGCTTATTACATATCAAGATAGAAGGTAAAACATTATAAAATAAAGCTATCTAAACCATTAAACGATAAGCATTAAGGCATGAACAGTTTTTATAAAGTTATAGTCCTCAATAAAAACAATTATCAGCCAAACTAAATCACATAGGCAGTACACATTAATAACACAATTACAGAGAGCAAGAAAGGATCGTTGAAATATTTCCTTTAATAATTTTGAAATTTAGTAAAATAGAGCACATCAAAAGAAACAAGTTAATAAAAAATATTTCCAAGAATGTTTGATACGGAATATTTGTAATGAATTCCTGAATTTAGCAACATTTTATGAAGGTAATTCTGAGGATTTCCTCAATTCTTGTATTATAATTTTATAAAACAATACCTGGATCACTAGCACATAATATTAAAAGTAAGGCCCCATTCACAATGAAAATTAAACCTAAACACAATAAAATAAGACGTATCATGTTAACTTAGTAGTATGTAGGCATTCACAATGAAATACGCAAACATACGCATTAGTCAATCAAAAATCGGAACAAGTGAAAATCAACTAACAGCTGATTGAAAATTGCTGCTTCTAAGCAAACTGTGATAGCGTTTATCATATGCAAAGTGCAATAACTAATTTGCTTGGAATAATATGACCAAGGATAACTTTCTTATAATGCAATTAATCTTTTGTCCATTGACACCATCTTGTCTACAAAGTCACTAATCTTCAGCTCTCTCTACCGTAACTTGCTCTTATACGAAGCACGGAAATCAAGTGCAACTCTTGCGGTTAGCTGCTGCAAGTCCCGAGAGACAGCGGAACTACTGTGCGTGGCCACATTGCAAATGCTATATATGTACTTTTTTGGTGTTAAACATAATGTAACCTACGCGTTATCCACCGTAACTTTTAAATAAAATTGATAGGGGAGTGTTAAGCGGATAAAATGTTGTAACGGTGGCAAATCTGCTCTTATTCATTCGCAATTAATTCATATATATATATATATATATATATATATATATTAAAAGTAATTATAGAAGCTTTAAAAGGATAAAACCCTTAATATATAGTCACACTTGAAATCGCTATATTTCGAACTCACTGAATTCTTTTATGACTTGTCTTCTTGCCATAGAAGAATTCTACGAGTTCGAAATATAGCGATTTCAAGTGTGACTTTATATTAAGTGTTTTATCCTATTAAAGCTTCTATAATTACTGTTAATTTGTTAAATTGCTAATAGTGTTACTTTATTTTTATTTTTCATATACATACTACAGAATACCTCAGGTAAATCCTAGAAACCGCTGGACCAAGTGGTTTTTCGTAAATATAAATAGATAGGGGCGGGTAATCACTGTAATGGTGGCAAATCTCCTTTGATTGCAGGAGAAAAAAGTCATTAACATCAATTTATAGCACATTCTGTGCGTGGTACTATTCGATTGAAAGGGTTATTATCTAGCTATATCTGTGAAAGTCACTGCCTTCAGATCTTTCCGCCGTTGCTCGGAACTTGCAGCAAGCAGCAAGAGTTGCATTTGATTTTCGTACTCTGAGTGAGGATTAATCTGCTATAGAGCTTTACGAACAGAGCAGTTGTGTTCTAATTGACTGATTTCTTAAGTTTTAAATTAGACGTAGAAGCAAAACCTTAGGACTTGCAAGCTTCTAAGTTTACATCTAATTGTACATTTACTTTTATGTTTAAATGATTCATTGTGAATGTTTCCATTACAATACATAGCATCTAGCTTTTACTTTTAAGTTTACGTTACGTTTAATTTCCATTGTGAATGGGGCCGCAGACTAGACTCCGACTGCCGGGAAGAATAAGATATTATATTTTTGGGGCTCCTAAATTACATCTTTGTATATAACTATTAAACTCCTTCGACCTTGACGCCGATCAGATTTTCGAAATCTCGCTGTAGAACTTTCTATAACTTCTCTTTTATTTACGTGTTCTTATTGGCTATTGGATGCTTTCATACACTCCTTCAGAGCGTACATATCACTTAAAAGTCTGTTTATTCGCTGTCCTTAGGAGAATATACATTAACTTGCCCCTCCATTTGTCTTTACAGCCACGCGTTCTAACAATAAAATTCTTTAAAAATTTTCCCCTCTTACCTAAAATAACAAAAATGGGGATTCTTGACAGTATGCAATAGAGAAGTTTTGAATGCGGACCTTTTAGGGGCTCCTCGGGACATAACGGGACACGGCTCGGCATAGCACAATATTACTGATACACAAATACCTAGATACGAAAGAGTAGAGGTTGTTATGTCCCTTTTACCAAGTCAACATAAGTGTGCTCTGGCTAAAGAGCATTTGGAATATTACGACAAATCTTTGGCTTGACATAAACCGAGCAATTAATATACATATGATTATATTTATTCAATATAAAATTGATAATTACGACACTATAAATGATTAGGGTTTGAAGCCAATAAATACTGTTTCACCAGTCAGCGTTAAATATCGCTTTCCAGAAAGTTCTAGAAAATGGGTGTAACAGTGAGGGAAATGGAAAAGGTATGGATAGATTACCTAATGTGTTATCATGGTACATAGCAATATGTTGAAGGATACATCTCATGCTTTCCTCCCCAAGCCTGTTCTTTATTACGGCATGCTACACGGTAATAAAAGGAGCAAGAATATGCAGTTATACGCTTGCTTTTTCTTTTCTTTTTTTTTTTTTCTTTTTATAAAATCCTCAGCACAAATTTAATTTGAATCAAAGTTTGGAACGTTGCCGCCATGCTTTCAGTGTGAATAAATAAATGGAATTTTTCTTCTAGGCTGTCGACGTACATAAAATTTCTCCCACCAGAAAAATTAAAACATTAAAATGTTTTTAAAATAGCGAGCATTTTGTAATGACCTCTGCAGTAGTCATTTATAAGAGAATGGTAGCAAATTTCATGGAATGAGACTGATATAACTACACGCTCACAATTGAATGGAAAATAATTTTAAGAAACTTCAAGAGATTTTAGTTTGGAATGTAAATTTATTTGCTCAAAACTTTTTTTTCGCCAATTCACAGGGCACGCAGAATTAATAACAATAAATGACCCTAACTTTTTATCTTGAAATGCAGGTATTAAAATTATGTAGAAAATAGAATTAATGATTCAAAAACCTCGTCAAACTATGAACTATAGATAATAATAACAAGCACGCTACTTCGCAGCAGAATTGCATTTGGAGGATACTCCTTAATATTAATCTTTAACACTAAGTACAATTAGAGGTAATTTACACCAACTGTCAGCAAATTGCGAAAGCAGATGAATCAGGAAACTGGCCACACAACTGCTGCAGACACTTGACCAGGTATAAATATAAGAATCCTTCAATTGTAAATCATTGCGTATATATGTGTATGAACGTCAATACAAATAATATTTTCATTGAATTGTTACTATTTATTTTCATTACAAACAGTAGGAACAATTTAGCAATTCTATGTGATAAAATATTAGTTATTTTGTAATTAATAATTTGTACTAAATGTCTCAATACAAAATTGTTCCTAACTTTATAAGAAAAAATAAATAATAAACTCTTCTATAACATACTTAAATTGATAATTTTAAAAACATTATTTTCATGATTTTAAATGGGTTTTGTATAAAAATCAGTTTAATGTTATCAATATGCCCCTTTTTAGTGAACATTTTAATAGCTAGGATGAAAAACAGACACTCTAAATGGAGCTTTCTATGCGAAAAATGTTAAAAAATGTTTTAAGAAAATTAAGTCTAAAGACACCCTTCTCCTGCAAAAAGAATTAAATTTGTGTGTTAAAGATTAAGGAGGTAGCCAAGCAAAGCTTTTATTTTACTATCTGACAGTTATTAAATTTTAAACTTTATAAAACAAAAATAAATGTTGGTTTTTACTATAACTTTGCTTTAAATTTATTAAACCTTTAAATGAAACAGCTAATAAAACTTACTTGAATGAAGAAGAAGTGAATTTCAATTACTGATAAAATAAAATTACAAAAGAACAAAAGGACATCATTCAGCAAAACTAAAAGAAAGAAGGAAACTTTTGGATTGAGTGGCATTTTAAGGCAAAAGAAAAATCTGGAGCACCTTCAGAATTGACAACAACTGTGACAAATCAGAAATAAGCTGGACTTCAACCAGAATTTCTAGTGCAGCTGTTTTGTAGTCATTTTTCCAAGTGACCTACCTGAATAAAAACGCCGGAGAAACTTTCGGACAGAGCACGTTTTATGCTTACCTTGCCAGCTGTATGTAAGGCACAGTGGCACACTGGCCTACCTCAAGTAATTTATCGCTTCCTGTATTTATCTCGGCCGGGATTACGCGGCACCTCTTCACCACAGTATCCTGCCAGCGCCAAATCTCCGGAGACCAATGGCTACGTACCGGAGGATGAGAAATGGAAGGAGAGAGTGCTAAGTTCTACAGGTCCTCTTTTTTCCTACGCTTGGGTTGTAGGTAAAGACAGAGATGAAAGAAAAAAACAAGGAAGAGGGGGAAGCTAACTCGTCCCTAACACCTTCCCAGCCCGTCTGAATATATAATAGGGCGTTTAGTGAAAACAAGAGAGATAGAAAAGAGGGTTGAAACCATATAAATGCTCTACGAAGCGTGTAACACAGGAGGAAAAAAGTCAAAAGTTTCTCAAATAGAGGTATAAAATTCCCTCACTGCACGCCGAATATAGCCCCAATGTAATGATGACCTGAGTTTCTTTTCCCTCTTTACGCGTGTTACGTGAATTTGCGACTAATTAGTCTAAGTTTTCAGTAAGAAATGAAGGCCAGTACGAGTTCAACCTTCTACTTTAGAAATAATATTATTATTAGGATTTTAGTCCTCATATTTAATTCAATATTTTACCTTCTAAAAAGTTGGGAAAATTAACGGCTACTGCTGCTAAAATTCATTCTACGTTTTTTCATCTTCTCCAAAGATACTCCAGTTACTACAATATATGCACTTGTAAGTATTATTGAATAAACTGTTCAATTTAACCAGGTTATGTCTTTTATGAGTATTACTATTTTTTCCCTCTACTGGAAAAAATGCACTACATAGGAATTCTGTACGTGTAATATTAAGTTATAATTCAGGTTCATTGGTACATTTTATTCCCATAATATTGAACCCTTCATTGCTGGAACGTAACTTGGACGCATGCCTACTTCCTAAACAAATTTCAGAGGAATGCGTCCGGTTCCCATACCACAATGCAGTCAAATATTTCCTCTTGAAAGAGTATGTCCAAAGTATGAATTGGGAATGAAGAGTGTGTGGTGGACCCAAGTGGAAATATCAAATACAAATTTTGCTTCCCAACAAAATATATAAACAAACTTACTGTTAAAGCTTTCAACTATCAACGTTCGATCAATTTATAAAAGAACAGTGAAAAGAATGTTTATTCTCTCATTTATATAACATTATACCCCATAGATTCAACATAACTTTACGTCACATTATGCAGAGTAATAATTTTTTTCTAACATATAATGTACTCCAAAACACAAAGTGATTGGATCATTAAATTCATCCTCCTGTTATAAATTTGAGCAAAACAATAATTCTACTTCTACCGCACAAGAGAAAATAAAAAATAATTTAAATCCAAACCCGATTCACTTAGAAATCTTAGAGTAATTCTGAAATTGAAAATAAAAATCGATGCTAATGCACGGTGAAGGCATTAGAAGAACAATATACACGTTTTAACCGGAAGAGAGTTCACCCTCAGTTCGAACCAAACACCGCAAGCCATCCTCATTAAAGGGAGGAAAAGAAAGGATGGAAAGAAAAGGAGCGTGTGCAGAAAGAGATTCCAGAGAAGTAAAGAAGTTGAAGGAAAGTGGTTTAAAAATTGTCCATCGTATAGCTTAATTATGTTTGTCTTTCTGCACTATAGAATTAGCATGAACTTACTATTAATATCGTATACTTTAAGCTTTAGCCGCATTAATACATTTAAGCATACATCAACCAATTTATGGATTATCTCAAATATTATTCCTTATTAGCATTGATCATGAAGCCTAGAGCTGGCTGTTTCACAAACATCGGCTAGGTAGCGTTCGACTGGTTTACTTACACTTCAATCTTTCTTCAATTCTCAGAAGGTCTGAAGCACCTGGTACAGCGTCGGTCCAAAGAGATTACATAAAAATCTCTAAATATTTCCAAAAGACAGCATATATAATTTTAGTCCAACCTATTTTTTATCCCATACCCAAGAAATAAGTGAACTAATACGAGGATGAGGAAACTAATACAAAGCTTATTTCAGGTAAACTACTTTTATAATTTATGCTCATCGTTATATAATAATTCTGAACTGAATCCTAACATTTCAAATGAATAATATTAGAGGCTAATGAAAACAATGTTACAACGCCAATTTTCTTAGATCGCCATATATAAAAACCTAGGTTAATTGTTTACAAATCCTTTAAATTACACTTTTTAAACCTCCTGTTGCTATTTTGTTCCTTGTTTTAGGAACTAACAATCCCGTGTGGATTAATCGGAACACGACAATAACATAACGCATGTTATATTTTTTGTGGTTATTCACCTAATGCTATGTTTAATGTTTGCTAATAGCTAACATTTCGTCTTTTTTTATAAGTTGATTTATGTGATTTGGCATAGATTCTACAAGCTTTGAACACTTATTTTTAAGTTCATCAACATGAAACCTTACTTTAACTAGATACTCTATCGTGCGTATTTTTTTGGAACAGTCAAGTTTTGTGAGTCCCCTTTTGCAAATAGCCGCAAGTTTCCTATTGGATTAATGTTCTGGAAGTTTCCATTTTTTCCCTTTCTTTGAAGTCTGGAAAGGAGCCAAATCTTGCTGGAAAATTCCGTCACAGCTGCAGCTGCGCTAACAACTCTCCTTTTCAGTATTTGGATTATCCAGTATTTGGATGTACTGATCATGGTTCCGTCGATTGGTATTAAGAGTCCCGATCCTTCATGCGTGAAACACTCCGAAATCATCTTCTTCAAGGGGCATTTTACGTTCTGTTACAAACGTGCTCTGCACAAATATTAAACCCTCTATCCCTGTACAAAATGACTATAATCAGAGAAAAGTAAATTTTCTGTAGTCGATATTCGAACAAAAGGTTTAAATATGTAATTGTACCACTAAATGTAACAGAAGTATGTTTTTATTTAATAGCGCTTTAGATGTTTCTTGGCGATCTTTATTCCTTTACGAACTTATTATAAAGTACTACAATCGATCGCATTTTAACAACATATGTGCTTTCTGCTAGGCCGATTTATAGATGAATCCGAGTAGAAACTAAATTATTTAAATCTACAGATTGTTACAACGGGCCTATATATAAAGAAAACACTGTTATTTCTGCAATGTCCAAGGGCTGTTCAATAAAGAATGCTCATAACTATTTTTGACAACTTACTTCTCTTGATCTTATAATTTTAATGATCTTTCTTATGGACTCCCCGTTGGATGTTATGCAGCTTTGCCGAGCGTTTCTGCCAGTCTTCAAGGAAATGCTGGATACCATTTTAGACAGTAATCGCCTCTGCAGTCTTCATCACTTCTTCTGCTGTGATAAACGACAGGATTCCTTGAATATCGCAAAATGAATTACCATAATTTTCCCACCACAAGCAACCATCTCTTTATTAGCTTATTTATTTATTTATTTATTTATTTATTTATTTATTTTTTATTCTGTTATGAAGAAGTTCATGTAGAGCTTGGCAGTTTGCTCTCAGGATGAAAAAGATGTAGCTAAGTTTCATCAGCTGCGATCAACTTTAAAACCGGCGCGTCTTCCTGTAACGCTATCTTCAACTACATTCAAACTTGCACGTCAGTGTCATTTTATTCTGGAATCAACAGTCTTGGAACCCACCGTGCACAAACAACGTCTCATGTGCAACTTCTCAGCCACCAACATGTGATGGCATCCTGTGACATTTTCAGAATTTACAAATATGTTCTGATAATTCTCTCTTATAATGACAGCACCAGTGTCAATGTCTTCTTCCGTTAGATCATCAACTGGAGCCCCAAAATCCACTTTCGTTTGACATGTATTGCCTCCCCTCTTTAAACATGTTAAACCATCTTCGCGTCATGTTATTAGCAAAGAACTAACCCTGCAGAGACTTGCTGCAGCATTGCATAGACCTGCATTTGTTAAAAGCAGAATGTGAAAGCAGTGTAGTATTCGTGTGTCAACTGCATTTTGCTGTAGGCGAAACTGAATTTATTCCAACTTGCACATTCTCATAGGCGGGGACCGGAAGTAACAACAATAAACTTAGCAGATAGGAGATAGTACTAAAATTCTCTGAGATGCTACGGGCGGATTTGACATCCTGGTGAAGTAGTCAGTAAATAAGGCAGGTTGTGATAATGATAAATTGTTTATCAGATGTCCATAATACTAGCTGTTTTATTTTGCTGTTGATAACTTGTGATATTTAGGAACAGATTCCTATAGCTGGTTGATCAGCTCTCTTAGTTCATTTATATTAAATGTGCACCAACAAAGCTATTTTTCACTCGGTACCTTCACGCTACCCTATACAGCTCTGCTATAATAAGTGCGGCAGAAACAAAGCATGTTTATTCTTTCACTCACTGCAAACAAAACACACATATATAGAAGCACTGACATTTCATTGACCTGTATGATCTGGACTGCTGCGGAACGCAAAGGATTTTTTGTTTATTTCAGCAAAGATAAGTTTAACTTTAGAGCATGTAATACTTAATCTATGTCAGTTTATAAGAAAATTTTAACATAATTGTTTTGCTATTAAAGGGAGAAAAAGTAGTTAGTTACACAAGATTAAAACCGCGTTTTTGTGTTTTTGTTTTGTTTTGTTTTTTGCTAAAGGAAAAACGATAGTCCAGAGTAGTAACTATTTTATTTATGTTTCATTTTTAGGATACTCGAATTGGAAACATTTGTGAAAAGAAGTAATGAGAATAATCTATTTTGTAGTACTTTTTAATATATTTGTGAAATTTTCAGTTCAATCCAACTCACAGAAGGCCCTTAAAAAGATAATTTGTGTTAATCTTTAGTAAACGTCATATATACATGTATATTTACCAATGGGAAACACAATACAACTAAGCAAGGCATGACTTTGCATATTAATAAGGAAATTTGCAAACAATTTCATTTTTATTCAAATGCATTGCTGGAAAAACGCATGCGAAAGATGCCTAAACATTAATCACTAAATTCTCTGCTATAAGATGACCGTAAAAATTAAACTTATTGTTGGAATATGTCGGTTGATACAGTTTTCCCTCTTTTTATATTTTATTTATTAAATATGACACTTATGCTTTTATGTATTCACTTCTAAAAATTAATGGCTACTGCTGCTAAAATTCATTCTACCTTTTTCACCTTCTCCAAAGATACTCCAGATACTGCAATTTATACACTTGTATGTATTATTGAATAAATTGTTCAATTTAGCCAGGTTAGTGTCTTTTATGAGTATTGCGATTTATGTGTAAAACTTCTTGAATTTAGCAAAATACAAACAGCGAGAAGAAAAAAATTAATAAATAATATCTATCTAGTTTTATGTCTTATTTATAGCAAAATTCTGTATTAAAATATTAATGTGTTACCGAGCTAGTAATTATAAGCAATTTTAAAAGGGTGAATGTACTTAAATGGGGTTTGCAGAGCATAGCAATCTTCAATTGCTAAATATTTTTGCTTTGATTGTTTTTGGGGGAAGCGGAGAAGCGAGTTATTATGTTCCAAAATAATACACATTTCCCTTTCTTAATTTTTCAAACGTAGTTTTCTGTATTGTATTTCCGTTCTCTCTTATTTCCTTTATGTACATTTTTCTCGTCGAATATCAAACATGGCCGCAAAACCAGTACCCTTACTTTCTTCTGTTTACCATGGATATCTCTCCATTTTCATGATATAACTCTGTAAAAAGAGTGGCAAACGAAACCTTTGAGGGAAAAACGCCTTAAGTATTTTATGATGTACATCCGAGGTCATTTTAATATTGGATCTGACACATCTTTTGGTTAATCAACATCAAAGCATTTGGAGGTTTTGGATCAAGTTTTTTTTAAAGGATGAATTCTTAGCAGAAAGCTTAGATATAAGACTTTTTTTCCAATCCAGTGTAAATGTATAATATTATTTTTCAACTAATAAGTGGAACTTATTAGGAATCTGTTGAATTTATAGCGAGTACTTCTTTGGGATAAATGCATAATTAAAACTTAAATAAAATATTTTTTATAATTTATGTGGCTGTCAGTGATATGCACCCCTACATGAACACACATACACACATACACAAAGCGTTAAATACATGGTTTTCTAATGTAATAATATAAAATCTACTGCACGAAACACCCATTATTTTGAACAACTACACAGTCGTAGGCAAGTTGAATAGCCTTGGTTATAAACTCCATAAACGGTTATTTCATTTTTATAATAGTACATACATAAGTGGTTAGCAAGAAAAGGAGTTAATGTGTATTAAAGAAAATGGTATGCACAAAAGGGGATGTTTCGGATCTGTAACCCAGCTCACTTATAAGAAGTATACACAACAATATGAAGTATTGGTAACTATGTACCGGTCTTCCATGGTTTGGTGCCCTTTTCAATACAGTCGGTGATTTGGCAGTAAAAATTGGTAACTCTTGGTGAAGCGGATATAATATCCGTGCATTTAATTCAAGTTCTTGAAATTACAACTACAATCTTACCGAAGACTGGATTTGCTAGGATATTGTTCTACTACATTCACACATTTCTGTTATCTTTTTAAGTGCATTGTCATTCAGAAGCAATTTACTTGAAAGCATACAAGGTCACTGGTGTCCACGAATTGAGTATTTGGTAATATTTTTACTAATGATTAATGAAGCATAGTTTTTAGTTATGAGAACATTCAGTAAGAGAAGATAATGTATAGGTGCTGTAGTAGCAAGTATTTAATATGTGTCAGGAAATCAGAAAGCAAGCAGATGTGGCCATAAGGAGTGCAGAACTGAAATGGGTCCTCATAGAAAACTTACTATAGTGATAAATATTGTCTCCTATATAACGTTTTTGTTTTAGGACGTTTTGAAACAACTGGTACAAGTGTAAAAAAATTAAAGAAACAACATGTTGAATTTTAAACTTAAAATAATATGTTCCATTTCTATTTGAACACTAAGAACAAGCGTTTGTGTAATGTATGTTTGGTACACTAAACTTTTCTTTCTTAATAAAGGAGGAATGGGTGGGTGAATGTGTATTTTGTAAATAACAGAACAGAACATAAAACGCAATAAACATCTTTCTATTTAAACGAACACATTTGTTTCTCTCTATCGTACTAAAAACACCAATGTGCTATTGTCATATGTACAACGCATCTATTCGTAATGAAGATTGAAGCTGTTTAATGTATGGCCCCACGTTGGGCGCCAATTAATGAAGCGGTTTAGCGGTGGTGACAGGTTGATCGCCAATTATGAAGCGATTTAGTTGAGCCATATTTTATAGCGGTGTATTGTTAATTAACTATTGATCGCTTTGATATTGTTGCCCAGGCTTCATGAAAACAATATCTCAGGATTTTGTTCCACTATTCTGTCACTCGTGCTCAACAGCACTGGGAGAGGATATCAACTGTGTTAATAATTAGGCGATGAGACATAATATATATATGGTAATTTATCATTCGCAAGATCTTTCGCGTCCTCTTGTATACTGCGTACGATAGAACTTAACTGCATCGAATATAAATTTAGCTGCCGAGATTTTCAAAGAGATAAACTGAATCTATCTGAACTGCCTCTCTCTGATTATCTGATTCTCTGATAATCTGAACATCTGATCTGAACTGAACTGGTTCTCTCTGAATTGAACTTCTGCACTGAATTGATGATATGACTTGCCGCCCCAGCAGAGCAAACACCTCTTTATATTTTGGATATTATTTATGTTAAATTAACTAAACGTTGGCTTCACCAAGCCAAAAGGGGGTTACACAAAGCACGCGCAAGTCTCGCGCCTTGCTTTAAAGATTCAAAATACATATCTACTGTTGGTTTCTTCAAATTCATCTGCCAACGCATGCCATCCAAAAATATTTGAAAGTTTAAAACATTTGAATACGTTGGTTCATTTAAAGTTAACTGTACAAACGGCTGGGGATTTCATTCTCCTTATCCGAAAGCCTGGGATTTATTAACCCTCGCTAACCGAAGGTCTTTCAAGAACTAGCATAGCATACGTGCCTTTTCCTTTATATAGCGGTTTATGGCATCTTTGGTCCTGCATGCATCGTTTAGGGCTGGGCTACCGTAGACAGTTACGCAGAGAACTCTCTCTTTTGACGACATACAATGAACGTATTTAAGTTATATCTCATGCATATATACATAATATCTACTTTACCAATTAAAATGCACAAAATATGATGATTAGGCTTAAATCATTTATAATGTTTATATTTAATTGTGAATGGGACTTAGGAACCGTTTCAAGATTTCCATTTAATAGTTCTATTTTAGTTTTTTAAGTTTAATTTATCTCGGCAGAAGCAAACAAATAATATCTGTGAGTATTTCATAGAGTTTGTTTTATATATTTTCTTTAGAATCGGTATTTATAATGGATTATATAATATGATGTCAGCTACACGCCAATAGCCTAGTCTTGAATAACGCTTCTCTTAATTGAAATAATAATTGTGGTTCTAGCCAAAGAACTGATCATTTTGATTGCAAAAGAAAACTTTAAAATCGTTTAATTCTTGTTTTTATCCTCTGAATCATTTGGTGTGCTGTGTCGATGTTTCAGGCGAAAAGCTGCTGGAGAGTGGGAAATACGAGATTACTGAGGTACCAATCAACGACTACTCTGTACATATGAATCTCCGTATTCTTAATGTGCAGAAGCATGACTTCGGAGGCTACGTTTGCGCTTCAGTGAACGCTCTTGGGAAAACGGAGGGCGGAGTAAGAATGCAAGGTAAGCATTATATAGCCCATTAATTGCAGAAATCCCCATTTTTGGTGGATAGTTAGGCTTAGTTTCACTGTATATGTCTATAATAAATGTTAAATTATGTTCAAAATAGAAATGAAAGAGAAAGAGACCAAAGGCCATTGGAGATGAGACATCATTGAACACATGAATAACATAAGTAAATTATTATATGAGAACAGAAATAGCAAGTCGTCCTTTTGTTTGGGCCTTGCTTTACACCATAGTCGCACACATGCGAGCTATATGGGATGTATTGGACGACTGGAATCACAAAATAATTACTATAAACCAAGAACATGCAAGATTAAACGATATCCTTTATAAATTAATGAAAAGGCTATTAGTAGTTGTATTTTAAAAAGGGGTAAATGTTTAAAAAGTTTCACACGTTTGATTTTTTTAAAAAGCAAAGTTGTTCTAGTAATTAAAAGCAATTTAGTAGGCCCCAACTATTAGAGCCTAATTATGAGACTGTCTGTGCCCCACGTTGGGCGCTAAACTGTCAGTTTTTAGGCTCCGGCTAAATACCCCAGGTTGGATACCAGTTTTGAAGGGATTTGTTTTTGAAGTCTAGTTGTCTCATGTTTTAATGCCATTTTGGAGTGGTTTGGTAAATAGATGACTGGCCGCTTCGGTGGTGTCGCCTACGCTTCAATGACAACAATTTCTCTTGGTGAATTCTGCTTTTTTGTTGATTTGTACTCAACAGAACTAAGAGAGGATTATGTTTTAAATCTTTATCATCCTCTGGTATTTTGCGTACGATAGACTTAGCTACGTCGATACAAACTTAACTGCAGCGTGTGAAACTTACAGATGAGTAAGGCTGCGCGTAAAACTGAAAACTGTGTATTTGATGTATCGGAACTGCGTAACTGATAACTGATTCTCAGCTGAGTATCAACTTAAAAATTGCTAACTAATGTATCAGAATTGCGTGTCCGCATCCAAAGGTTGTTATCTGCGTCTGAGCTGATTCTGTGAATTGCACGCCTCAGAAACTTCGAACTTATAATGAGTAATGCGCACTACTTTTTGCGAATTCAAAGCATCTTGCCGCTTGTAGATATTATACCTCCGTATTGAGAATGGAATACTTAGAAAAGAGTTGCGTCTCACCGCATTTGGAAATCAAGCGGCCTGTGTCTTGCCGCGCATAATACTTAAAAATGCGTACTGAGGAATGAGCAAATGAGTACTGCTGTATCTTTCCGCGTGTAGATCTTATAATTGTCTGCACCCGCAGAGCAAACTCTTCCCTATATATTAAATTCAAATCAAATAATCAAGGATCGCAAAGGCACACGAGAGTTTCGCGCCTATTTTTACCTGTTCAAATATACATTTACCATGGCTGGTTCAAGTTCACCTTCCCACGTGCTATTTGCTATTTTTGAAAGTTTAAAACATTTTTGACATTGGCAAGTTTAAAAGCTAAAAGTGTAACGCCTGTTGGGTTCAAAGCCATAAATGGATTTAAACTTTCTTCATTTTATTAACTGTAAAACGGCAGCTGTTTTAAAAAAGGGGCTTCGCACTCGACCCTCGGGTTAATTGTATAGAGTTTATGACTTTGTTAACCAGAGATTTTCTTTTTGAACAATTCTTACATTTAAGTTAAAGCTTATGTCACACACATATGTATAATATTTATATTACTAATTACATTGCCAAAATATGACGATTGGGCTTATTACATTATAGTTATATTTCAGTGGAGTAGATCGGAGGAACTGTAGCACAATTTAGCTCTGTTCTTTATTCATAAATGGTACGAATTATCTCAAATTTATTACAATGCACTTTATTTTTCTTTATATTAAAACAGACATACGTGCATAAGTATTCCGAATACATTTCAGAAATACTGGGATAATTGATTGTTTACTTTGTGTTACTTTGTCCTCTCGGACTGAGGTTTTTTCCAGTTCTCATAAATGGCAAGTGGTCGGGAGTTACCCTAAATTCAGGTATAAAAATTTTCCTTTCCTAAAAACGTTTTCCCTTATTTATCATTTTATCTCATGTACCACCAGTGCTCACCACCTGTGATTTCTCAGCAATAAAATAGGGCGTTAAACACTAATAAAAAATACCAGCTTTATACAGTCTCTCGTGCGTTACATTGTAGCAAAATAATTTTCAATGATTTTTATAACTCACTTGGCTTTAAGGATATTTTATTTGATAGAAATATGTAAACAAATATTCATAGTCTTAAAGCTCTGAAATATGTTAATAATACCCTTGACATTGCGTACTACATTTTTGTCTATTTTTATTTCCCATATAAAAGAGACAATTTGTGTTTTCTCAGAGAATAACAACTTTTAATTTGGGCAAAGAAAAAAAGCATATATATATATATATATATATATATATATATATATATATAAAATATAAACAATCGAATTAAAGATAAGAAACAATTAATGTTCATGAAAATGTAATAGAATATTATAGGGGAGAAAAGCAACAGAGGAACACTTAGTGAAAAACAGGTTCCTCTCATCGTGTTAAGAGGCGCAGAATCCTCCCTTCACCAATTACTTTCCAAGAACTGGCGATCGACTATCAGTTCGGCATTTAACCAGTAAAGCCAAACACCTGCATGTTGTTCGCGTATTGATTGTATGTATTTTTCATTTTCAATATCTTACGTGCATTGTAATGACTTTGTCCAATTGCTCTCTCACCGTGTTTGAAATACAAGTGATAGGGTAAAGGAGGGTAAATCGGTACACTTTTTGAAAATTTATCATAGAGCGCAAAAAAAATATATTTATCGTCATTTGTAAGTGAATATTAAGTTAATACTGTCTACTTCAGATAGGGTGCAACAAGATCGTTACAAATTATTATTTGTTCAGTAAACTTCAATAAAATTCATGACGGGAAATGATCCCGGGCACCTTCCTTTAGCAGACGAAATGAACTGACAAGAAAATCAATGGAACCTAAATGTATTTTATTAAGTTAAGAAAATATGAGGTAATACTGACACTAAGGTCACATTTCTAGAGTTTTCAGGTTTCATATGTATTTACCAAAAGTAAATGTATTTTTTTCCTTTTGCCCCTACACAATTTTATTATACTATACTCTTTCTTATTGGTACTGAATTTACTTCCTCACAGACTTAGGATACGAATAACTACGTTTGAATGTAGTCTTTTGCAGCTAACTGGTACTACTCGGGAAATTTGTTTTTAATTCAATTTTCTTCGGCAAAAGCGTAAGCTGTAGATCTTGCGTTCTTCTTTGTAAATCCAAAGTAGCACTTAGCCCTTCGTATTATTTTAATTTTTTAATTAAATATCCTGTAATGCCTGCTTCTCTTCTAAATATTAAATATTATAATATTATTTATTTCTGAAATTTTTCTGCTGTGAAACACCGAACTATGATGCTCTCTGCTTAGAAATGCCAATTTATCAGCATTTAAGACCTGGGCCATATCGCCAATGACCTCGTGTATTCTTTTTTCCGCATATCCATCTAAAATATAGAAAATGACTATGATAAGTAGTAACCAATTAAAATCAC
This sequence comes from Metallyticus violacea, assembly GCA_030762175.1. Classification (NCBI taxonomy): domain Eukaryota; kingdom Metazoa; phylum Arthropoda; class Insecta; order Mantodea; family Metallyticidae; genus Metallyticus; species Metallyticus violacea. The sequence goes on from CM060843.1 coordinate 49,846,358, forward strand.
TGATCCTTTTCGCCCGACAGATAATTTTATTTTCGTATGCTGGCATCATTGGCAATACAGAAAAATGTCAAGAGATGGGACTTTAGCATCAAAATGCTCTGAAATTTACACTTACAATAGTACTTGTGCTACTTTTAAAGCACTTTTCTTGAGAATAAGTATAATAAAATGTATACAATTAAGAAAATGCTAAAATTGAAACATCAATATACCTCTGACTTACAAAAAGTTTTCTATTTTTTGCCAGCATATCGTACACGCAACCTTTGCTTACGTTACATAACTCACCAATTCTTTGACTTAATAGAGCAGTACAACCAATTACGCACATCTAAAAGGAAAAGTTTAAAATGCGCTTGACCATCCTTTACTATAGCACGATTACACATGTTGCTTTTATAAACAATTTACTCAATTGAAAGCATTTAGTTATTTTTTTCTACAATTAGGGATATGTAGAGTTTTCCAGTTGCTTTTTTTAAGGCTTACTTTCAGTTTTCTTCGTTTCATATGCATTTTATTATATGTCTAAATTCCTCATCCTCTTATCATAGTTCGAATATTTTCTAATTTGCATTTTTATTTCATTTGCATTTTTTCGTCGTTTTGCAATCTTTAAACAATATTTTATCATTCAATTATAAAAAGCAATGACTACAACAGCACTATACTAGTTCAATGTTATTTACTTTTCCAGAAAACCTGGTCATAGTTACGAAAAAGGCTGTGAGTAAAAAAATTTTCAATTTTTTAGAAACAAAATACCATTGATTATTATGTTAATACGAGTGTTTAAACAGAAAAAAATCCATTTCACCTAACGGGATTATCATTATAAAACATCTAATACCTTCAAATAGTTTATTTAGATGCCACACAGATACAAATAACAAGGGACATTTAAAAAGTGTTGAAAGTTTCACGTTAAAAAGTTCAAGACTGAAATCGAAAACGTATCCTCACAGTCCTTCAACGTTCCCTCCTCACACACTTGTAGACAGTACAACCACTTGTCAAAATCAATACGATAATCGGGCTGAGATATTGTCAACATAGCTGAATTTATAGCTTGAGCAAAATCCTGCTATTGTTTAAAAATTTTTTTTCAACAATGGAAGATTTCATTCGAGGAAACAACAAGAAGTCTCACTGTGGGTGATCATTGCTATAGGGTGGATGGTCAAGGAACTGGATTTTGGCGATTTCCAATTTCCTCAAATTTGCCGCTGTTCTATGAGGAGTCGCATTGTAGTACAAAACCAATAGCAGAAGCAATAGCCTTGAAATTCTTGTCTTTGGACGCCGCCGCCTCAACCTTTCAAATAAAGGATCCAAAGTATGTCATAACATTCTCCATTCATTGCCATTCCTTCTGGCATATAGTCAACCACTAATATTCCTTCATAGTTGAAGAAAACAGTCCCTTCTGAGAACGGATCGAAGAAGAAGGTCCTGGATCATTCTCATTTATACTCAAGCAGCTCTAAACTTGGTGTGGTACAGTAATAACACCAACTTTCATCACCAGTGCATATACTTGCCAAACGTTTAGGAACATTTGGTGGAAATGTGCTCAGCAGTTTCCATGCACATTCCTTTCTCCTTTTCTTCTCTTCATTGGTTAAGGAATGTGGAACCATTTGGCACAGATGTTTCGCAGCTTTAAAATATTCAATGGGGTAAACTGTCAATGCTACCAACATTAATACCCATTTCCATACTTAACATTTCAACTGTAATATATCGATTTTCCTCTACCAAGCTCCCCCCACTCTTTGAATGTTCTTTCGTTCACAGCTTCCCGGAGCCGTCCAGAGTGAGGGCTGTCTTTCAAAGTCTGATTGATTTGGTTTATTTACGGATGCTCTTTAACATCTCAGGTCATCAGCCTCCCATTCAATTCAGGGCGTGAAACGGATGACAAATTTTCTCAGAGGCCTCTTCTTTCAGGTTTGAGGTTCTTGAGACTCTTATTTTTTTCTTTCTTTTCCAAAGACTCTTATGATTCTTCAAATGATCGAATCCCTTTTGCAATAGTATCAAATGAACACACTTGATTACATGAACAGGTACCAAGTCCTCATGGTTTTTTTTTTTTTTTTTTTTTTTTTTCACAGTTTCACCTTGCTTATAGTGTATAAAAATGTAGAATCTAAAGTTTTCTTTAGAAACATTCATGATTTTACACCAGCTATTGCCACAGGATCGAACTCTGCAGACTGTACATATATATATATATATATGGTCTGCTCTTACCATTAAATTTGAAGTCGTTTTCTTGCTCTTCGCCAACTAACGAAGAATTTGTGATATATTTTATGCCGCGACTACCCGCAAATGAATTTGCGACAGCTCTGTGAGGCATCGCCGGTTTCCCTCTTTGCACTTTACATAACGCTAACCTCCTTATGGTATGCTGGTAGCATGGGAAGAGAAAAATGATGGATGAGGTTCGCATCTCAGGGTATTTTGGAATGGCGAAGCAAATCAGCACACGGCGTTCGTTGTTTAACGTTGTTTATAGTTGCTTTATATATATCGTGATATGCAACCGAAGCAAGCGCCGCTCATGAGGTTTAAGAGCAATTTTTGTCTAATAATTTAAATACTTGAATATCGTATTATGTTTATACACTCGTTTATTCAATAATATAAACAATTGATCACCAATTTACACAAATTCTCCTGAGATCATCACTTCCGTATCGTGTCTCGCGTCCGTATCCTTTCTTAACGCCTTTAGCATTATTCTCTTCTTTTAATTCTCGTTTCCATCTGATATTGAATCTAATTCTTATGTTGATTTTTAAAATAGCCTTCCATGTTCTATTTACTTCTTACTCGCCCTAAATAAGTAATTCCCACGTGACTCCAATTTCCTCCAATCAAAATTGTGCCAGTTATTAGTTTATAGGCTGATTAACTCGGAATTTGCATCCAAGGATTTCCAAGAATCACAATGTTGCAGCGTCATGGTGCTATGATTTCATTGGCTACTAAATTAAACATGTCGACACTACGGAACTTCTTGCAAGTATTTCAACAACTTAACGTACTGTACTTTAAATTTAATTGGACAATGCTATTTTAACATTGTGGTAAGGTAAACAATGCTGTATTCTCCAAAACCGTGACAGCAGTGTCAACTTGCTGTTGCCTTGCAAAAGATACAATATTAAGAAAGGAAGTTTTGTTTTTGTTGTCTTTGTATCGTATTATTTTATGCATTCTTCCTGCTATTTTTGTGCAGTTTGTATCTTTTACAAAACACTTTCTTCCCTTTTTTTATTTTTACAAAGGTTTCTTAAACACAATGCATTCAGGTATATGGGATATTTTGTCGAGCTACTTGGATCTGCTTTTGTCACAATGCCGTGCTTAATAGCTTGCTAATTAATTTACTTCCACTTTAAGGGTGTTTTAGTAGCAGCTTAACAAAGAAATAATACAGCAACTTACTATCTAGCACAATTACACTAATTGCTGCATATACATATGGGTTATCAGCTGGCTAGAAAAGCCGGTTTCAAAGTTCTATATTTAGAACGTTTGAAGGCTCCCGCAGGGATTTTATGCCTATTCACGACATTGAAACATTTCACCATCTCGTAGAACAAGAATGTCAGCTAATAAAGTGGACATTTGAAGGGTTCGGTGTCGTTAGCTAGTATTCAAGGTCAAAATGGTCATTTTGAGTACCTACTACCTCGGAGGGCAAAGCACAGCATTTATAAAATATAAAAATGTTCCGTTTCTTGAAAAGTAAATAAAAAAACCATACTTTATATGGATGTTTTATTGTTTTCTTCTTCTCTTCACAATGCCACAGGCTTTCCATTAATTAAGCAATACATAATACAGCTTTCGATGCAATTAAATGTATTGATATGTTATTTAATATATCAACATTCACTTAAGTGCTATTGAACGTAAGAATTGAATTTCGCTTTTCTCAATTCGTCTGTTTCTTGTTTTCTAAACTTTTACTTACGTGAGTGAATATAGGCATTGTAGTTAGTTACTAGAACTATAAACAAATCACTTTTAATATATTTTCTATGTAATACATTAGCATGCTTATTTATTTATTTTTGTCCATAACATACCTTGAAACTAATTAGGTGAAATGTCTAATAATGCCACTTTATTAGTAAGTCTAGTTACTATATCGACTATATCGACTGCTTTCGCCCGTAAATTAAAAAAATATTTTATATGTTTACTGTTTTGTACAGTTTGTGTAACAACGGTTGCTTGTAAATTATTTTCAAATTCATAAAATGTTATGTTAGTCCCTGAATAGCTTAATATTAATTTTATATATTATTGAAAAATCTAAAATATTTATTTCAGATTTTCCAATATTATATAAATATAATATTAAGCTATTCCATCACCCAGACTAACAGCTCAGATAGTACTGAATATTGTATTTTTTTAACTTACTTGGCAGTGCTATTTTAAATTAACGGTCATTTTCTCTACTGCGTAAAGATTTTTCACATAGTGAATCAAAAGGTGTGAGAAAATGGATACTCAAATAAGTTTCCCTTAAAGCAGCTCGCGTCTACTTTAAAATAGTTGGAATCGTGTTGATGTTCTGTCTATCTGCATTTCATATCTTCTGTCATATTTCTAAGTAACAGTATCAAGATACAGCCAAGAGTGATCAAGGGCATTAAAGCGCTCGTGTGCATGAGGTCTGAGATTCGATTCCAACCACGTCCTCCATGACTGAGGTGTTTATTTCCAGGTTTTCCTCAGTCCTCATATATGGCAAATCCCGAGGAGGTACCCTAAACTTAGATCTGGAACGCTCCCTTCCTTAAAAAAAAGTCTTTCCCAGTTTATCATTTCATCTGATGTACCATCAGTGTCCATCGCTCGTTTAGCCTGAGTAGTTAAAACGAGCCTTAAACACAATTAAAAAAAATGAAAGTACCAAAATTTCTGACAAGTAGTTTAAATGAAAGCTCAGAAAACCATTTTCTACTAAACGCTTAGGTTGGCGTCATTAAATTATCAATAAATTTGTTTATAACTTCTTTGAAATATTTGCAGGCTTGTCTTTGAACTACAGGATGAGAAATCTATTGTTGTTAAGTCTAGTTCCGAATTAGTCAAAGTAACACAACACCCCATCATATATCAGTGTAGCTTCTTCTTTATTGTGAGGTTGAAATCTTGGATTATTTTAGTGTCAAAGTGAATTAGTAAACCTCAACATAAGCCAATCAGTGATGACCAAAATAAATAAAAAAAAAAAAGTCTACAGTTAAGCACGTACTTATTGATCCTTCAGAAATTTCCTCCATGACTTAAGACACCACTAAGAAAACCTCATCTCGTTGTTCACACATCGGTTAACATTTGTTTTAAATTGTGACAATACATTTAATCTTCTTATAATATCGTTAACATTCTGTTGCTAATATAGGAGAGTTGGTCCATAAATTTCCGGCCTGACTATTTTTCGAGGTATGATAAAGACAAAAACTATATTTCACTTTTCACTATAGTTACCCTTTATTGTAAAACAATTCTCACATCTTTGAATTAACATTTCAATTGATCCCCCCCCCAAAAAATAGTCAGAAGTCTTGTCTGCAAAATGGGCATAACCAGCACCCATCACTTCTTTGTCATACTTAAATTTCCTTCCTCCAAGGTCCTTCTTGAGTTTAGAGAAGAGGAAATAGTCACTGGGAGCTAGACCTAGGCTGTAGGGTGGATGGTCGATCTCCTTGAAGCCACATTTCTTCCAGCTTCCTTTGCAACAAGAACTATGTGCACAGGTGCGTTGTCGTGAAGAAGGCACACGCCACCACTCAGCTTTGCTCGCCTTTTCTCTTTGATGGAAGCACATAATCTGTGCAATAGGCCAGCATAGTACTCCCCATTTACTGTGGTGCTCCTCTCTTTGAAGTCAATGAAGAGTATTCCTTCACAGTCTCAAAAGATTGTGGCTATATTCTTCTTGGTTGACTGAGTGACCTTGGCCTTCAGAGGTGGTGCTTCGCCAATTTTGCGCCACTCCATTGATTCTCTTTTGAACTAGGGATCATAGTAGAGGACTATAGTTTCATCTCCTGTAACAATGCTTTGCAGAAATTTTCTCTCGTTGCCACGGCAGAGCTCCAAAAATGCCTGTCAACACATGACTCGTTGTTGCTTTTGAAGTGAGGAAAGAAGTCTAGGCGCCCATCTTGCACTAACCTCATTCATGTTTAAATGTTCATGTGGTTAATTCGAAGGGCTGTTGTTTTAAAAAGGTTCAATATTGCTGCTATTTCTGTACTTTTAGTCGCCGGTCTTGCGTAATTTCTCCCTCCACAAGAGCCATGTTTTCAGAAGTGAGCACCTCCAAGGACCGACCTGCACGCTCTTCATCTTCAATGCTTTCTGGACCCATTCGAAAAAGTTTTAGCCATTCTTTTATGGTAGAATTTGAGGGGAATACTTCCCCATATACAAAGTCCAGTTGCTGTTTATTTTTACTTGGAGTAAATCCTTCTTTTGTAAAGAACTTAATAACAGCTCGATACTTCATTTTGAGCCTGTCACAATCTTCCATACATCGCCTTCGTTAGGCAACTGAACACAGCGGAGTGGAAGTTACAGCTGCAATTATTTACCTAACAGATAGAGTATGACACCAGATAAAGGTTTTGTGAAGGGGAAAATACTTAACGGTGAGGCCGGAAACTATACACCTACCCTTATGTGTAACATTATCATTTATAATTGTTTGTTCCACGTCATAAACATCATGAAATGTTCTGGAAAGACTCATTCATACATTGTCTTCTACCATGTATTTCATTACAAAAGATTAAAAATATTTTCTTTATATACAGGTTTTATGTTGGTAATTTGTATTTCTTTTACTCTTGTGAATTAGCTGTTTAACAATGACTATAAATCTTAACAATACTATAAATCTTAAGATACTTTGAAATTCATACTATTCTTTCCTTAATATCAGTTGTTCATTCAATTAAAAAAACACGAAATGGAATTAATTATAGTGCTAAAAATTTAATGTAAAATGCTATAGTACCTTGGTCCATTACTGTAGGGTACCACATTTGACCTAAAATGTAAGTCTTGCTGTAGTTTTCCAGCATAAAGAACCTGAAATTAAATGTGACATGTTTCGCGCCCTGCAGAGGCATACACTGACACCTAGGAATAAAGCCAGCTTCACAATTCACATCTCCGTAGAAATTAATTCCACAAGAGCAATTTAAGTCCCCACATTGAACTTGCCGCTTCCATGTAAAGAGAAAAGCAGAAAAACTCTCAATTATTTTCCCAACACATTTCCGCTTTTTCCGTCCCGTTGTCTTGGGCCTTGCTTTTTTTTAAGATGGGAAGAAGAAAGGCAGCTTGGAATTCAATTTAAGTCGCTAGGATTTATGTGAAGTGTTCAATAAAGAGAGAGTTGTGGAGCGTGTCTCTTCAAGAACTGTTTTAAATTGAGTGTGAGCAATACTTCACGGAAAGCACCAGCGGCCGCAAGAAGACTAAGTCATTGTCCATCACAGCTTGAAGATTAAAAAAAAGAGATAATACTTTGCCGTCAAAGTTAAGTACTTGCAATGCTGAACTTTAAAACCTGAACTTCAGTGCTAAAGAGTTTAGTTATCTAGTTTTCTGGCGTTGAGCAAATATACACGACAAATTCAAGTAATTAGAAAATGAAATAATATAGGTTTCTAGTGGTAGCAGCTAAAATATGTACAACAGTTTTGAGATCAAAAGAAAACTATAAAATGGCAATGTGGCTTATACATTCAATGCTTATAGTTAAACAATAAATTGTGAAAAGAAAATAATGTAACTGTCCACTTGTGTTGCTTTTCCATCAAGTGAAGATATTCTTAGAAAATCATTAATTTATCAAATAATTTATTGAATACACTAAAGTTCTTTCTTTAAATAATGGTTATTAAAACTAAATTAAATCGTTAAGGAACTATAGATGTTTTAATTAGCCTGAGATTCAAATTATTTCCATTACTAATAATTAAAAGGAGGGCAATATTATATTACTATTATAATAATTAATATTTAAACAGCAACTTACATGGATGTTTAAGAATCAAATGATTCACATATACCTAACTGTTACCATCGTTTGGTATAAAAGATTAAACAAAATCTGGTCATAAAACAGTAAGATACCATGGTTCAGTATCACTTTTTGTTTTTTAAGGAAACTGGCTTTTCGCCAATATGATAAAAAGCGGATAAACTATTGTTGTTCACAAATTACTTAGAGAGAGGTAACTTACACAAAAATATTTAGAACTGATGACTCACAAACTATTAACATGGTGAAAAGATACTAAAATTACTTAAAAACGACATATTAACACAAGGACATTCAAGGGTTGCCATAAGGTTATCTTCCTTAACTATTCACAAAAAGGACGAATTTAAAAACATGTAATTGGAAATCAATTTGTGAAACATGATAAGTCAAGCCCATTTTCCGGGAGGGTTAGATTTAAAATATTACGGTGACCAATAAATTTCAGATTGACGCCAAGAATGTTTTGTATTACCAATCTCATGTATCATTATCCATAACGCAATAGGATGTTATCAGCGTTGTGATTATAATTAAAATATAAATTATTTACTCTTTATAATAGGCTTTTTGATTGAAAATCAAATGTACTTGAATGCACTAAGAAAATATCAATTATTTTGCATTGGAATTCTCATTACAAGAAGCATCATATTTCCAAATTAATGTGCTCACCATAAGTAAATGTTGAATAGGTTTTTGTTACTTCGCCCTACTTTACAGAATATAACCTAATTTCCCCTTATAATTTGCGTAACTGTTCAGAAATGGTTCTACTTAATTATTTATGAATTGCATACTAAACCTTTCAGTAATTCTTTGAAGCAGTCCTTAATGGTTTGATAATTCTGAGGCGATTATCGCTTAAGAGTGGCTACTGTTGTATAAAAGTCTTGGGGATTGGGACGGATGGCAAGTTATTACAGAAAGGAAACTGTTTTTATCACTAGTTGATGGTTTAATTTTACTGAATAAATTAACTTTAGTATATGTATACACAATGATGAGAGAAACACTTCGAAGTAACACATGGTCCACCAGAAACTAGACGATATAAATCGAAGCAAACCTAGTTGGGAAACGAAGCAGCAGAAAGCGTTGGCCAATTCGGCCCTAATACTACCCCACATTCTCTATGGGGTTCACAAAGCTTATTCAAGAAAATTCAAATTTCAAATAAGCATTTACTTACCTTAGCTAAATGAAATCATATAGCGCGAACCATTGTACAATTGTTGTATAATCACACAAACATTGCCCCGTTTCCAAATATGTATGACAATAGGTTTACTGGGCACCCTTTCTATATATGTGGCCATCTCACTTCGTCAAACTTTCCCTCTGTGTAGCTTCTGTGCATACCCCTGTACTTGGGTGTCGTTATGACTTATACGTAACATAATATGGTTAATAAAAGGAAACATAAACTTGATATATATATACCATGTAACCTATCCGATAAATGAGACGTAATCTTAAATTTATCATTTACCATTTAGAGGAGAGCGGGTAATTTCGATCACCTAAGGAAAACTGATTGTATATAGTAAACTATTTTACTAATTATTTAACTCTGACCCAAATGCAAGCTTAGAGTACTTGTTCAAGCACTGCCCTGCTATATTAACAAAAGGACAGACAAAAGTAACTGCACTTAACAAACCAATATTTTATTTAAACTGCTAGGTTATAACGGCTTCCAGTCTAAACAATAGAGACCGAATGTTCAGATTAGGAAAAAGTAGAAAAACATTGAATAAGGCAGACAAAAATACACTTAAAATTAGTTATATAAGTAGTATAATAATACATTGGAGGTTAAGGTATAACAGATGGTTGAAAAAGACAAAAAGACATGTAAAACATATAATTTAGACATTTCACACTAAACGTTTTTTTAAAAAATTATTGTTGTATTGGCAAAAGGTATTGATGTTTTAAATTATTAGTTTCTTAAAGCTACTTTTAGTTTCTTTTTGAATAAGTTTTTTAATTAAATAATGATTAACATATTTTAAACATAAAACTTATTTGTAATGAAAAAAAATTTAAGCAAATACTATACACGTGAGTATTTCTCTGAATATTTTTGTATTAAAAATATGCAGATTGTGAAATAAGGCCCTGTCCTTTTTGAGTTTAATTTCCAAGACGATAATATTATAGGTCGGCATCTCAATGAAAATATACATTGTTTAGTATTCTCATTTTCTTTACGGAGAGCATATCTAAAATATTTTCCTTATTGCTACATTGATGTTGATTTTTTTTTAATCCGAAGGATCTCGAGCTGTAAATGCAGTGTTAATTATTAATAATTACGAATCAATAATGCAAATTGAGGTTGACAACTCCCAAACAAATACCGCTCACTCTCAATGAAAACAAGAAAACTATAGCGGCCTACTTACCCAATTTATTTTTTTATGAAGGAGAAACGCTTTGTTAGCAATAGAGAATTTCCTTTAAAAAATGAAATATTATTTATAAGAACTGCTTTTGGAACAATTAATTTTAATCTAACAAATCAAGCTTTACACAACAATGACAGAAACTTTTCAAAAAAATGAATACAAAAAGGGCTGAAATAGGCTGAATAATACGAAACAGAAAAGCACAAAATGGCCAAAATAAACATAAATATTTTATGGGGGTCATCACAAAAAAAAGATTTTGCCATAATTTCGGATCCTACTAACCAGCTTTATTGAAACTCTGCAAATACGATAAGCTATTGTTAGAGTAAGCACTAACACTTCAAAATGCATAGTGGTACCAACACTAAACAGGAAATGCGACCTTAACAATTCCTGACTAGTTACAAAAATCGTTTGCAGTCAGTGAAGTGTAACATGAGTGGTTATCACAGATAATCAGCATTGCCTCATAAGTGAAACAAAACAATAAGAGGACCAGACCCATCACCTGAATGACACTGTCCTATCCCACCATTTCACATTGTAGTTGAGCTCACGTTCACCAAAATGCAATAATTATCACTATCAGTAGAAGTAGAAGTAGTAACGTGTATTTATTGATTCATTGTGTACAACATGGCTCGCATGGATCTTTTGACACAGACACTTATAGAAAAAGAATTTGCACTTCAATGCAAGCTAAGAACAAACACTTAAATATATACATGCATGAGTGCACACATAAACATATGTACACAGAGAGTGCTACTTCAGGCAAAGAAAAACTGTGTCAAAATAAAAAAACTGAATACACACAAACAGAAAATGATGAGCACTAATCACCTTACACTTTTACAGTTACACATAATGCCCACCATCGGCGTCGATACACTTCTGAGTACGTTGAACTACTGATTGAGCAACGTTTGCGAAAGTGTCCTCAGCGATTGCAGCGCATGCCGTTTCAATTTCTTACCGAAGTGCTGCCAGTGTAGCTGGTTTTTTACGGTATACAGTGCCATGAGTCTCATTTATCTCGAATAAGTGCAATTGTTACTCGCGTTGGCGGTTCTGTTCTGTTTTTATTTAAGGACGCTCTTTAGCATCTCAGGTCATCAACGTCTCTGTTCTGTACACACGTCTCCATTGCCTTTGAACTTCAGAAACATTATCGGTTTTCCAATACCACTCCAAAATTGCTTTCCGCTGTTGAAATAATCTTGGCTCCATTTTGTTGTAGCAGCGCTTGCATAACGTAATGTGAGTCATATCTGTTTACAGAATAACACACTATAATATTGGCTTCATTTGTTTAGTGTTGATTAACGATAATCTTGGCTTCATTTTTTCATTGTTAATTTACTTGTCACGTAGCAACGCTATTGTATGTGAGTTATATATAGCACTCACTGAAAGAATACTTACCATTAAAATACCACTGGAACTAAAACAACATTTGTTCCTTGATCAAATATTAATAAGAGAAAATATACTCATAACTAATAAAGATATGTGCAATTTCTGTGTAAAAAGAACTGATAAACTTAGATCATTTTGTAGAGAAAAACTTTCAGACTTCACTGCCGTCACACACAATTGATGTTATATTAACTCTACCGTACAGCAACAGTCAAATTCCAGAGACTGTGAATACACCTTCCCCTAATTTCCATGTATGAACAAATTATTGTGTAGATTTTGCTATTAAATTCCTCTTTTTCTTCTTTTTATTTTTGTAGAGCTTCATCTGGCGCCAAAAACGACAATCGTTCCAGTTTCGGCGCGGCATGACAATAATAAATCCCGTAAGAAAACCGCTCCTCACTCCAAGGATGGCAAACTGAGGAAGAGAAAGCGGCCCAAGGACGAGGACGGCGGTGGCAGCGACCTGAGCGGGGAGGATGAGGATGGAGGCGGTGGGCCGGAGGCGGACCAGGCCGTCACCTCCGGGTCGCTGCTGGCGGAAACCCGCACCACTCAGACAATAATGAACTACGCCTCCGGCCCACCATCTTGGACTCTGCACCGACACAACAATGACGACGAGAACGACGTCGACAGTTCGGCGACAGCCGTCGTCCACTTCCAGAGTTGCTGCTGTCACTTTCTGGGCAGCAGCTATGTTCGTCTTCCATTGTGGGCCGCCGTGGTGCTGGTCGCTCAAGCACTGCTCGGCTCTTTGCAGTAAACAATCTCGTCACTTTCAGGAGCAAAACGTCGGCCATTTGTAAATCCGTCGTTCACATTGAGAACAGTTTGCCAGACAAACATGGACCATGTTAACAGAATGTAATATAATTTAAGTTTCATCGTTGCTCAGAGTAAGTGTCAGGGATTGTAAAAGCCAACGATTCTGGACGACTTCGGGGTATGAATTCGTTGTAGCTATCGTTAGTATCAAACAATGGCAAGAGTTAGCCCAACATTTGTTTATTCAAGTTTTCATTGTACACAGAGGTATACCTCGGACCTCCGGAAGGGTTCAACAGATATTACATGTGTTGTATTCTAAACCAAAAGGGTATTTGGGAAGTAATCATGTAATGTAAATAATATCGTAATATAGAGTTTTTTGTATAACTTAAAAAGAGAACATATTTAGGTTGGCAGGGTTAACCCAATGGACAAATATTTGGTGTTATTATGACCTGCTTCGATTTCCTTGCTATGCATGGCACCTAACCCAACATCACAAATAATACGGTCTCAATTTTCTTCATTGCATACAAGTTAATTATTAGTTCTTTTAATTCTTGTAAGATATATCTATTTAAAATTTCCCTTTTTTATTAAAATGAAATTATTGAGCGTTTAGTGTTTCTTTAGGACTTTTAACAGAAATCTCTTCGTCAAGACCAAAGAAATGTACATTACACTTCACTTCAATCGCAGCGTTAAAAACAAAACCTTTTATGTAAAAGGAATTAAGATAAGTATGTAGACGTTAGCAGTGCGCAATGCTAACTATATTACTACGAAATCCCACATGACTTATGCTCATATGGTGCATACAGTATTGGGAACAGATCTTAGACCGAATCTCTCTCATCAATGATGAAGTGTTATGCTCTCTGTCGTTATTAACTACTTCATATAAAGAAAACTCAAACATTAGACATTTTTCCTAATGTACACGAATGACATTTTGGTGAATGTTTAGTCCAGAAAGCAGACCATTTCCCGAATTCAATTCTAGGCAACTTTTATGAACGAAACAAAATATGTGCAGATTTTTTCATCATGATTTTCGCTTTCATGCATCATAATCAAACTTAGTGTAGTTTACCAAACTCCCATGCACACCTTGAAAAACCAGGCCAGCCTTTCTTTTTCAAAACTCCAATCCTTGTTTAGCAAGTTAAGTTGGTATCAACTACCATCTCTTTTATATTTGAGCATTGCATTTATAGTTTTTTTCTTAACCTGTACTTTTCGATAGTTATATTTTTAAATGTGCATATTTACGAAAGGAGACATTACCTTGAATACCTTGATTTAATATTCTTTTGTGCATTTAGTATATCAACAAAAGCAGACAGAGAATATCTTATTTATCTTATTTCTAATGCCCATTTATTATTAGCATATTCGAGAAGATGCGTAACGGCGAGATTGAGCCTTAATTTTGATGTCATTTGAATTTTTAGCAAGATTCATGATAATCTGCGGGTGAGGGGAAACATCTTCTGGTGGTATCAAAGGTGTGGGAGCCATCAGTGGAAAGGTTCTGCAGTTTTTATGGGAAGAGGACCGGTAAAGATTGTGTACTAAAGCACACACTTTGTCAATTCGGCCCTATCTATTCACTGTGTTTCAATTATTGAGTCCAAAATTTTACATTGTTTTCCTAAGTAATTTAATAAGTTAGGATCTAAAGAGTATTTAATATAATTGTAAAAGTATTGGAGTGACAAAATAGTAAAAGTAATATCTACATCTATTTTTTTTTAATTTACATTTGTTGTTAGGTTCATGCTTCTTCATTTTCTTATTTAATTTTCCACAATAGGTTTTTAAATAACATATTGACAATGTAATAAGAATGAAATTGTTAAATACACACAATCTGACCAAGAGCTTAATAAAACAATATGAAATTTCTTTGGTATCTTAATGGATTTCACACTTAGAGGTTCATCATAATTAAAAAGTTTATATTGAATATCTCAACGGCTAATTAGAGATATAAAAACAGCGATTAGTCGTTTACAAACTCTCTAGATATCGTAAAATAAATTTTAAGCCACAAGCTAATATTTAAAAACTTTAAAATTTTAACAATATAATATAGTCATATACTTTTCCAACAGAATTTTGGAATATTTTAAAAAAGAAAATATCTCATTTTTTAGAAAAATGAATTAAAAACAAAACATAGGTGATATGGAGTGGAGTTCATGCATAGCAAGGCAAAACTGAGTAACGATACAATAAGAATACAATAATAATTCATATCGATTTTTCATACCTGTATAATAATTGTTAATAATGTAATGCTAATTCGAATATTGTCATAGAAGAAAAAAGAAAATGATGAAAAAAGGACGTATGTGTCATATCTGTCATCATGTTAGAAAGAGTTCATATTTTAAGAAAAGAATGGAGTTACAACTAACCGTTGTTTCGTCGTCTCTGTTGTCTTCTATACAATTTAAGAATATTCTGGGTTTAATGGTGCCGTTATTAAACTAAGAATCATGCTAAAAGAAAGCCCATGCTCACGCATGTAATGAAACATATAAAGTTGTTCGCTGAGTATTGAACAACCAACCTTGCAGAGCTGAATTATTTGTGCCCTAACCAAAGCCAACTGTAAGCTGCTTTATTCCCTAGATAAGTTGTTTTTATTTAGAGTTTGTACATTGCTTGTGTACTAATGGGCTCCCAATAACGACATTAACCTAAATGTACGTTCTTATGTTTCATATATTTTGGAATCGTTTTGAGGAATATTTTTGCATGTTATACATATATTTTATCATCAGCAAACTTTTTTGTATGATATAATCAAGGGAGATGAATAAAATAGAGCGTCGATTTCCCAACCATTTCGGATGAACAACTTTTCGATTTCAGATTCTCGTAAGCCAAATATAATGAACCAGTACGCTTTAATATGTATGTACGATATATGTGCACTATTGTGCAATAAATATTTAAAATATAAAAAGTGTACAGTATGCATTTAAAATGAATTTAAAATTGTATAGTAAACGTTTAAAAATAAATTAAAAAGTTAACTTCTCGATCTGCATAATCTGTTAACCCGACAATTCTCTTATAACACTAGCTTTAATGTTATATACTAGTTTAACTATCCCTGCCACATCCCAAAAGGCTCCGTTGCTAACAGATAATAGAGAGAAACATACGCAAAAATGCTTCATAAGAAGAAAAACAAACTCTCCTGAAACACAGATGTGTCTCTGAAGAGGATTACAGTTTGAACAAAAGAACATTTAAGATTCTGTTCATCCTTTCCTGTAACATTCTGATTGAAGTAAACATAGTAACAATGATGAACGTAATATTGAGCTTACGTATTTTATGTGAATAACCTATGTTAGCCTTCAAAAACTAAGTATGCAGAGCTATAACAATGCATGCTTTCACGGCCGACCCTGAAGATGACCGACAGTGCTGCGGTGGAAACGTTAAGATAAAATGCTTTCATCCAACCGACCACATACTAGCTCTTATGTCAACATTCTTCTAATTTTAGATAATTATTAGAGAATAGAGAACTAGAAAGGTGTTTACTGAGGAAATAATTGACTTTGATAATTTTCCTTCAGATCAAGAAGATAGGATTTTTCAGTTAAACATAAGAAAATGGATGCTCATAGAATTATTATTCTATTTAAAAAACTTTCTGGGAATCAAATTGGGACTATAAAGACAATGCTGCAATCTTTCTTTTTCTTTAGAACTGTTGAGTACGAGGAGAGTTCAATGAGTTATATACCTGAGTTTGAAAATGGCGGTTATTTTCCATTGTAGTTTTGACTTCCACACACCTGATCCATTTCGCTTAAAGTGATTTAATCCCTTCGGAATTTAAGAACATTCTTCGTTTTATAACGAACACATTTTACCCTTCATCATGACATCATCGTTGGAATATCTCCGTCCACAAAAAAATCACAGTTCGAAAGATAAAATAATCGCTGGAGGCCAGATGTAGACTATAGGATAGATGACTGAGCTTCAAGCACCCACGGTCCTTGACATACGCTTTTGCTTTTGATACATTATCGTGAAGTAGCAACACAGTTGTCAGTTTTTTCTTAATGGCCTCATTAAAATACTTTAACCTACAACTTTCTCCAATGATGATGAACTTATTTGGTACGAATTTCAGTAGCAGAACACTGTATATATCAGAAACATTTTGGCCAAAACTCTTGACTGACTGATGCACACGGAATTACTGTGAAGTAGAGCGCTCTTTTGTTTCCATTGCATAAATCTCAGTAACGATCTTAGAGAAAATAATATTCAAGATTTTCTTGGGGGGGGGGAGTGGTCCAAAATCTCTTAACTGAATTTCTGGCGAATACTTTCTGCTGTACGTATCAAGAACTGGAATTTGACATCATCATATGAGTATGAATAATTGTGAAATAGTTTCAGTTGAAATGCCAATTTCAAAGACTACTACATTGTTCTTAACATGGTCACCTTGCATATTAATATTGCATATTAATATCTTGTGTTTGTGACACATTTTTAAAAAGATGTTTTTACCTGCTTTGTGCGGATGTAATCGCCCTTGGATTTCATTCTTCTTTTGCGAATACTATCACATAAATTTCTCTTTTATTGTACACCGGCATGACAGTACGCTTGCCATCCTCTCAATTCCAGCGCTTACTGCAGACTGATTTGTGTGTCTGTTTTAAGCCAAGACAAGTTTCAACCTGCAAGTGCAATAAATTAAACTTGAGTATTAATAGTTAAGATCTTGAAACTCAAAGAATTTGGCGGTATTAAAGTCTGGTTAGAGGAATCTGTTATGTAATCGATAATCCACGTTGAACCTTACTTAATTTGTATATCGCTGTTTAGAAAATATTATAAGATTATTTACTTAATATTTAACTTAATAATAATTCAAGTCAAGGTGTTCAGCAATGATATAACATACCGGGGAAGTTTATAGCCAAATACAGGCCAACAACGTTTGTAAAATCTTTTGCTATAAGCATCAGAACCAGAACCATCAATCAGTTTCGTTATACAAAAAATACACACTTATGAAGTATGTTAGGTTACATTATTTTCAGAGGTTATTAACTTTCTGAGATAGGAATAAATAGACTGTGTAAATTTTCAGCTTAATGCACTTATCACAATAGCATATTTAAATTTCTTTCACCGAAGATCTATGGCCAGTTTACAGAAGAGGCAATAATAGAGTTAATCTGTAAATGATGACAGATTCCTAGTCATGAATTCTGTGTACTTATTTCAACATTTATATTAAGCAATGTTTCTCACCAGACCTAATTTTTTTTAACAATTTCTTGTTTTACACAATCAGTAAAACGTATGTTTGCCTCTAAGCTGTCTGAAATGAAATTATACCAAAATGAGTATTTTTATAGATTTACTGAAGAAAATATTTTTTCAACACTGCCATTTTGCTCTGGTATTGCAAATATAAATTAAGTTTTATTTCAAAACTCTTCATTCTGTTTTTAGCTTTTACAAAATTAAACAATTCGCGCCATTTTACTTGGCTTCACTGCTTTGTCACTTAGGCAAATGCTGGAATGAATATTTACATTCCACGACGTTTCTGTTTTCCCATTTCATATCATTTCATTCCGTTGGCTCTGTTACAGTTCGGAAGTGCAAGGGGGGCGAGGTGGGCGGTATGATAGTAGTTTGGCGCTTTGGAAAGCTTTCTACCCCAGAATCTAGAATGAAGGGGCTTTTGAGGGGCTGATAACTTGAAGGAGGGCTCCATCACTTGGGGATGTTCTATCTGAAAACATGTTATATCTGCGTCCGCGCAGTCACCGCTCATAGATTGTGGCCGCCCGGTGGCTCACCTCATCCGTTCCTCCTCGAGGTGCTCTCATTAGGAAAGTGGGCAAAAGGCCAGTCTTGAACAAGATGTAAAAGTAGCCTCCTCGCCCCAGACAATCCATCACAATTATGAAGTCATATTTCGAAACTAAGAACATCGAAACATGGATTCGATTGTTAATTCAACCGCTCTATAGCCAACATCTGCTACCAATATTAAACACAGAAGGGAAGCTGAATATCGACTTTCAAGCGTGCGAAATAAAATTGGTAAATAGGACTTTAATGTGAAAAAATGCGGGAAAATTAGTGGATTTTTAAAAAAGTATTGGTAGCTTTTTTATTGTTATTTCCGCATAAATACTGACACATTGTTACCATAGGTAATAGTCTCTGCGAGCGATATCTGGGCTACTGTATTTCCTAGAAGCCATATTTCTCGCTGGAGTTTTTGCAAAAATGGCAGTATAAACTGAAATTTTATCATGAAACATGCGAATACAATCGTTGTATTTATGCGCAATTTTTGCAGGACTGAAGTGCAATGAGGTTGTTCCTGCTTAGTAGAGAAATGCAACGGTCCTAAAGCTAGTAATTTTGTTTTAGTTGGTACTTATATTTAAGCCTAACATGATATTTGAAACTGAATACAATAAGACACTGCTGCTATCTGCATAGGAAATTCCAGCATTTTAATTAACTTTTCTTTCGTAAGCACACGATTTTCGTGTCTTTGAGAAACTATGTCTCTCGTAACTTTTTAACAAGTTGGCAAAGATTTTTTCACATGAAACGTGATATTTTCTTGTGAGTTGCCTTGCCAATTCTCTGCAAGAATCCGTTTTCACATATGTATTGAAATTAAAAACCCATTCTTCATAACTATATTTATGTAGTGTCATAACTAATGAAGAACCAATAGCTCACAAGAAACATATGAACACTTAACCACTCGCTGGCAAAACCTCACTAAAACTAACAAGATACTACCTGCACATGATTTATATGACTTTGACGATTGTTTTCTCACACTCTGACGGCCTGCAACTCAAACAAACGCACTATACAATACTCTCCATTTACGGCGATTTCCCGCTTCCTGCCTAGAAGCTAGTCAAGTAAATTACTTGGCAATTCCAAATGAAGTTTTGCATGATCTTAAATTTTCTCCAAGTGCTTCGACTTGTTTAC
Organism: Metallyticus violacea; assembly: GCA_030762175.1. Classification (NCBI taxonomy): domain Eukaryota; kingdom Metazoa; phylum Arthropoda; class Insecta; order Mantodea; family Metallyticidae; genus Metallyticus; species Metallyticus violacea. The sequence goes on from CM060843.1 coordinate 49,866,095, forward strand.
GATACTACATGAATTCCCTCTTAGAAAAGAGTCATAATAAAAACCCCGATTCATCATCTGTGACATGGGTGCTAATATTGCATTCTGATTATTTTGGCAAATTTTAAAAATTGCGGAAACGAGTCATATGATACTCCTTTCGAACTGCAGAAAGAAATCGGGGCACGTATCTTTCACTGGCATTTCTCACCGCATTATTTTAGATTAGATTATTTACTTATTTAAATAACCATCTGCCTTCTCTTCCACAATATCAGTTTACTTACAATACATGTTACACACAAAATGTTACAATAATGTTGATAAAAATTTAAATTGAACAATTTATAAGTCAATCCATTGCAAATTAATTTGTGAATGATTCAAAAAACGTTTGTAACAGATATTTATTTAACTTTGAGTAGTCTGTCTTAGTAGTTATTTCCCAACAAAATGGACATTTTCTTGAGTGATTAGTTCATCACTTCCACAGACCAAACATCATAGAACCATTTTCGTTATTCCCGCGTCCAAGGGGAAACTGTCTAGCCCATTGTTTCATGGTGAAAATGGTGGAGAATGTTCCCCAGTTATAGCGCGGCATTCAATGTTTAATGTTACGGAAACTTAGTATGCAATATTAATTGTTTCCAGTAATCTGTCACATGAAGAGAATTGGAATTGATACACCTCAAAACTATCCCCAAAAGAGCGCCATCTCCTTACTTTCCATCATTCACAAGGTCATAGACATTCTACCTACATCCTTCATCCTATGTAGGGGCGGCTGACATATTCAGTCTACTACTTTATTTTCTCATTGCACTGCAACAAAGTACGAGTAGATCTTCAAAACTACAGCAGTTAAAAACAGGAAAATGAAGATATCACAGGCTATTTCTTTTGAACAAATAAACAGAGGAATAAAGGGTAAGAAATGTTCTTAATTTACTTCAATTTTTATGATAATTCCCTAATGTTAATATTCCTTTATTAGAAACCAAGTATTTATTATTGGTTGGATTGCTTTTGTCATCTCTTGGCTTTATTTCTTAACTACAAAATTTTTGTGTAATGCTGTGAAGAGTTCCATTTAATGATTTCGAATTTTGCAAGAACAAGTCATTTGCTGTTTCCAACAAGCAAATTCTGAAGTGTAGCATTGAGAATAAAAGCCCATGCCTCCGGCATTGGATTGGGGAGAGTCAGTCTGGCAAATAGTCTTTCTCGGCGCCGTTTTGAAAAATGTTAATTATATCCTGAAACTGCGGCCATGACCTTCGTTATGGAGGTTGGAAATGTGAATCAGGTTTTTTCTTCCTTGGAATCGTTATGCTGTATCCGTTTATAGTACCAATTAGAGCCGCTTATAATATATTTTTATTTATCACCACGGACAATCTGTTCTGCTTTGTGTATTACCATGATACTTTTGAAATGATCTGGGGAGTCAATTTAATTTAAAGTTCATCTTTATCAATGACTATAATCGCGTTTGAATAGGCCTCATTCCTTACCAAACACCATCCTCGTTCTCCATTTAAGAAGATCTCTAATTTGAACTTTTTCACAAACTTCTTCCCAGATATTTCTGTTTCTTTTTTCCAACCCAGAAAAATTCCCAAATGCACTCTAGTAAGGTGTTCAGCTAACATTTCTCTCTTTTGCCATAAAAAATTAACAATTGATATTCAAATAATTAGCGTATAGTACACAAATAAAATAAAAATAATTTACACACGCACACACATATTATGTATAATACTTAATATTATATATATTATATAATACTTTGTAGTAACAGTAACAGAAGCAACTAGGTGTAGAGATAACTCAGCAGCATGACTATTGTACTTATCATATCCATATTAGAAAAAAGAATGTATACAGAGGTGAAATAATTAATTCTAAAACGCAAGGGGGTATCGTCTGGAAATTCCCTAATAATAAAATATTAATTACTACAGTAAAACAAAGTACAATAGAACACTGATAAAAGAAAAACTATAACAGTAAAAGTATTTAAATACTAAAACACTTTATAGATTTTAGTCACATGGACCAAATTTAAAACTGAAATATTTTTATCTTTGTCATAAATTAAAATATCAGACATATTACCCACCAGCCCACATTTCTGTGGCACTACTAGAAATTTTGGACAGTCCAAAATAATACACCGAATTGTAATAACGATGTACACCACACACATACACTGGTGTAAACTAGTTTCCTAAACTGTTTTTACTGGTTCCTTGCCATTAGGTAAAGATAAAACGCTGCAAAAATAATCTTAGATCATTTGATAAAGTATTGATATCCGATAAAGTCGTCATCTTGGTTGCACCTTTTGCAGCAGCATCTGCATTTTCGTTTCCAGGGATTTCTACATGACTGGAAATCTATACAAAGCAAAACTGATAACTCGTCTCCTGTAAACTATGAAATTCTTTTAGTATTTATAATACTTTATAGTGCAAATTATTTTGTGCTGGGTACTGCTGCAGCGTTTTTCAAATCTTTAACAATGTGCAAAAGTTGCAAATACCAACGCTGCAAATATTTTGACATCCTCTACAGTATAAAATATAGAGTAAAGGGAACAAATATAGAATAGGGGCGTTAATATGTAATGCCAAGGTTCTAGCTTGTAGGTCCTGCACTTTGATGCAGGCCAAACGCTACGAATCCCGGCCATTACAAACCGCACTTTTGGTGATAGAGGCCATACTTAACAATATGAGTAGGTCCTGGTAGTGCGATGATAACCTAACTTGCTTGCCTCCTAAACTCAACATTGCGGGTTCAATCCCGGCTAGTGTCCATGGATATTTTTTTCGGACGTAAAAGTCGTAAGTATGGCTTCCTTCGAAAGGAAAGTAAAGCCGTTGGTTCTGTGTCGTAGATTTATGCAACGAAAAAGATCCTCAATCCTAAAAGAAGAAGCCTCCGAGCAAACTTTATCGGCCATTTCATGACCTTAATTGAATGTGACGCTGGTGATCTGAGATTTAATATGCCTAAATAAACAAATTCAACAGCAAATTTACAACCTGAAGAGCCTTTTTAACTCTTAAATATTCTTGACTGCGACACTTAATTGATTAGATTTATCCAAGTGATCGTACACCATGCTGTAACACACATATCAAGCATAGTTGCGATATGTTATTTGTTTGTCTTTCATACAGTTTCCGTATGTTTTAGAATTGAATTTCGAAGTTTGCAGTGCCCTTAATATGGAAGTATCTAAAAGTACAAAAAAAAAACTTTTTAAGTTGGCAAATTAAGAAGTGCCAGTAAATGAGCCTACTCGACTAAAAACTGGGCCAAAAACAGAAGTACCTCCTACATTTAAGAAAAATAAACTGCAATATACTTTACAATGGAAAACACGTTCTTTAGAAGGGTCTTGCAGAACTTGCTATAGCAGTTAGCAAAAAGAAATTACTCCTATCTCGCATCATTTTTATGTTAGAGGGCAGGGCTTTTAGTGAAGAAACACTGGGTGAGATATCTTTAAGAAAACCCACTTCTTTCAGATTCACCAGGGAAAATGTGATCAAGCTTCTGTTAAATGTACGAGTTGGGATACATTGCTGATTGCGATTACTGAAAATGAGGAAAGATTTGTGTTTGTTATTTTAATGCTCTTTAAATTCACATAAAAGCTTTTCTTCATAATTTTAAAAATAGTTTTTAAAAAATTAAACTTTCAACAGTATTCCATTTTTGTACCCCTTTTTAAAAAACAATGAAAATTCATTTTCTTTTAAAAAAAAGACTATTTTCTACATTTTCAGACGTATTCATATCCCATAGACTCTTTGAAACCTTTATGTGATTAACATTGTGTAATATTTCATAAGCCTTTTCCTAGTTACTTTGATACTAACAGCCGAACACAAAATGGTATCCCATATTTGTATCTCTTCTTGTAATCTTATATGGAAACAATTCCTATGCTATACTCAAACGTTCCTTATTTGCTACTTGTACATCCATTATATTCGTGCGTCTGTTGAAATTATATTGTAAACGTGCCACTGGAATAAATACACCATCACTACCAACAGCTGCTATTACTTCTACTTGCACAATTATTTCCAATATTGAGTAATTCATGTTATTTGTAATGAATCCGTTCTAACGATCTCCATATGCATTGTTTCTGCATTACCTAATAATTGAAAGGCAATTGTACAAGTGGGAAGCTAATAACTTAAATTTAACCAACGAAAAAGTCTAACTCTTATGTTTGTAAATGATTATAAATGGATAAAGCATGCTTTAAAGTCCCAACTTTACTCACGTTGCTTATATATTTGTTAATATTGTAAATAGTTATTTCTCAGTTCTAGGCTACAATCTAAAATTTTTCTACAAAACTGCATCGATAGAGAGAGACATCAAATTAGGTTCTAAACACCAAACCCATTTATATAGCCAAGAAAGAAAATCCTTGGAATTCTTGGTTGTCATGAATTTCTAATCTTTTGCCAATAATTTTACATTTGGGAAGGTCCATCTTTAAGTACTGCAACACGTTAACAAATCCAATCTTTTCAACGGTCTACGAACATTCTCATAAGATTGTGAAACTCCAAAATATTCTTCCTATTGTGATTAAGTTATCAGCATTATATTTATCTTGGCTAACAACACAGCGCAAGTTTCAAGAAATGACAGTTGGATATCCAGTTAGTAAGTTACAAACCCTGAGTGAGTGTTCAACTGGGAATGCACGTTCCATTTCTTATCATAAATTACAATGACTATTTATCATAAAAGGTCATGAAGGTTGACACTCTAGTAGAAAAATCGAACACTTACCTCTTTCACTGTTCTGAAAGAAGAAATCTGTTTACGTTTTGACATAAATTAATGATAATGAAAGGGAAGTTTGAAAACAATTCTATATTCTATGAGCCTTCTTTATTACATAAAAAGTGTTAAGCCAGTCATTTTAAAATGCCTCCAAACATTTAAATTTCATATATACTAAAGGGAATACAATTTATTTAATATCAAACATTAAATTTAGAATAACGCTCGAAGCATTTCATGGAAGATATGTTATTTATGGATGTAACATAAAGTTTATAAAAAATATTGAAATATAATGTAAGAAACTATAACCAGAACAACCGGGAGAACATACATTTATGGCTATACATTTCTGTTTTGACAGTGATATGATAATTCAGTATTGCTTTAACAAAGCTAAATAAATGCCACTTTCAAAATTTTACAAGAGAGATGTTTATTAAATTACTCAAACCCCTAACTTAAAAGCATTACAAAATTATTATTATTTTTTTTTCAGTGTATAACTCAGGAGTATTACTAACTTCATTTATCGCAAAAACTACAATAAAATTGTAAATATTTACGAAACGCAACTTCAAAAATTTTCTTAAGTTTATTTAGAACATATTTTACATAAATAATTATATTATAGCTCTGCAAATTTATGAAATGTTAATTTTTTAAAATTAAGCAAAGGTTGCTATATAATGTGATTAATGAAATGTAAAGATAATTATTTAAATCTTCATTTAAATAAATACAGCATAAATATACATTATAGCAAATCAATATATACGAGGTCCGAAAATTGTTATACAATTTAAACTGAAACTTGTTAATATGTGTATTGCAATATAATTATACATATTATCCAAAAATATGTAATTAATGCAGTTCCTGACTATGAAATCTTAAACAATAAACAAAAACTTAAATACTTTTAACACTAATGCATCATAATAACATATTTCCTTTTATGTTACTGGCATATCCTTGTACCGCATTTGAATAAAGTAGTATATTTTCATTTGATTTATTGTGAAAGTAAGATATCTAATTTTCCATATCATTAGCTTTATTATTTCTTACTTGATGAAAACTCAGGTTCAACATCGCTGAAACATTTTCCATATTTCACATTTTCAACTTCTAAAAGCAAAGTAGGCATTTTATGCTTTGGTGTTAACCCTTCTCATATAGTGAAGTATTCATGCCTTTAACATTTCAAAAGGCTATTTGGTTTTTAATATGATTTTGGAGATTATTTTTAAATCATAAGTATACCAGTCTTAACCGCATACTTTAATCTCCCTAAATTTTCCCAAAAGTTCACCCTATTCTGAGAGTAGTATGTTTGCTTAGTTCCTTTTCAATAAGGCTAAAAACTCTGTCTGGAGGCAAGTAGCTAGGTAAATAGGTCTCGGCTAGGTGAATAATGTTTAATTTCTTTAAAAAGGTTTAAACTTTATATTCCGGGTGCTACAGGAATCAGCAAATAAGCCAAGAGAAGATTTTTTTCATTTACTCCCTTAGATCTTACTCTAAAGATCTTAATATAATTTCTCAATGCTGTTGAAATTTCATTTACCCCATACCCCTAATCTGTCATTGGCCACTGTTTCTGCTTACTTTGGTGAATACTTAAAGACTGCGCTGTTTTATATCCAGACTTATCTGAGTAAAATATTTCTCCGATTAATAATTTTAATGGTAATCAAAGTAAACTGGTATGGTGCTGTTTTTAATTTTTATAAAATATATTCAAACATATTTTTTCTTTTTTAGCAAAATATAAATGTGTTATATATTTTTCAATAATTTGAATATAGATCTAACATTGAAATAACAATAATCTTTTATTTAGAGAAATTAGTTTACCAGGTTGCAAGTTCTCTCTGAAAGGTATTAATCTTTTTGTGCTTGAAAACGGGGAAAAATGTTAAAAAAAAAAAACACCCCTGCTATAACAAAAATGATTGACTTTCTCTGATTTTGCAGATTTTATTGGTGACTTCTGTTCTAACAATATTTGGATCAAAGAAAGAGGTATTAAGATTTAGGTCTGTTAAAAGCACGTAATTGCCCCTAACCCCGATTTTACTTATTTTAACCAATTATTTGAAATTAAATGGAAATTTTATTTTGTGTTTAAGTCTAAAAATAATAGAGTATCTAATCCTAGTTTAAAACTTTCATTTCACAATACTTTACCTCATCTACTTAAAATGTCCATTAATTGAGAAACTGACTGTGTTCAGCCTGTATTACAAGAGTAAATGTATATTTTTGTTATATTTTCTTTTTACCAATATGTGTCCCTTATTGAAGTACCAGTTTGAATTAAAAAGTTAGTTAAAAATCAACTGCGTTTTGTTAAAATTGTCCTGAATTATTTATTTCCAAATGAGAATATAATTTTTTTAATTATTTTAATACAAGCGTAAAATGATTTACGCCAAACTCAAACATTATGAAAGGTATGCAATAAAAACTTTAATTATGCAACTTTAATGGATGAAAAGTGAATCCTTCCGCCGCAGTTTCAGTTCAGTTTTTGTGTAGTTCCCAGATGAGGCAACAAAGCGTACATATATGAGGCGAAAAGTGAAGTCAGCATATTTCTCAAAAATATAGCATATCTTAACCTTCCTCTCAGTTTTGTACTTTTTCCTTTGTCTTTCGCCATTTGATAATTTTAATTATGAAATGGAAAATTTCCCAAATTTATTTACCTATTTATAACTTAAAACACAATGATGCATGGAAAGTATTCTCTTTAAATGAAATAATATAATATAGAAGTTATCGGCAAATGGATAAATTTGAGATGTTTATTTTTCGCTCTCCAATATTCAGCACCAAAAAGGCAACTCTTTTTAATAACCTTATCCACAAAGGTACTCAATGGAATCGAAAATGAATTAAGGGTCTTACAGCTATCCATGCTTTACATGCAGTAGTTTTAAAGCTACTCTATCTAATTTAGAAAACGTGCAAAATAAAAACAACAAAGTCAATGATAAGTCAAAACTATGCGTATGCTCAAATAATGATGAGGAATTAAAAGTATTAAAAATGAAGCGTTTATAATAAACCCAACAATAAAACCTTCATCAAATCTATTGAGCTTGGCTTTCCTATCCTCATGTTGTTGCTAGCAGGTAACTTAATATTTTGTTTACGTTTTAACAGTTTATCAAATTATATGTTTAAATTTATGCAATAATTACAGACTTATGGAATATATAAGACTTAAATTTTTAAAATGTCTTTAATTCTTAAAAATGTATTTATTTTAAAGTATGAAAGCATACCGTCATTAGATACTTTCCTAGTAAAACACTTATACTACTTGAGGCTAATTTAAAATATCTAGAAGACCTGGTATGAGAAGTTAACTTCATAACGGAGTACTATCGATAATGGAATAAAGGGCAGTAAATTAAAAATACTAAACATTAAACAGTTCGAGGAATGAATTGGACTTGTCATAGTAATAATGGAGGTAGAATATTTTATTTCTTTTCCTTCAAGTGCACTAGTATTCTCGTTTTTAATGGTATCCATTGATGCTCTAATGTGTAGAGCACCTTGCTTGTTTTCGAATATTTCTTTAATGTTATGTTACTTCCTCCATGTCATGGAAATTTTATATCCAATAATTTTTCATGTGCATTTAGTTCATTCATTACATTACATTTTACATTACGTTATTATATTATTATATACTGACATGCTAAATGCTTGTTTTTAATATTTCATCCTTTCCTATCACTACTTAACTAATGTTAATGATTTCAGACTTCTAATTTAAGATCTGCGAATCAATTATAATTTTTCGATCTTACTAATTTCAAGTATTTACTAGATATTATATAAGGAGATATCCTATTGGAAATTTCTTTTAAAGTCAAATATAACTTTTCGAAACTTCTTTTCATTTTCTCAAAAGCCTAAACGTTTATGGAGTAAGTCTAAAAAACAGGTCCGTTTTAATGATTAACAAATTTAAAACTGTCGTAATTAACGTTTCCTAGGTCCATTAAAAAAATTTTTTTTAATAGTCTCGGTCTATAATGAAAATGCTATTTGATATGACAGTCTTTCATTCTAATGGCTTGTTCCAACCAACTGATTAACACTGAAACATTTTATCAATATAATTGATAATTGTCAGTTACTCTACAACATCTTCATAATTCTTCACTATGCACAATTTTATATACCTGCTCATTGCTAAGAAACTTAATTTCAATAACTTCAATTTGCATTCTTGCTAATTTTCCAGTATCTAAAATTCAGAGTCATGTAGAAACAATGCCATAAATTTCAGTTTGTAGACTTTATTTTGCGTCTCCCTAAATTGTTTATATTTGCATATATAGGTGAATTTTCTTTTTTCACTCTTTGTGTTCTCGCATTTAACAAAAATAAGCTATAGATGTAGATAAATAAATTATTCTGTTCCTCTTTTTAACCTTGTTTGTCAATTTATGAACTAGTCAGGTTTACTTTCATAAGAAATGCTAGCAATGAATTTTCCCTGGATTCGATACTGGCGAGTAACAGTTTGCTTTTTGATAATTATATCTCAAAAAATAGAAAATCCTGTTCTTTTTTTTTCTTTTATGCGACGTTGAAAAATATTTCTCAATCATTTTATTTAGAATGATACTACATGTTTGCAATTCTCACAGGGTCACATTTAGAAACTTGAATGGCTACGTCAGAAAGGATTCAACATGTTGCTTTAAATATAGCTCAATTTCAGATATTCATTATCTTTCTGATAAATGTTAAAATATACAAATAATGGTCCTTACTGTAATTTTTAAAGATATTTAATATAAAACTGTTACGCACTTAGGTTTATAGTTTATTTATATCTCAACAAAATTAACTTTTAACTTAAATGTCTACTTTGTTCTGTGATAATATTTTCTATTGTACATACATGGTAATCAAAGGAAACATCTGTGTTGAAAAGATTGTTGATCTTGATTTAATATCAGTAACAATATCAAAACTGAAATTTTTAAGTCGCTGATGGTATTCGAACACCAGATCTTTAGCGTTCCCGACTGACACCTACACAGTTGAGCCACTGTGTCCTCCTTTAAAAACGCCATGACCAACTGTCTCACCTGATTCTATATACTCCAGAGATCTCTCTAATGTTTCTCTACTATGTTATATTATTCCTCAAAAGCGACTCTTAATGCCTCGAGTACTAATAACCCCTGGCTCTTAGTTTAACCATCAGCAATATGGGGGTTAATTTATATATTCCTCTTTCAGAGTGGAACGGAATAAAAAGTTTTACCTCTACTAAGACTACTCAATTTGTTAAAATGCTCTTGAACTATAGAAAAAAGTTTAGGGGAATGAAGCTACTGTTTCATCTACAAAAGCATTATATTTTAAAATAAGCTGTTAGAATAAACAACACCATGGTTGAATTCCCGGAAGTAATTTGAAACGCGGCCCTGCTCTGTAAATTTAATTCTCAACATCATCCATCAAGCAACTTTGAGGCTCTATCCAATATTCTGGAACATACGCACGCTATATCGTACTAAGGTGTGCCTTAGTTCTGTGTTGCTTGTCAGATGTATGTCAAAATGTTTCGGTGGATTTCGTTATTTCGCTATGGGAAAACATTTTTCAATTTTCTTCTTCCATTAGACATTTATGGATTCTGTAGCAATTTTCCAGATTATCGAATAGTATTGTTTCCTCAATATTTATCGACTAAAATAAAATAAGATACTGATATGTTTCAAACAGAGGTCAGTGTGTCAATGATGACTATAGGAAAAAGTTTGAGAAAGAAGTTTAGTGAATAACTGTGGATGTAGATGTCTTTGTTCTATAAATAAAACTTAAGGCTTAAGATGATTATAAAAATTTTGTTTAATATTTAACATTAAATTTTAGATCTTTGCGTTATATGTATATTATTTTATAAAATGTTTTAATAAGAAAACTTAAACAATAGTGCAGCACAGAGGAATGAATGAGTAGTGTTTAACAGCCGTTTTTGATACAGAGACACCACTGATGATACATGAGCTGAAATCATATATTGGGAAAGGATTTATTTTTAAGGAAGGAATCATTCCAGGCCTAAGTTTAGGGTACCTCCCCGGCATTTGCCATTTATGAGGACTGAGGAAAACCTGGAAAAAACCTCAGTCAGGGAGAACGGTCCTGGCGTTATTCGAACCCAGACCTCCCGCTCACGAGTCCGTGCCTTAACGCAGCAAAGAGGACACATATATGAATGCTGTGTGTGTTTTGAGATCCTAAATAAGAAATTAGGCTGTTATTATGGAGTTAGGAGTTAAAAGTAGCAGGAAAAGTTGAATATTGAAAAGAACCAGAAGTTAGTTTTTACCTAAGTTTTTATGTTCAGTTTGCCCTCTTAAATATTATAACCGATGATTACATTAATAGTTCTAAAAACAAACAATCACAATAATTCATGATAAAAGTATATAACATATAATAAAAGCTAATAATATAATATAATGCTCATACATTCCTGTGCACAATAAAATGGCAAAGCTATCGATCTATAGTTTTTGGATATTTCAAAACATATTTTTGTGAAACCATGTGAAACGTGGTTACATAATGTGTTTCCTTAAAGTATAAAATTATTTAGCTAAGTCTTAACGTCCAATAAAAATAAAAATGAATAGAGATATCATTTTAGGACGTATTAAAATATCAGATAGATTATTGATAATTTCTTTGCACAGATTATAGAGAAATTTTGATTTGAATTTTTGTAGCACCACGTATGGCTGCACAAGGTATATATTTACATTCACTAAAATTGACAATGTCCTTTTGAGGCTGTTTCATGGCAGAGCTACTAGAAATATTTCAATTACGACAAATATGTAACCATATGTTATTTATTCTAAAATGCATTTTAAGGAAATGAATTATATTGTATCCTACGGTCATCTTAAACAATATATAAATAAAAAGCTAATATATGTAGAAATGGTGATATCAATGCGGAGGTGTATTATCATCATTAAAAACTAACTTTTCTAAACCATTAGCGATGTGTCTGCATACTCTCTCACAACTTCCTCTTTACTTCTATAAGTAAATCTTGATTTGATAAAGTCCATTATCTATTGACACTATAACTGTAGCTCCATCAAAAGAATATATTTTGTATGTAATACTAAAAGTTCTGTAATAGTTTAAAGAGCTTGTTGCAAATAGCTCGTTGTATCGAATGATGTTTCTTGTTTGAACGATATAGATAATAGTTTTTGCAGGAATAGTCGTATACGATTATACCCAGGTTTCCTCGTTACCCACCAGTCTCTCTAAAACGAAATTATTCTGGAAACCATACACGGGGATACACCCACAATTCTACTATATTGACCTGACATTCACCCCGCTGATGTAATGGAATTGCTATTTCAACCTGATCCCTTGAAAGATGATGCCTTTGTGAATTAAATTAAACAGGAGTGAAAACAACAGAGCTATTGTTATTAAAATAGTCTTATAATTAGGTTAAATTTAGAAAGTAATACCTAGTGTAATACGTTTAATACAAATAAATACCTGTGTAGTATTATTTGTTTTAGAATATTGTTGCTATGCAATACTCAATTCTTTCAATATCAATTAAATGGCACAGCATTTGCAGAAAATAATAAATGGTGTGTATTTTAGGTATTTAATATCGCTTATATATTTGAATCTAGAATATTCTAAGGTCACGTGCAAATGTGTATATGAAGAAACATAAATCGTTGAAATTAAATAATTATTTTGAGCTAAATTTCGGTTTTTAAATATTTTAAAAATATTGTTTTTACAATAATAGAACTCTTGTGAAGAAACTGATAACTTTCCCTAATTATTTTAACTCAAATATTTTGTAATATGATATTAGAGTTTGTATACACTTGCTATTTATGAGCATACTGATAAAGGGAAATCAAAATTATTTCTTAAGAATAGCATTAATGATATTCAATGTTTTGCTACACATAAGTGGCTGCTAAAAAGAAAAACAATATGGAAATGTAAGAGCAAAATACAATATAATCATCCTATAAAAGTACACGGTAAATAACAATAACCGATAGTTATCAAATATTTATCTCTTATGTCTCAAATATTTTATTCCTTCTTTTATCCAAGTGTCAGCTAACTTCTGAAGAGCTCAGCTAAGATGGGCAAACTTGGAATTGGAGACGTCCCATATCTTTATTCTGACTGCATAAGGATATGATTCTAAGGCTTTGCAAGTGTATCGTGTGCTGTAGTGAGGCAAAAAAAAAATAGCCATTACTTGACTTTAAATTAGTCCGAAATGTCTGCGATGAGTTCCCCCCTTTCCAGTGTATCTGAGATATTAAGACTTCTTTTTTCAATTGCGTTTTTATGATGGTCAGCTTAACGGACTGATAAGAGAGAAGTTTCTGAACCATGACTCCCTTCTTGACTAGTGTTTGCTTGCTCATTACTAGGCATTGGAACTTCTAAACATCAAAAGCAAAATAGAACGGAGTAAAATTGTGTTTGTATTGAGCTGTAGACAACAGGAGGAGGGGCTACTTCAGCTCACGAGCTACAAATTCGTTTGTTCTTGTTTACCTGCCGAACGGTGGCTCATAGTCTTTGTTTTGTGCGTAAAAATCCTAAGTATGGCTTCCTTCGGAAGGGAAGTAAAGCGTGGGTCTCGTGTCGTACATTTACGGCACGATAAAGAACCTCAAGCCTGAAAGAAGAGGCCTCTGAGCAAAATTTGTCGGCCGTTTCACGCTCTAAATAGAATGGGACGCTGATGACCTGAGATGTTAAAGAGCGTCCTTAAATAAACAATTCAAAAAATAGTCTTTGCTTGAATGTACCTAATTTGATATTAAGTGCTTAAGAATTTTATACCTGCTCATTATCATGTTCTGAGTTCCATTGCAAAGTTATTGTATTTTTTTCAGCTTTCACTAGTTTGGATATATCTTATCAGTATTTGCTTTTTGTTGAGGCAGGGAAAAGTGCGTTGTTAATGATAGCTGCTTCGAGTCTGAGAGTACAAAGGCATTATTGAGTGTTTATTCCTGCAGGAGAGCTGGGGTGTAGGGCACTCATATGCTCTCAACTTCCCCATTATAGGCTGATAATTCTGTTCTACTGGGATATATAGTGAGAATATGCTCTTGCGTTTGTGTGAACAAGATTGTTTCGAGCCACCTGTGTAGATTCTTATCCAATCAGGTTTAGGATGTCTACGTAGTGTCTGATAGTTTCAAGTGCTAATTGTTTCTAATCTTTTTCTGTCAGCGTGGCTTTTGTTGGTTTACATGAGCTCTATGGCGTTCATAATGTTGTGTGATTCAAGTGGATTTTACTGTTCTATAAAAGGTAAAGTTGAGTTTTTCATATCAAGTTCTGTTTTTAGATTTGTTGGATACTGGATAAATCCATGCTGTGCCTTTTGTTATTGTTATGTTTGCTCCAGTGTCATCTGAACTTCTTATGAGCTTCTCATAGAGAGGGATAGTCTTTTCTTTCACAGTGAGGCTAATCAATACATCTGTGTGCAATGATTTGAGTCCTCCAGTCTCACGGCTTCGTGTTGCTCTATTGCGATTTTTAGCGTGTTGTTTTTAGCAGTTATGAGAGTTTCACAACAATAGGCGAGACATGGTTTGCACCCCTGTAGGCGTCTTTAAAGTTTGGCGATGTAGCCCTATTTGCTTTCTGATGACCTTTCAAGTGCTTAGTATTTTATAGAATTTGTGGGCGAATATTGAAAGATAACAGCTACAGTAATGCGTTTTTCAAAAATATTAAAATACAGAAAGAACTTGCCATAACTTTTAATTTTTTTAAAAAGATTTTATTTAAATATTAGGAGTCTTGTGCATTATACTTTATACCAAAAGATTTTCCCAACCATGTTTTTATTATTTCAGCAGCAGAGGGTATATCCACGAATACTCTAATATTTTATTGTGTCTATTATCGAAACAGTTTAATTTTCAAGTTTTGTTAAATAAAACATCCACTTCAGTGGCTTTATTTTCCCAAAATAAACTTTTGAATGTTCTTAAAAATCGTACATGTCAAGGAATTCCAGATTGTCTTCATCGGTAAACCATCTACCCTACCGTATCACGTATGACTCTATCGATCCTCCATTGCATCCCATATAGATATCCCTGCAAAATCCAGCTCAGTGTATCTCTATAAACCAATAACTCTTCTGTCATTCGCCTCCCATCGGTCCAACCCCTCCACTCTACTGTGCATTTGAGAAAAGCCGATCTGAGACTAGCATAGGAATCGAGTAAATGTTCTCCATCCTTCTCTGCCTCTCTTTTCAATCTTATACGGTATTCCCCTCAGAGGAATCGAATTCTTCTTTTGCATAATCTTAAAGTAAGGTGCCATGTGTAGCGGGCTATTGTTGAAGTCGCGTTGCTATTTTCCCCTCTTCCAATAAGCAAAAAAGGAGAAATATTTTTGCAATACAGCATATACTGTCATCGTAAGATAATCTTGAATAGCGCTATAAATTCGTAATTTTTGACGTAAATAGATATAATGATAAACTCAAAAGCAAATGTAACAGTGAAATTCCATTGCAGGAAATACATATATATTGATAAACAATGCAGGGAAATTATAAGAATCCCTTCCGAATATTTTACAGTAATCTTTGTATACAAAAATTTAAAAACATTTACTCACTCATTACAATAAAATCTTAATTGTTCTTAACTATTTATAAAAATAGATAACATCATTTATCTGCCTTTAAAATGACAGAATTAATAAAAGAATTATAAGCTGAAACAGATTGTGTTCATTTCAAAATAATAATTTAGTGTAAAATAGAAACAAATTTTTCATTTTCCAGCTTTGACAGTTTGTGGGCGCTGCAAGCTCATCACAAAACAATTACAATTTAAATATAATAATAATAATAATAATAATAATAATAATATCACTTTAACTATTCTACAAATAAAATTGTGACCAGAATTATAACAATTTTACATACAACTTATCTGTATAGCTTCTTCTTTTTTATAGCTTCAAGTATTAATTAATATAATTGTAAGAAAACTACCAACATTAGCAATTTGATTTGTAATTTTATCATTGTGCATAGAAGGGATGTGTACAATGCATGGGATAGCTGTAGCAGCGCTATATTGTCTGCTGTAGCCAGACTACTGGTTGTATGTCATGTAATCATATATTATTTTAGGTTTAAGTGTGAATAAAAGTTATCTGCGTTATTACTATTCTATTTCAAAAATACATTCACGCAGCACATGATTTTTACACAAAGAGAATGGTTTTAAATATATATAATTGATAAAATCCAACATTAATGCTATAAACGTTCATATCAATATAATGCAATAACTAGATAAGAAGAAAAAGGATGAATCATTTGGAAATGCACAGATTTACTATCGCAATATTTCGAATAGCTCGTGTCCTTCATAAGCAACAAGACAATGTGTATATATGTAACATATTGAAAATGTGTGAGAGGGAGACAAGGAGGCCGCGCCCATAGCTGAATTATGTTAGTATAAAGTAAAACGAAATGAGTAAAAGCCAAAATTATATTCTATAGTACGTGAATAACATGTATACTGTGAGCTACGTTCTGTATACCGGTATTTCAAATGAAAACCTAAATATAATTCTATTATGTATAGTACATTTTTCTACATTCAAGTCTCTTTATTAGCTGCGTTAATATTTTATATGCATAAGTGCATAGTTTTACTTAAGTTCAGTGGAAAATAGCTGAAATGTTAAACTATTTATAATGGGGGTTGTAATGAAATGCTTGCTCACGTTTTGTCCAAAATTTGTCTTCCAATCTCTTTATTGTACATTCTGTTATTAACTATGGCATTTTAAAAGAATGAATTGTGTGTTCACCAGCTGAGGATGGAACTTTGGAGTATTTTTACATTTTTAGTTTTCACTATGAAAGAATATGTTTTTATGATTAACTCTTTGCTGAAATTTAAACCACAAACCCTGCTTTTATCTGAAAGTTGACGATATTTTCCATGGAATCACCTTAGCTCAGTTATTATTATTATTATTATTATTATTATTATTATTATTATTATTATTATTATTATTATTATTATTATTATTATTATTATTATTATTATTATTGACGTTTTCATGTAGCCGAATTACAACCTGGGACAAAACGCGTCGACCCAGTATAACCGAAATAATATACCATCTCACCATAACGAATTATTAGTCTGTTCCCTATCTAGCACTTTTGATATTCAGGGATTTAATAGAGGTGAAATTACTAGAACTTCTAGTAATTCTCGCTCCTTATGCTACACATTGCATGAAGTGTTACAATTATTTTAATATTTTAAATCTATCACTATTCTACGAACAACATTTGCATCTATGAACGAATTGTGTTAGTAAAAAAATGCAGTTTTCACAGTATATGGATATTTACAGTAATTTAATGCACGTGCCAATGAATGCTTATATCGGTCACAAAACGATTTACCGCCGCGATCAGCACTAGAAGCCAGTTGTATTTCTAGCGCTCAATGTGATCGTTGCGCCATAGTTTTGAAAGTCCACCGACTATAATGGGGATCTGTGAAAGTTAGCATTTTCTCTTCTATACGCTTTGGATGTATGTTGAATTCGTCTGCAAAATGTTTTAAAATTAAAAAGTAAAGTGAGCAAGGAAACGAAACATAATCCTTTAAGTATATGTTTTTTTATTTAAATACAAAAAGTAGTGCTAAAAAAATCAAATTCATAGCTAAAATGTATCTATCCTTTAAAATGAATTATTGAATATGCATGATTAAATGAATGAGCTTCTTTTAATCGAATACGGTAGTAGCTTGATGAGACTGCATTATTGCTGAAACTACGTTACATAAAAAAAGCAAATTGGTTTGTTTTTAATATTTAAATTTCCTCTGTTCCTTTTTGTTATTACCCAGCAACAGCGTAAGGTAAGCATACAATTTAATGGCACTTAATCATACCTGCATCTTAAACCAGTACACTCAGGAAAGTTAATGTTGGCTTATTATTTTCGTGCAGTAAGATAAACTCCTGAGCTTATGCTTTATACATTGGAGCTTTCTTAATAGCTAACTGTAAATGTGTGTGTGTGTGTGTAATATACATTTATTTAGTAGAGACCTATTTCATATTATGTGCAGCAAGTGACATATAATCAAACATATCATCTTCATTTCAATACTTAAGGCGAAGAAAGGTAGAAAATTATTTAAAAAACTGTGGGCTAAAACATATTTTCTTATTTTTCAATGAAAATCTGTAAAGAGAGAAAAAGACAATCTTTTTATAATTATAGTTGCTCATTTCTCTGAAGAAATTGTATAATGGGTTTTATAATTTATTCATATCATTACTAGGTTTATGTAAGTACAAGGTTTTGCCCATGGAGTGTTAAAACGCTTATACGTCTTACAAATTGCCGATGATATTTTAATGTTTGCGAATATTGCATATGGAAGCGATAAAATATGATAAAAATGGGGAAATTTTCTAGAAATATCTATTCTGTCAACAAAGTTTACTTTTCTTGCCATGTGTGCAACAAATGGTGGATTTTTTTTTTTTTTTTTACATTTTTCTGCACTAATGACCTATATAAATAATTATTTAATATTTTTATCAGTATTACAGCTATTTATTTGGTTGTGAAGTAAAATCACATTATATGTTTTATAGTAGGTCTAAGCAATGTCTCTTGCACATACATAAATTATAATAATTATATATATAAAACTTAAAAAAAATTCTGAACAGAAAGGAAACAGGAAGGTTCGCACATTAAAAGGTTTGGCTATTTTTAAAAAGGCTAATAAACAGGTAGGAAAATAGTTGAAATTTATAACATACATTTTTAATTTTAATGAGATATTTGACATTTGACTTATACGTTTTTGTCTTCTATTGGCAGTTTTTTTAAATTATCTAAAAAACTTAGCAATTATATGAAATAAATTGTAAAACCCATTATGCAATTTATTCAGAGAAATGAGTGACTGTAATTGTAATTTATAGATACAAAGTGAAGATGAGTGGAGCCTAAGTATAATCAACATTGATTTTAAATGTTCCTCTAAATATCTAAATTTACTTTCTTGCAAAAGTTATATAAATAGTTATTGAGACTGGGAAGGTTTTAAATGAAAGCCCTATACATGTTAGGAACACAAATAATTCAATTTGTTAATTTTGTCAAAATATTGGAAAATGACAAATGTTATAATAAATTAAATAAAATTATTAATTAATAGGTTTAAAAGTTCTATACATAAAATTAAACATTTTATTACATTTACAAAACGTTTCAAAAGATCAAAATTATTGAATCGACATTCTAAAAGGTTAAAATTTTAATCCTTCTTTTTAAAAAATTTTCTTGTAATTTAAAAAAAAATTGTTAATTTGTAATTTTAATGTCCATAGGCAATACAAATTTAGGAGGGTATGTTTTAAAAATTCTAGAATTAAGTTTAATTATTCATAAACCGTTGTCCTAGATTACTTAGGCGAAAAATTAATACTTGACAGTTGAGGAATTTTATGGTACCTGTCAGTTAAAAGTACTTAGTTTAATTAGTGGAACGATAATACGAATGTCGACAATTTAAAGTTCTCCTTCGATATTAAACTGTGTGAAAAAATAACAAAAAATAACAATTGTTTTCTGCCCCGTAAAAGGCGCATTGTACAGTGTTTACAAAACATTTCTTTGTTGCCAGTTTACACCCTACTTGAGCTGTATTGCAGTTTCTGTGAGGTACATAAATATCAATGCTATCTTGTTTACAAGCTGGTTAGCGAAATGTAATGTCAGAAATTGTGAAACAAATGAACAGCGCTATGCCGTTTTATTATGTTCAAAAGCGTTTACTGTCACCAAGAGAAAAATGGTTAACATGGCCTAAGGCCTTTGTAGCTACAAAAGAGAGATTACAGCTGTCGTGTGTCTTAAAACATGAGATTTGTGTTGTATATTACGAGCTAAAGAAAATAGCGGCCTTCCAATTTATATAAATCGGACTACAATTGCAAAAATGAGAAGAATAAAGGTTTAGAAAATGTATACATACATCCAAAAGTCTGCACTATATTTCTTTTGCTGTATACTTGTACGCAGTAATTTTTTCTCATTTCTCAAAAGTGGATGCAAATTACCCAGTAGTAGTACCGGCTTCTATTATTAAAACGAATAGACCCATTATGATACGGTTGTCAAGATTTTGATATGGATAATGTTATTATATTTTAAACGAGGGCAATAAAGTGCATATGAACCATAGCTAAACTTTTATTTTATTTTATTAGAAATATGTAGTGTAGACATTTTGATATTCTCGCTGATGTCAAAGTGCTAAATTATAATTTCATTTATAAAGGTGCTATCACTGCCGATATTAAAATGACATTTTATAAATAAGCAAGGGATATTAATTCATATCAGAATTAATAGAATTGGTATCATTATGAGAGAAAAATGCACATAAAATCCACTTTAATGTAATTTTCTTATTATATGAATCGTACATTAAACATGTTGTAGAACGGAGGTGCATAACTCGAAACCAAGTTTATTTTAGATAAATGTCAAAAAATGTTTTAATATCACTCCTAATCAAATGCTAACCTCATTTTACTCTGGTCTTGAGTCCGAAATAGAGTTATAAACAGATCTTTATATGTCTTTTTTTATATTTTATCTTTTAATGATTCCTCTATCATAATTTCTTTAACTACATTCTTAAAAAGTTTAACACCATCATTCTTAATAGTTAGGCCCATTCTTGTACTTATAATATATTCAAAGCTATAACAGAAAAGAAAAAAAAACCAATTGCGACGTTGATCTTAAAAGTGTCCATCCCTAGTAATTTTCAAAGATATATATATATATATTTTTTAAATTTTGGGGGCACTCAGGAGAAACGTACTATTGAAATTCGGTATGAATGTTTAAGAAATAATATTTATTTATTTTTATATTTTAATATACCAAGGGTGCCAAAATGTATGCACACTTTCACAGTAGATTATCTATTTCATATATTTCAAAGTTGGGCCGAAAAAACAACAGTAATGTGTAGTATGATGTTCTGTAAACAGATGTGACTCAAATTACGTTATGCTAGCGCTGCTACAACAAAATGAACAAATATTATCGTTTGAACAGCGGAAAACAATTTTGAAGTAATATTGGAAAATTGAAAATGTTGTTGAAGTTCAAAGGCAATGGAGACGTGTGTACAGCACAGAACCGCCAACGCGAGTAATAATTGCACGCATTCGAGACAAATTTGAGACTCATGATGTTCACAAGGGCAGATCTGGGCTGAGGCAGCACTTCGTGAAGAAATTGAAATGGCATGTGCAAACGCACGCTGAGGACACTTTCGCAAACGTTACTCATTCAGTAGTTCAACATACTCAGAAGTGTATCGACGCCGATGGTGGGCGTTTTGAGCATCTGTTGTAACTGTAAAAGTATAAGATGATTAGTGCTCATCATTTTCTGTTTGTGTTATTCAGTTTTGTTATGTTAACACAGTTCTTTCTTTGCTTGAAATGGTATATACATTGTTTGGGCATACTCTGTATTTAGTTTTCGTTTATCCTAAATCATATTTGTTTTAATGTCCTATCACATAGTGTTAAAGTTTGTAATATAAAATAGTGGTTGCTGCTATTATTAGACCTGTTCTCGCGCTTTTTGGCTCAATGACATCATTGCTTACAATAGATGGAAAAGCATACTAACTTTTTGACAATGCTCAAATTTAACTCAAGACAAACTCAGAATGAAAAGTTTAATTTACATCAAAATAACAAAATATTCTAAATATATAAGAATGGTTTTAATAATACATTTCTACTAAGATATTTTAAAGTTTAACAGCAGTCAAAAATATGTAAAACTCCTGATTATTTTATTATAGAAAATTCTGTATAATATGACAGCTTTAAAATTATATCGTAAACATTATATTTATTTCGCTAAAATATTTCGGCAATATGTCAAATAAAATGCTTAATTCATTACTCCCACGATATCAACAATAACATTGATAAACTCTTCCGCAGTTGTAGGTAAGCTGCCATTCGACATCACTCTGGTGTATATGATATTGTTACACCAGAAACAACTTAAGTATGCGTATCTCCAATTTTCAAAGGGAATTACAGAAAGCAGTGGCGGAACTTTCAATTTTATTAGCAAACGCCAAAATCGTTTCAAAATAGAGATCATAAATTTTATATTTATTCATTTAATTGAAATAAGTACCGCATAAGAGAGAATCACATCCCCGGCCAATGCTCGCGAGCATGCCGAGAATGCAAGTAAGTCGTTGGAATGTGGGACCGTTATTGTCTCTTAGGATGTTCTGTTAAGGTACATTTATTTTTTGTTGCCAATATTTTCTTAGTTAGAAAATTTAGCATTTAGGGGTAATAGCATTATATACTAATTATTATATGTATAATTCTCTCCTAAAGGTTCCAATAACTTTTAGTTGAGGTTACTTCATATGCATACATTTTGTTGGGAGAGTAAGAAAAAAATAAAGAACGTATATACCCTGAAGAATCCTATGATCGACATGTTGCAATATATTTTTTTTGTTTTTAAGCATGTTAAACAAATTTATTTTATATCTATTTATGCCTGTAAACGGTATATATTGAAAATGGAATAAATAATCTTATCATTGAAAACACAAATAATTTGTTGGAAAAACACAAGTAACATAGTTATAATAATAATAATAATAATAATAATAATAATAATAATAATAATAATAATAATAATTATACTAATAATATTTATTGAATTAGTTTTGAACTTTTCAGATATTAACATGATTACCTAAGAGAGTATAGTTTTACAACATACAGAGATTTTCAACAGTAGGGTATAATTTCAAATAAAATTAAATGAGAAGGTTAACTTTCTAAACTGACATTACATATATTATAAAAACGCCGTAAAAAACACAATTTGTTCAGTTTTTTTTTCTTTATTGCTATAAAACAATTAATTTTCTTTACAGATGGCAAAAAATTAATATTTTGAATATTATTAGTCCATATGTTATGGACACAATTTTATAGTTACTATCAACATCAAATAATGTTAAAAATTAGGTAAGTGAAATTTGAATGATAAGAGGAAAATACACACAGTATCAGAAATAGTAATGAAAAGAGTTCAAAATGAGTTTGTGTTTGCCGGATCGTTTCATGTATGCTTAGGAAAACCTAATTAAATATGTGCTTAATTTTTAAATTCAGAAAGTATTTTAATCATTAAAATATTACATATTTTAACGATTAAATTTCTATTAAATTTCTATTAAAATATTATTACATATTTTAATAGAAATTCATAAATTGCTTAATTTTGAGTTCTAAATTATTAGAAATTGAGGTATTAACCTTCTAATGTGAAAAATAGTTTCCTTAGAAATATTCTTTATATCAAATCTACTTTCACTACAATGAGCATAAATCTTCTGTTTTTATAAAATTTTCTTTAAAAATATGTAGTTTTGTGGTGTCATTAAATTGATATTCCTTATTTTCGAAACCCACTGTATGCAAAATTTTAGATTCAACAAATACCATAAAATGCATGCTTTAATTTCATTTGAAAAAATACATAAAACACAAACTTCTAGAGCTTTCAAATTATTGGCGATCGGTAGATATACTTTCAGAAAAATATGATCTTTTTTTAACTAAATGAAAATTAAAAATGTTCGTTCAATAATTAAAGAAATAAAAAAGATGTACTTTTGTCACGTAATATACAGCACATTTCCAACTTTATCTGCAAATGAACAGATTGGAGTGCATAAAAGTCTAAAATGTGCTATGCACATGTAATTATTCTGTCACAGCAATTGCCCATAACCGCCGACCTGGAAAATTTTTACACTGAATCGATTTTTAAACATAGCAAAATATGAGAGTAATTAAACGTTGGCTATTTACGAATACGAGAAATACACAAAGAGGAATAGGGGATGGCGATATACCAACTCATTTAATTTGAACAAGATATGAAAATGTAGTTACTTTCATAGCTGAATCAAATTAAGGCTGCCAACGACATCCTTGCAGAAATAAAATAATGGAAAACAGTTATTTATTACAAGAACTCAGAACCAATTTAGTATTGAAAAGTATATTAAACGCAATTCACTTAGATTAGAAAATATTACATGTTTTCGGTGTAATATTTCTGCTTGCAAAGCTTTCCAGTTAACATGCTAGTGAAATATAAAGGGGTAATGATAATGAAGCTGAAAAATGATACAACTGTAGGACAGATTTAGAAGTTACAAATAAAGAATACACAAAAATATGACACAGTTGGAGAAATACTGAATTAATTTATTTAAACCCCTTCATAATTATCATGGAGGTTAAAATACAGTTACAGGAAACCAGCTAGAAACCACATTTAATAAAAATGTCTCATTTTCTTCTAAACACTTCAAGTCTAAATTCAATATTATTGAATTATGCACACAATTAAGAATGTGTACAGATCATCTGTAAATAAAGATTTAAGTCACAGAGCATTCTACCAGAACTTTGCCAATACATTCCATACATATTTATTGGTATTTAATGCCCTCTTTTATTACCGTGGCATCAAATGTGGTGGACACTAACATATATGAGAGGAAATGATAAATTAAAAATATTTTTTTAAGGAAGGAGGCGTTCCATATATCTTTTCTTCATTTGCGATTTAAGGACTGAGGAAAACCCGAAAAAAAATCTGTCAGAGAGAACGGTCCTAGCAGGAATCGACTACCAGGCCTCCCTGCTTAATGACCTCAGCCATCCAGTCGGTGCCTTTCATCAAATGAGCACATACCATTATTGAAAGCCTTAAGATATAAGGATGCAGAATAAAAGTATTCCTCAGTCCTGGCAAAACTGAATTGGTTAAACGTTGAAAAACAATGAACAGGTGTAAGGTAGGACACTGAATATCTCTAAAATATTTACATCCTTTAAAACATACATTTGGATAAATAGAAGGGAAATAAGATTGAAAAACTTCTCAAGCGCAATTCAAGGGCGTCAAGGGCGAACTAAAATCTCTACCGAAAGAATTAAACTACCATTGCAACAAAGCACAACTGCAAATTAATGAACCGAAGACTAAAATAATGACTGTGTTTTGGAGGAAGATATGACAATCAATAACAAGAAACTAGAACATATAAACGAAATAGCTTATCTAGGCAAAAATATATCCCTCTACAATACACCTGCTAAAGCTACATCACAGAGCCCGGGCTCTATACAATATAAAACTGAGAAATATGTTTACTAATATATAGAACAATTTATTGAATTATTAGATAAATGTGCAATGAACCATTTACTTGTATTTATGTACAGAAACAGTTCTTTTACACTATCGTGTAAAGGACATAGATTGAAATGGAGGAATTACAGTTGAAAAAATCGGGTCAAGGCCGGAGCTCGTATCACGGATCTGTGGTTTTCCATGTTGATGCACTAACCAACTCAACTATCGTGTCCTTTAAGCACAAACCTCTAGTCTGATAGAGCGTTAGAATTTCGATCGTGACCCTAATTTTTCACATATTTAATACTTTACTTTTATGAGCAAATATACTATAGATATATCTCGATTTTAATTTCCATGAATTTAAAAAAAACTACACATGTCATTTCAAAAAATAAGTAATAAACTTTTCTCCTAAAGTATTAAATTGCAATTCATTTTAATATCATGGAAATAAATGCATATTTAAGTTACCTTATAAGTATTATAAAAAACGTTTCCAAAAATTCTGGAGACATGCACCATCTTTTTGTCTGACATGACTTTATACACAAAAAATCGATATCGTAAAATGTCACAGGTTGTGTTAATACAGCGGAACTGGAGTTCTATAATTTCATCATCAAATAAGTGACACAAAATAAGAAAATTTGAATATTCAAAATTGTCTTATATTTCAATGGAAAGGGCACCATTCACTTCATATGGTAAAACACAAACATTCTGAACCATATTTTTCATTGTTCCCATAGTGTCTTGGAGATACACATTTAAAGTTTTCAGTTTCTTGACGCTGTGGGAGTTGAAATAACATGGGATATATGAAACTGAAATTAGTATTTTGGAGCTATTGGAAACCAACAATGATTCATTAACAGACACTATAAAACTGTGAGAAAATTTCTCCATCACTGGCTTCACAGTTTCAAGAAAGTTACTACTTTAATTCAGGAAAATTGCAGGCTGTGGAGGTAGCTGCTGCTTGTAGTACGGTGCAGAGTAGCGAGATTAAAAAAAAAAAAAAAAAAAAAAAAAAAAAAAAGCAATATCAGTTTATTTACTGATCAGGTAAATAGTCTCTTTCTGTTGTAAAGCATGAGTAGACATAATTAACTGTGACGGGTTTTGTCACCTGCACTCTTCCACTCTCATCAACGGTCTCCGATTGGTCTGCTTGAGCTAACAAGGAAGTGTCTAATCGAAGACTACTCTCCCATCGCTCGAAAAGAAAGCATCTGTTTCGGAATCTCCCGGGATACAGTTCTCTTAAAAGTTTCTTTCATTTTAGAATCTAAATTTGCTTTATTTATTTTTGGGTCGATGTTGTATTAATAACTATAACTTATATTTATTAAGCTTTTGATATAAAGTTGTGTTTCATTTCTTTTCCGAGAGCTTTTACAAGCTAAATCTTTGTGCCCAGGAGTGCCCAATTCGAGTATTTGAGAATGCATATTTACTTACTTGTTCTTATTAAAAGTTTCAAGGCCTTCTTGTTTAATTTCTTTGTCGTGTTTCTTTTTATTAACGTTGAAGGGCCAAGCATTATAAATGCAAAATATACCATAAAGTACATTGTCGAGCAATATTAAGCGTACATTCGTCTTTTAAATTATCCATTCTTAATACACGACCTCCTTGCGGGTTTCGGCTTCTATGGAGAATGAAATCTCCAGCAAATGGTATAAAGCTGAACTTCCGAGAGAGACAGAGTGAGCTTGCATTCTAATTTACGTTAATGTTACAGCACCAAATTGGATAAAATGCATTATGTGCTTTCGCTGCTTTTAAATATGTGCTAAGCTGCGTGTGTTTACATCAATAGGTTTCTTCTCTTAAGTATCTTAGGGCAATCATTAACAAATCGTAAAATTATTAAACTATTTGTTTCCTCCAAAGGATATCAAATAGGATTTGCATGCATACTAAGAATCCGTGATGAAACGGCATCTGATCCCATAAATATGAATTACACATATCAACTTTGATTTTTTTCTAAGATATCGGTCTAACAAATTTTATTCGAAGCTGATTCATTTACAACATTGTGGATAAGAAATATTTAAATCTGGGTACTTCAGTTTGAGCCTTGATATGTTTGCTGCATTATTGCTATGCACATGCATCTCGCTATTAGATGTAGGCTGCTCCTGCAATTGTGTATTCAGTGGGTTGGACTGTTAGGGTTGGAAGAGGATATTTCGGTACTTCAGTCTTGCTCAAAGGTGACCTTTTGTGCCTACGACCCCAATGGGGGATACTTTCGAGAGGAAAGTTTGAAATGAAGGATATACCGGCTGCTAGGATACAAAGGTATTAAGACACGTTCACTATCATTTACCACGTTTAAATGTGTGTATCAAATCGATTTGAGTAAACTTTTCGGAATGGATTCTCAATCGTTTACATTAAGTTTTTCAGCCTGTACTGAAATAGATACAGATACTTTCTATAAATTTTATGTTGGTTAATCTGCTTTACTTTAATTTTTATTTTGGATAGTCTAATTAAACAATGAATTAGTTCTGGGTTCAAAAAGTTAAATTTGGAAAGATAAAATAGATGCAGAAGGTTAATGGTATAAAGCAATGCGCATGTGTACTTCATTGTTAAATATAAAATGACGATTGACGTTGCGTGATAAAAATAACCAACATTAGCGCATGAATATTCTCAATTCGATTTCAGTACAATTCACTTTTACATGTATCAAACCGAATTAAATTCATTTCATTCCCAGTTTTAGTAGGCGAACTTATCTCTTGAATCCACTTTTACATGCACATTTTCAGTCCGAAAGGTGTATTCAAATCGAATTGAGTCCGATATGTAAATTTGTAATTGTAATAATCCCCACCCGGCAGAGCCCCCTATCCCCTTTCCAAGCAGTTCAAGTCTCTCAGAGGGCAGTTTCCATTCCAGTCGTCGGAGCAGAAACCTTTCCAAAGCGCAAGCCATCATCACACCGCATCGACCAAATAAATGGAAGAAAAAAAAAAAGATCAGGTAGGCCGATCGAGATCCGTAAGCCTGTCACAAGCGTTACCACCTGAGCCACCTCGCTCGGTTGAAACTGTGTAAGCAGCATCTGTTGTTTTGAAGAAAAGAACACCTTTGTTTATTTCTAATATACAGATTGCCTCATAAATGCTGTTATATTTGAGATCATCGTACAGTCAATTGACAGAACACTGTTTTGTCATCTGTTGTGAAAGGATGTCAATACAAATTCATGCTTTCAGTTTGAATGATAATGAAGACGCAACTAGTGATATCAGTTAACAATTGACTGTTTCAAACACTGCTGAATTTTAAAAACTCGAAAGGAGTCATTGAGGTGACAGCAAAATTCTAGAATTTTGTGTTTAATGCAACGAAAATAAGCATTGTAATAATTTAAAAGTATGTAAAAATTATAATTTTGTATGAAATATGTAATTACATGGTTTGTTCAAATGAAAAAGGGTCTATTTTTTCTATAATGATTCATTGGGTGGAATATATGAACATACAGGAAGTAAGAGTGATGCATGGTGACATATCCGCTAGATATAGTCACTTTGTCTGTTCAAGCAAGTATCCCAGTGTGTCACAACCTTGAGCAAAGAATATTCGTGGTTGAGTGCGGAACTTGTCTTTAAAGAAACGAACTCCCCTCTGCTTGGTAACGTAGCACATACTCCATACAGGCTCCCATTCGCTGAGCCTTCTGCTTATAAGAAAGATTCTTGTGGACCGACGACGCGCCAAGCTTGTGGTATCCCAACCGTCGATGGAGAATGGTGCAAACAGTTTCATACTCAGTGACAATGTTTCTGCAACCTCTCGGGAGGTGATTTGGCGATTCTACCTTACAAGGGTGTCTACGGCTGCAATTGGTTTCTCGGTGATGGTTCAGTGAATGTGACCACATCTAGGCATGCCCTCAGTGCGCACGTACCCGTTATGAAATTCACCGCACTATCTGGACACTGTGCTGAGTGACAGACACGCATTTCTGTACACATTTTTGATAACGACGATAAATCTCGGCTTCACTTTCTTCCTTCAAAAATTGAATTACTACTCGCTGGACAAATTCCTTTCAGTGTGTTTCTGCACACGTAAACAACACACTTACATCAGATCATACCAGTTTGCTTTTTTAAGTACAACGCCACCTATCACTGCAAAAATAAAGCTCTGCGTGGTTAAAATACGAGGCTACGACAATAAACTTAGTTTCAATTGTCAAACCTCATGTTATATTTAAAATGTGTAAATTAAAAAGTACGAAAACCATTTCAACTTGTGTAACTCGTCAACATTTACCTTTATTTTTTCGTGTATAAGTATAAATTAAAATGGGTCATTACATAACACACGAACTCTTAGATATTACACTACATTGCAGCACCATA
This sequence comes from Metallyticus violacea, assembly GCA_030762175.1. Taxonomy (NCBI): domain Eukaryota; kingdom Metazoa; phylum Arthropoda; class Insecta; order Mantodea; family Metallyticidae; genus Metallyticus; species Metallyticus violacea. Next base: position 49,895,705 of record CM060843.1, read on the forward strand.
CACAACATTTTGGAAATTTCAATTTCATATTTTGAATAGATAACACATTATTAAATTAAAAGAAAAATAATGAACATGTTTATTCTCCCATCCCTTCTATGTAGATCTCAAACACGAAGCATAACCAGAAATAGAGGGAAATAATAGTGGTATGTTAAAGAAATTTTGAAAGAAAAACTCTAGATATTTCAATTGAAAAAAAAACTGAAAGGGAAACAAGGAAGAAAATGGGCTTTTAGGTGCTATATAATCTAACTATTTAAAATTAAATCAAAATTAGAACACGTAATGCGGCAAGATCCCAATGGATGGATTTACAGAATTACAGTTTGGGACGGCAAAAGAAATCCAGGACGCCAGATGACTGACTGGTTGGAAGAATTGAGGAGCAAATGGACTACGCCAGCAAAGGGCCGAAAGCAGTGGAACTTGATAATCAAGAAAGCGACAATGAACACTGATGGATCTCTCACCGGGGCTGTCCAAAACTAGCATCCTTCCATTCGAAAGAACCCTTATCACAAGGGACGTTTCCTATTAACCCTAAAGAATTATTGTACGGTTTTTTCAATACGTTATTGTCACTATTTTTCTAAATATGAAGTATTCTTGTAAATAGTGAAAATTTAAATCTTCTCTTTGATGAAACATTAATAGGGTATTTAATGGTACATTTTTCACTCTGAACGCATTATACTAAAATAAATTAGCAATGCACTCCGTTATGTCTTAGTTCTTTTCAAAAATAATTAAAGTGGTGTTTTACGTTCGTGTAATAACACAAGTTTGGGGTTTAAATATTACTTATAGTCTTATATATTTAAATATTTTTGTAAAACAATAGAAAAGTTAGAGCTGCTGATATATCTTTAATGCACGTTTAGTAAAAGTTTTAGTGGTAATTTTGTGAAAAGGTACATCACCTAGAGCTCTGCTGTATCAAGTTACTAAACTATTTCTATGAAAATGAATTAAAAGGAAAACCTTACCTGCACATTGATTTAGAATTGTATACTGTTGCTTAAATAATTATAACTAAACAACTTGTTTGATATTGTATATCAATATAAGTTAAAAGAGTGTAAAAATTTACACTTGATTCTAGTTTTACAAGTCTTGCCTCAAAACATATTGAAACATAAAGAATATGTCCAGTTAAAGATAAGAATTAGGATGAAAATGGCAAGCTATAGGTAGGCCAATCTGAGAAGTGTTGCGAACATACCTATCCGTTTGAGCTTAATCGCTGTATAGGATGAAACAGGATGCTTATGTTGCGGTTGATGGAAGGAAAGGAGATGGTCTCTTCTAAGGTGGTGGGAACTTTATGCAGTGGGGATTATGACAATTTCATACAGGACGATCAAATGAAACATGGACTATACACCAGCTAAATGTAATATATTTACTTCATATTACACAGATGTTAAATAAAAGTACAGGTTGCTTTGTATGATCAACACATAATGTATTCATTCGCTATTTTTATGACGAAGACCTCCTCAAAGTTCAGGTAATTTTCCGACTATCAGCAAATGTTTCTATACTCGTACCAAGGAAGTCTCTGGCCGATCTCGTAACCGGAGGTGAAGTGATGCCCTTTTAAAACATTTTTCAGCAGCCCAAAGGGCGAGATTTTTCCCTTCGTCAGCTTTTGATGGTTTTGCGGAGAGCCAGTACAACGAACTTCTTTGTAGCTGGTACAGGGAAACTTGTTGAATGTTGGGACCGCTATCTAAACAGTGAAAGAGACTTCCTTTAGACCCAGTAGGCAAGTAACGAACGAATAGGCGCATGATAAAGTTAATAATAGAGCATGCTTTCTTTATACAGTGTGTCAATGAATAACACCGCAATTATTTCACAGATTGTAGAGAAGTGTTAAAGTAATTTGATAATTTAGTTTGTCCGTTCAACTTTCAAAGTTACGCCATTTAGTTTCCAAAATACCAATACGACACTGATTGATAAAGTTTTGATTCGAAATGATACCATACAATAACGGATGGCAATTTTGTAGCGTGTTCATTTATATATCTTATTTGCGAACATTTTCATCTTCAAATAAAAAATAAGTAAATAAATAAATATAAAATCTGTATACGCTACCCTGGTACCTGGTTTACTAAATCAGGGCGTGTATATCAAAATTTCCATTTATTGTTATTATAACTATACAATTCAATAATATTTTAATACATTATTTTACATATTTTCCTAATAACTAGATTAAAATAATATAATAAAACAATAAACAAAAAAGAATTAATTGAACCAAAATATAAATTTACTTAACCACTTCCCAAATTAATCTTCCAAAATCTACAAAACTACCAAATTAACAGTTTAACAATATTACTGGGAGCCAGTAGGAACTATAGCTGGTAGCCAGCTATTCTATCCTTTAAATTTATTCCATAACTATACAACTATACTATTACTAACCACTGGTTACCAGCGGTATGTACTGGTATCCAGTACTCGGCAGAAATTCTCTTAAATTGGACATTATCCTTAATTGTTTCAATTCTCCTTAATTTATTACAGTTATAACAATATCCTTCTATTTGACAACTTACTTCACTTAAAGTTCATTTATCATTATTAATCTTTCGTACTCATTTCATTTATTTGCCCCAACACTTGAACTCATTAAACACTATCACCTCGCTTCCACCATATTACTCTCCATCTTTTCTTCCCAACCATCCCTTCTTCCATCTCGCTTGATCCTCCTGGTCCCCTGGTTACACCAAGTAAATAATAAACTCTTCAGTATCTTGATCTTTAGATCTACAATCCGTTGTCCTATTCATTAGAACAGTAAGGTGAATGTATAATGGGCAGCCATCTTGACCATGTTTTTTTTTTGTAGTTTTATTTGGTCGCTTATGAATTATATTTACTTAAAAAATGTTCTGATTTTCCATTTTCTCCTTGTTTATTCCTTTGGTTCTGTTAAAGGTTCGAGATGATGAATGGGCTGGTGCGGTGTGAAAGTAATTTGCTCTTAAAAAGTTTCTGCCCCATCGTCTGGTATGGAAGCAGCCTTTCTAAGGAGGTGGTTTTGCTGGCGCCGGAATGTTCTATCTAAAAACAATGTTAGGGACTCTGTATATCCGTGCCTCACCCCACTGTGGTGTAGGCACAAACTGCTAGCCCTTGAACAAGGCTGAAATACGGAAAAATCCTCCTCCAACCCTAACAATCCAATCCAATTTAGTTGAATAGCTTCCTCTAAACTAGCACGATAAGTTGGTTAATTGTTTTTCAATGCCGTGCGATTACTCCGAGATTTTTAATGCACCAAATCTTAAAAACGCTGATGATGACTGACCGGGATTTCCTCGCCCATGAGGCAGATTTGAAGACATTCCAAAGCAAATTTCTACCCCATTTTATTTTAACACTGACTTGTCAGCATCTTATTTTAAAGCCTTCTCCACATAACTTCATTATTTTTTCTTCATGGACTACGATTACTAATCTTAAATTCCTTGTTTAAGACTCGTGTACAATTCTATATTTAACGAATGGATATTGACTATTCATTCAATGACTTTGACATAATCATCGAGTGTCTATTGGCTCAAGATCTGACATTGAGGTTAAGCTAATATAGAGAGATAGGTCACTAAAATACGTCTCAAGATTTTGATTAGCCTTCTTTAACCTTAGAAAAAATAGAGGAATGTGATAAGAAAAATATTTCTTTTTTGTTGATTCCAGGCGGAAATTTTGACGTTAATAACTTATAATCACAATGAATTTGATATCTCCAAGAACTGCATGGAAAAAATTAATAAGCTGCTGAACGTCAAGAACCGCATTGCACTGCAGTGGATTCCTAGCCACTGCGGGATTTATGGAATCGAGCGGGCAGATGAATTGGCGAAAGGGGATCCCAAATGAAACAACCATATCCACCTTTGTCTCTGCGGCATATAAAGCGTCACACCTCTAATAAATCCAACCGCTTCAGCCTGTATAGAGAGAAAGCTTCTGGGAAAATGTGGAACTCTTTTGAACAAGTCCGAAATAATTCCTAGTTCTCTACCTAGATCGGTTGGCGTGGTTTGTTTTAGACTTTATACGGGTCATGACTACTTACAGTGTCACCTGTATAGAATTGGACTCTGCCTCTTTGCGACCATGGCGTATCCAGGACTGAAGAACACCTCAGCATTCGCCCTGCTGTTTTCAACTGTTTCTCTTTGCATGTTATTGACAATGCCTTTGGTGATTGTTTTTATCGTTCTTCTTTGTACTGGGCTGCTCGTCGACTTTTCACCGAGAGGTCGCAGACAGGCATAGGATTAAAAAAAATCTTCCAGTGCTTGCAACTCGAAAAAGCTGCACATGTAACTACATACAGTAAAAAATTAAGATGTGTAATTGCAAGGCTGAAGGTTAGAATTGAGTTTAGGCTATCAAAATAAAATAGAGCGAAGACACTGCCTTTTGTAGCTCATGCTCTGACATCTTAAATACTTGCTTTAATTAATTTCTTACACAGTTCCTTGTCAAGGCTTTACGATAACAGTTTTGAGATACGTCATTTCTAGATATTTTGAAGGAAATGATAAAGCTTACGTTCTGAAATTCATAAAATAGATCTTTTTATGTAGTTAATGTAATTGTTTCAACTCTGCGCACATTTGCGGTAAGCAGATCTTCATATCTCAAAAAATATATGCCACATTTAGATTATAGATTATTTTAATGATGTGATGTTTAAGTTCTAAAATACTTTATTTTCAGGAATAATATTACAATACAATTACAATTTTGTGTTTAATATAATTTGATATTCCAAAAATTCTGAAAAGCCAACTAAATCGCTCAAGTATATCAAATGGCAAGATTACAATTACCACACAAATTGCCAGAGTTCTTTCTGCTAATAAACCAGGAAGAAAAAAGATTTAAAAGTTGACAGGATAGTTGCAGTTTCTTAGCTAATGATAATTAACGTTTAGCTTCAGAATTATGTTTTCAAATTGCTTCAAAGCTACTACAGAAAATGAAATGAACTCGGAAGTATATTCATTTTGACTGCAATATGTATACTTATTCATAAGCATTTCACTCGAAAATGTACGTATATATCCTTCTAATGGTGAACGACAATTTCATGAAGGTGGAGGAAATGTTAATGTAACCTATGTATGTTAAAGCGTAATAATGATAATCAAGGGTATGCCCAAAGTAGGCTTAATTTTTTTTTTGATGATGAAACAGTTAAGATAAAGGAAATAGTTTAATTTTAACACCACTCCGTTTTTATTTTAGAATATAATCACCCAAGTTGTTTGAGCATTTGCCATGGCGTAAAATGAGTAAAATGAGATCTTGATGCCGGTACAAAATAAATTATGTCCTGCTGTTTGAACCATTTCAACACTTCAAATTTAACGCATATTTTTTTTCTTAGTTTTCAAAATGGTGGGTGGGAAATAATGTTGTCATTTTTAATCGTTCGACCTTATGCAAATGCATGGCACCAATATTTACCTTTTGGTTGGATATCACACTCGTTCCATACGCAGACACAATCCATCAGTAGAGGGTATTTTCTGCACACATAAATTGCATAACTTCGTTCTCTCCGCTCTTGACCACTCATTCAATACCATTTTTGTAACTGTAGTAGTGCGCTTTTTTTTTTTTTTTTTGATTGATTTATTTATGGACGCTGAGGTCATCAGCGTCCCATTCAACTTAGGGCGTGAAACGGCCGACAAATTTTGCTCAGAGGCCTCTCTTTCAGGCTTGAGGTTCTTTTTCGTGTCGTAAATGTACGACACGGGACCCACGGCTTTACTTCCCTTCCGAAGGAAGCCATACTTAGGATTTTTACGCTCCGAAAAAATCCATCGGTCCTGGCCGGGTTCGAACCCGCGATCTTGGGTTTAGAAGGCAAGTATGGTAACCACTACACCACCAAGACCGACGTAGTTGTGCGCGCGCTATAATAAAATGTATAAACTAATAGATCTTATATACACTTTAATTACATATATACTTGTCAATCATTTAGAGAGATGGAGATATAGAACTTTAAAAAGGTAAGACGTGACGCATATTATTTTAAAATTTAATTAGTTCTACATTTTATAAATGAAATTTCTAGATTGAAAATTGGATATATCTATATTAATTGGGTATCAACAATATACAAGTATTCAGAAAGAAATTTAACTTAATACTAATTACAGTTTTTAACAGTTGGTTTAATAATAAATCCATAATAATGGGTACACTATGTTAATGCCGAATATACATTTAAATGTAAAAACGAAATTTCCAGGTACATTGTTTTACTAAAATTGTATTAAAATAAACTTTCCAATGTAACAAACACTAAGATATGACCGATCAATTAATTGCATAAACCTACCACCGGATAGTCAACACAACCATTAATTTTTAAATTAACGTAAAAGATTTTATATACATGCTTATTGTTTGACGAGTTTGATAAAAAAAATAAGTTTATTATTCCTCGAAAAGTTTATCATCAATATGAAATGCTGCTGAATATTGACACCCATACTTAACCTTATAGTTGGGATTATGTAATATTTTTAAAATATTTTTTCATATCATTTGCAGAAAAATACAAGAATTATTTCATATGTTTTATTTATGTAAATTTAAAAATACATAAATAGTTACAAATAGAAACATTTACATTATAATGACAGTTATAACTCTTTTAGTTAAAGGAAGATGCACATTTTCTACGTTAGTTGTGAAAGGAATAAATATCTTAAAAGAATGTTTAGTCGCAAGGAGCAAAATGGGTTAAAAGTAAAGAATCCGGGTGCAATAGCTTTATTGTCAAAGGCTTTGCACACTTTTATGAATAAAATGTGAGAAAGGGAAATAATTTTATACCTATTGTTAACTGAAGTTTTTATGATGTATATTTCATTAATAATGCAAACATATCTACCATTAAGGAAATATACCAGGATGTTCATTTTGCAGCCATGAATTTAAGAAAAATTTAATCTTCAAAAATTACTCCGATGAAAACACACACACCACACACACACACACACACACACACACACACACACACAGTTGATACCCCCCATTTCCTTTGCACAGAAGATGCATATGCCCTCTATGAAGCTGGTGGTTTCCGATTCGTTACGTACTCAGCAGAAGAGACCGGTGCATATAGTTCACTCATTTGCCGCTACGCTACAGCAGCAACTGTAGAGAAGCAAGTTTCTCTCAATAAGGCTAAAAGATTTTTGAAAAGGTTCCTTCGTTGTTGTCATGGAACAAAATCCTTTGCAATAAACCAAAGATTAGATAATTGTTTAAATAGAATACTGGTTTGGAATGTAATTATGAACATAAATCGACTGAGTAGGCGTTCATATTTAAGGGAGTTAATAAAATACTTCAGTTATATTAGAAACTGTGTTTAAATAATTAATTATTAATTTCTGTTTAAAATTTTCTGTTACATAATTATAAAAACTCATGTAGAGATTTAGGTTATTGATGAAAATAACGACCTAATATGGGAGCGGAAAAATGATTAGTGAGCAATATTTTTTATAACTTACTACCTATTTTAGCAATAAAATTATTATAAAAATTCAATTTTAAAATTTGTGTGATTTTTTTGGAATTTTTAAGCGATTATTTTTTATTTGTGGTTTTTTACTTTTCTGGTTTATAAAATCCTTATACTTTAATATATATACTTATACTTGTATATCCTTATACTTTGTTATATATATAACAAAGTATATATATACTATAATATATATATATAAATTAACAGTAATAATTTCAAGAAGTTAGGCCAGTGAAGAACTCCAGTAGTTCGAAATATAGCAATTTCGGGTATGACTTTATCTAAGTGTTTTATCCTTATCAACTTTTATTATTACTGTTAATTTGTTACATTGTTAGTAGTGATATTTTATTTTTATTTTTCATTTATACATATTTAAATTAACAGTAATTATAATAGTAGTAAAGGATAAAACACTAAGAAAAAGTCACACTTGAGTTCGAAGTATAGCGATCTCAAGTGTGACTTTTTCTTAGTGTTTTATCCTTTACTGCTATTATAATTCCTGTTAATTTGTAACATTGATAATAGTGTTAGTTTGTTTTTATTTTTCTTTTACATTATATATATTCGTTAGAATATTGAGCTTAGTAATTATAATTTTATATTATTATTGTTATTGTTAGGCAGCGCCTGGAGTAAACAAATGTTTAATGTTGGTATTATGTAATAAAAGCACAAAATATCAAAACGTTGAAAATATGCAGCTTTTATGCGGTGTAAAGTATTTATAATATTTATGATTCATGTTCTAAATCGGCGAAAAATATTTGTCAAAATGTTGGAAATATTTCCTTACACTGAACGTAAATGGTCTGTTTCACTATAATTTATTTACGTCCAGGCATATAAATGTTAATTTACATACTATTTTTTCCATGCAGGCGACAAAATGAACAATTTTTCATTTGCCATAAATATGATATCAAATTCCTCTACATACCTTCGAAGAATTGACCGAAATTTTTTTTCGATTTCGAACATTTCTTCCGTACACACAATTTAATTCAAAAATGTATTCCCACTAATAAATAAAATTAAATAAATAAAATTGTAGTAACACTGTAGAAGAGGCAAAGGGATATCACAGACGACCTGGTTCTGGACGGTCGCTGCCGTCTCCGAATGCTTACTTAAAGCATTGAACCGTCAACTGAATTCCACACATTCCTGTATAAAATGCAGTAAAAATAGTGTGCATAGTAAATTAAAGGCCTGATACCTCCACTTTTTACAAAGAATGCTTGTTATGAGTTTTATATCTTGAGCAAACTTTCCAAGTATTTTCAACTGTAATTTAACAGCAACTTCTAAAGATCTCTCTTCAGCAGCTGGTTAATACCCACGTCGCCGCGCCAAATACAAAACGTGTGATATCATCCTTTCTACACTCATAGCATCCTGGTCCATAACTTTAATTTTAAAATTTAATCGTCTGTTAATTGTACTTAAAAATCTTGTGTGCATGTAAAACTGTAAATTATGTTATATTGATTTAACTCTACTGTGGTTTCTGTTCAAATGAATAATCATAGACGGTCCATTAAAACTAAATAATATCATGCCTTACTTTATGACTTTTCCTTTGATGCTTGCTTTTTATTCGTTTTAATTGATGCTCTAGCTCCTTTGGCTTCTGAAAATACACTCAGAGACAAAGATGGCCGTCATAGATTTCACAAAGCACGCACTTCGACTGGTATATTTATCTCTATAGCTCTCCAATTTTTATATTTCACATCGTTGATTTACTATACCCGAAACGCTGATGCTTTGCACTTGACAGTTATTTTTCAGTTGGCAATACTACAGTTTAACAAATTAGGAATGCCACCCACTACAACTTCTGAACCAATATCCCTTTGCCAATTACCATGTAGTCTCATCAGTCAGTCAGTCGTGACGTAGCAGTTGCTAGGTTGTCGGTTTTTCTTATTTGATTGCAGCTGATTTCTATAAAATGTTTGCAATTTAATTACTCTGATTAATTGAACTAGTTCATTTGTAATAGTTAAAAATGTCCCAAAGAGGTCGTTTGCAGAATGATTCACGGAGTGATAGCTAATCCTTTGCGTCGAGGTGTTACACGGACGCTTAATATACCTTTACTAAGCAAAATTGAAAACTAAACAACACCAGTCATTAAGCATTTGCTATGTTACATTTGCAATGTTGCAATGTCGCAACCGAAGCACAGCCAACATTACATGAACTGATGCTAACTGTCAAGTGCAAAGTTTCAGTAGCCTGGGTATATATTTGTTGGTACTTCTTTCTCTTAATAAGAGTACCAAAATTGCCTTTGAATATAGAAGCAGTATTCAGAGAAAAGAAAAACATCATTGGAACCTATAAATGAGCTAAAAATAACTGGGGAGAAGGAAATATACATCCAAAACTTGAATTTTAAGGAATGATCAGCTTGGCTTATACTGGGGGCTTGGAATCCGCAAAAATTGCCAATATAATAGGCGATATAGTTTGTGCTCTTTGTGGAAACCTAGAAGAGTGCCACATTGCTCAAACGCAGAACATTGGAGGGTGGACATTAGAGTCAAGTGACATACTCGAAAAGGGGCAGGTTAGAATGTTGGGACTTGCTTGCGCAGGAACAAAATTGGTCAAAGCTGGGCGAGTTTTTATGTAAAGTGCGCCTTACAAGAAACTGCGTGTGTTTAAACAATGTATAATTATGATTTACTGACGTATGAAAGAGAAAATGTGTGTGTTTTCAATTTTTTTTAATAGTGTTTTACCCCGTTTCAACTACTTAGGCACCACAGGCGGTGTGTATTTTCATATAACTATTTGTTGGTTAAAAGTTGTGTATAAGTATTTTTATGCAATATTAGTATTTGTATGTTAATAGTTTACACAAATATTATCGGCATATAAACAATTGTCCCCTGGTGTTAAATTGTAGTATGTACGTTCTCTGGATCCACTGTAAAAACTAATGTACATATATAATTGGTAAAATAAACACCGTTATATATCTATCTCAAAATATTTGGTTTTCAAAGGTTTCCAACTTATCTAGCTTCCTGTTTTTGATATGATCAATTTAGTATTAGTTTCCCCCCCACTTTATTATTTTCTTAATGGCCTGCTTCATCTTAAGGAATTTGGCTTGAAATATAGAATCACTTAGTGTGTTTAGTGTTTGTATGTGCTTTTTAAAAGTGTTGAACAATCGGCTCATTGTTGAGTAATACTTCTCTAATGAAGGTGATTTCATTTTTCTGCCTTTGTTATACACATATATACGTACTTAACATATATTTAGTTAATTTATTTAATTTAGTTAATCCATTAAATACTAAAAGATGCGATATATTTATGTAAAAAGTATTACGGTTGATCTTGAAAGACTAAAATCATGTGTATGCAAAGATTGTCACACTTTAATAAAATGCATGTTCTAGATTTGGCAAGGAATGAACATTTTATTACATTGAATTTTATTATTCCCTTTCCTTTAGCAACACTTCCATAACATTTGCAAGGAGCTGTGAAAGTTTTAAATGTTTGTTGACGCCGTAACTCACAAATTCTCTAGTTGCTCGCATATACATATAATCTAGGTTGGAGTGATTGATGTCCACTGCTTCACTAAAAATTACTATTTACGAGAAGTCTTTAAACCACCGTTTCTCTCGATCACTTTGAATACACAAAGTTACGCTTGTTCCATCTTCCACTAGACAAATTACACCATTGATATTTTCTAAGCAAATTGAGCTTTACTGTTCCATTTCACAAGTTATATATCTCACTATCATAATTGAAGTGCCTTTCTCGCTTCCCGAAGCGAATTGTTTCCTAGTTTTCCGAATGAATCCGTCCTCAGTCGTTTCTCTAAGCGAACTATGTCGGAAAAGTCTTCAAAAATGCTTTTAATAGACTTTCTGCGCGTCTTCTACAGGAATTAAAATTTTCGAACATTGCAGGCGCGTTACCAGATTTCGTTCTTGATTGGCTTAATCTCTTGCCGCTGGAAGTTTCCTCGAAAAAAAAGTTGAAATACGACAACTTATTGCCTAGACTTAATTCATTGTTTGTTAGCTAGAGTAGTTTTACAGGAGCGAAAATTTCTCTTTTAAAGGGACGGTTGCCCAATGTGAAAGCTATCCAAAGCAGTTTTTTCCAAGGGGTTTTTTACGGAGATGAAAAGAAAGGTTCCCTTGCTATTGAATAAATGACCTTGCACATGGCATCAAGTACTCGCTTCTTTGTATAACATGAAAGTTTTATCTTTACAAGGTGATTTCTGTTTGTTGAGCAATGACCGCCACGGGTGGCCGAGGTCGTTAAGGCACGGACTCGTAAGCGGGAGGTCCGCAGTTGGAATCCCCCCAGGACCGTCCTCCTTGACTGAGGTTTTTTTCCAGGTTTTCCTCAGTCCTCATAAATGGCAAATGCCGGGGAGGTACCCTAAACTTAGGCCTGGAACGATTCCTTCCTTAAAAATAAAAAAAATCATCTTCTAATATATCATTTCATCTCATATATCATCAGTGTCCATCGCCTGTGGTGCCTCTGTAGCAAAAACGGGCGTTAAATACCATTCATTCATTTGTTGAGCAATCTATTATTCTATACAAATGCATGATACACATATTAATCTATGGAAATACTCCAGGATAACATTTAATTAATTAAATAGGATTAAATATTGATCTGATTTCATTAATTACACGGGATTAAATATGGATGTCCTTTTACGTGTGACAGATAAGTTCACATTTTCAGTATTTTAATCCTTTGTTTTGTTTACCTTTATAATTTTAACATCCCAAAATTGGAATTGGAATTATTTTTGTTTCTTCCAAGTTCAGTATTTATGGAGTTTTAATTTAAAAAGTATTGTTTTATATTCATAAATTAGCTCTGATCATGTTGGTATGTTACAAATATGTTTGATAATTTATAATCGATTATTACCAAAATACGCTCCTCTTGGACATTATTTATCCAATTTCGTATATATGCAATAATTTACACAAAAATGTGTTTAAAATTTTTCGTTTTTTCAATATTAAATAATACTTAAATTCAAACTATGTAAATATGGGATAGAATTTCAAAAGAATTTTCTACGTATCTTTTCAGATTTGCATAAAAGTACCAAACAATAATTTCAAGATTTTTCCAGCTTATAGTTGGTAAAGTTTGATTTCATTTGATCATGAATATTAACCGATATTGCTATACACTTCAAATGAACTATATAAATTGCTGAATAATTGACCTGCGGTTCTTAAATTTTCCTTTAATATTGAATATTTTAAGATCTTTCGCGGTTGCGGATCCCTCAAAGTTTACAATTCAAAATGTGCATTCTACAAATGTTAAAATTATTCATCACTGGTTTAAAATTTTGAAAGATATAGACAAAAAATATACACATTATATGATTTGTGTTACAATATATCCTTGCACAATGGTAATATTCTGTAAGAGGTAAAGGGATTTCTATTTTGAGGAATTGAATGGTATCTCATGGGTAATTTGGACTGTTTTTAATGACTTAAAGTCATTATGGGGGAAGGAGATTGTTCACTGTATTAATAAAGTCCGGCACTGGTTGAACATTTAATTTATTTTACAACTTGGCAGGTTACTTCCTGATTGCTCGTCGCTGACTTCACTACTCACTTAGACTGGCTTTAGAATCACCTTATAATGACTTAGAACGCCTTCGACCGTTTTAGAATGACAGACTGCCCTCGACTGACTTTAGTAATGACTTAGACTGACTGTTTTTGAATGACTTAGCCTGCCTGCTTCCGTATATCTCTTGAATGAATCCTCTCATGCTCCCAACTTCCGCTTCTGTACTCCAGTTTTCTACCACATTGCCATGCCTCTCGCCAAATGAAATTCCCTCGTATATTATCCTATTTCCGAGTTATATGTTCATCATTTATATCTATGTTCTCCTCGTTCGTTGACTTTTAATTCGATGCCCCTTGGCTAGAATTATTCTCTCCCTCCTGATCTACAATATCTTCCCACGAGCCTGAATTTTCCAAGAACAGCCTGTCATAAATTTCGGCATTTTCCTTACATGTTGATTTCTATTGAAACATCTTTTGCCTCCCTTAGTTGTAGATTGCCAAATGTTCTCAGAGATAAAGCACGTATTTATGGGAGGTTTTAATACCTTGTACTCCCGGCTTTCCTGTAATAAAACATTTTCGTCTCCGTTCTGACATTTCCATTTTCTCTTAAATTATTGCTATATTTGACTTTGTTCAAATACTGTCCCGTTACAGACATATGTTTTCTTACTGTGAACTCCTAAGTATTCCATAGGCAGAAGTTTCGTGACCTAACAAATGGATATTTTTTATTTTTACCCATTCCTCAGCATTATCTAAGAAGCGGTCAGCGGACGAGGCGTCAGGTATACATCTCTGTTTCTTTCTCACATCTTTTACCTCAAAATGTATACAAAACTCTTTTGTAAGATACAATCACCTGCCACATGATATACATATAAGTACAAGTTACAAATTATATCAATTCCCGTTATACCTATCTCTAAATGAGTTCATTGTACTTATACATAATAATTATCCTTATCAAATCTAATGCCTTTAGAAATATAACTCTGCAGCCTCAAGTTATTAAATTAATAAAGGCAGCCTTATTTCCGGCTTCAATTCATAAAAATAATATTACACTAAAATGCATAAATCGCATAAAACAATATTTTTATGGCATAACTCGTTTATTTCAATTCCTGAACGAGAGGGTGATCTTGTATTTCACTCCTATTGGAGAAAATATCAGAAATTTGCATTATAAGTTCTAATTCTTCGTTTTATATTCGGTGCCTATACTTTTTATTTAAATATGTGCAGGGAATTTTTTTCACACAAAAAAGTGTTACGAAAATATTAAAACGTTCCTGGCCTTCTTTGATAGTCCGGGAATATCTGGAGTTCAGAGAGGCGTAAGAACCCTAGCCTGACAAAAGATGGGTTTTGTGGCCAGAAAAACTATAACTGTACATGTAACTGGTGCATGTTTTCGGCTAACTTATTTGACAGCTCCCTCCGGAACAAATAATCGCCTTCTACTTAATTCTGATTAACTATGCGTCAATAAATACACATTTCAAGTTTATATCATCCTTATTTTTATTCTAATTCATTGTTAGTATGTGTTCATTCAAAAATAAACTCTTAGTTGTATTCTAATGATTCGTGAACACCTTGTAAAGGCCTCGTAAACCTCCTGATACCTGCGGACCACAGTTTGAGAACCGCTACGCTAGATAGGTAGTGTCAGTTCTTCAATATTTCTTTGTTCTCATTAGGATCGCCCTGTGTATGCTTATAAACTGAACTAATTCGACATCATTGTAAATTCACGGTGAAGAACTTCAAAAGTTTGCTGAGCTGTATAGCAGAATAGCAGACACTGTTGCTTAATATTCCTTCGTTTGTCTTTTTAAAAAATTATCAACAGAAATTTAGAACCGCGAGAGCTTTAATGGTTTCTTCCTCTATTAATGCAGCACTTTGAAGACTTTAATGAAAATCTAGATACCGCTGAAGATTTTCTCTCTCGTCGTAAGTGCAATTTTAACGATTGAGCCAGGGGAACTGAAGCTTCTAGTTTTCCCTTTGCTCGGGAGATGGCACTAAAAGAAAGAAAAGTGCATAATGCTCACCGACTAAGAACTAATGAGTTTAGATGGGGTATAAACTTTTTTTATAAACAAGGTCGAATGAACTTTAGAAAGTGAAATTATTGCGCTTTTTCACGTAATGTTTCTAAACGTATCTAATGCTTATTTATGTGTCTGAATAGAGCATCATCAAACATTCAATGATTTGGAAAGCAATGAAACACAAAACTTTTTAATGGTACGTTTATCATCTCATAACACTGATTGTAATTAACGGAAATGGAAAAAGCCAAAAATGTATTCTTCTTGTATTACTCTTAATTGAAGTGAATAGTGTTTCGTTGTTGTGAGAATTAAATACAATATTAATTGTGTTTAAGTTGTTTTATTATTATCAGTACGTCTTTTGAAAAACAGGAGAACAAATTGAGGTAATTCGAGTGTTGACATGATAACATCTTAACTTTATAATTGATAAACCATGTGGCACGCAGATAAAAACACAGAAATTACAAAATTGATATTAAAGGTATATCTGTCAACATTTTAGATTAAATTAGACTCACATTTATGTCAAATTTTATATTTCATTACCCATTATTACAAGTTTATAAATGACATGACTGTACAGGTAGTACAATTATATGATATTCACTTTAGAATGAGAATAGAAATGGAAGATTACATGCAAGAATATAGCTGCATATGATGGAGGTAGAATAGGTAACACGGAAATAACAAGTATATATATATAGTCAATGAAAAAGTGTTTGCCATATTATGAAAATTAAATTATTCAAATTAGAAACAAAAATTACCGTGTAATTGGAAAAATATCACTATGTATTTGCCACATCTTAGGATACTGCTGTTTAAACTGTGGTGCATTTTTATGGATCAGGCTGCAAAAATAGGGTTATCAATTTGGATTTGAAATTATTAATAAAGTATATTTTAATCTTAGTGTAGTAGAATTTTCGTGAGCATTATTTTATAAGCTAAAATCTGCATTTTATATGTAAATGAGTGTAAAGGTGCTATTATAAATAAGAGGACGTAAGAGGACGCATTGTAAATGCTATCTTCACAGCTATTCATTTTGCATTTTCAAAAAAAAAAAAAAATAACAATATAGGTTTATATAATAAATGTTTTTATGAAAATAACCATTAACTTATCTGACGGATCATTTTAAAGTTTTTTCTTTGAATGCTTTTAAATATCATTACAAATAATCTTAATGAGGGAATTTTATTTACTATTGGTATAACTATTCAAGTATATTCATATGAAGTATACACAACATAAACGAATTAATGTAATTAATATAATGAATGCAAATGTAAATATTGGGTTTTGAAAACAAAAATTAATTTTCCTTAAATAGATATAGGTAATTTATTATTTTCAGGATATTTGCACTGGTATTCCGTTAATGAAAATTATAAGTTTTAAATTTCATTCTTTTTAAACGGTTAAAATACTTATAAACCGGAAAAAATTGACACAATTATTTAGTGAAGAAAGTATCTACACTAAAGACACAATGGTTTTAATGATATTGTAAATTAACGTCTACTCTTGTGAAAAAAGAGCTTTCAATAATGAACAGTTAGAAGAAGAATGGACCAGAAGTATTAAAAATTTGTAAAACGTCAATTCCAATGATGATATTAATATCAAAATGAACATTATCGATATGAAGGAATAGAAATATTTTTGCAATATCGATGTAAGCAGGTGCTATCGGGTTTATTTGGAAATTAAAATGCATTCTACTAGCGAATTACTTTCGATCTCCAGATTAGTCTGTAGTGGAGGCTATTCACCGCCAGTCTAGATAGAAAATCCGTTAAAGTGGACTCCACATAGTGCATACACAACTACAAGAATTGCTGGCGTAGTGGGATAAAACTTTCTCCCCCAACCTACCTGTCACTATCACTTGCTACCTTGCAAAAGTCAAAAGGTACAAGGTGTTTACATAGAATTTCCTTTGCTAGAAACAAAAGCTGAAGTTGTTACTATATATTAGAGTATGTTATTTGATAATTGTCCCATGTTAGGTGGTGAAAAGCTTAACTTATCCTTTTCTTTGAAAGTTTAAAGGTATCATGTTAGTTACAAAAGTTGGTCCGTAAAAACGTTGTTTTGCAAGAAAATGTATGCTGATATGATGGACATCCGGGTATTCCTAAACTCAGTGCTTATACTTTCGGTGTAAAAAGCATTGCTCTGAAACTAATACTGAGTGAGTAACCAGTAAGTCGAAGAAAAAATTAGAAATTGGAGAATTAGTTGAGGATAAAAAGGGAACAGATTTCATTAATTTTTAATGCAAATCATTATTCAAAACCATCAGTCAATAATCTGTTAATACAGCATGACTTCCTAACTGCAACATTCACCAGCAGCACATACTTCCTATGTAGCTCCAAGATGTTTCCTTAACATTCGAATTCGTGGTATCAGCATGACGGTGCACCTCCTCATTTCTCTATTGCAGTTCTACAGCATTTGAATCGTGCTTTCAGTGAACAATGGTTTGGCCTCAGTGGAATTATTGCATGACCTATTCGCTTTCCGGAACTCATCCTATTTTATTTTATCCTTTGGAGATACTAACCTGATAAAGGAAATGTCAACTGAATCAGGGAAAGAGCTAATCGTTAGAGGGCACTCCAGTTGCTAAATTAATAAGCACAAAAAACTGCGTATATTGAAGCAAGAGACCGTGTTTTTGAACAGTTTAAAGAAATATTAAAATTACAAATTTAAATCAATATAATCATTTTATTTATATTCACATTTAAATGGTTTTGCACTGTTTTTATCCACAAGTTGGCAACTAACTCATTTTCATTTTTACGGTTATTTAACATAATTTTAGATTGCTCTCTTCTGTTATCAGTGAGCATTGAATTTAGAAACATCCTGTGTTTAGATGTAGTTGTTTTTAATAGGTTACCACAAAAAAAAAAACTGGAAGGCAGACATTAAAATTTGGAAGAGTTCTCTCTGTTGTGTTTGATTTGATATTGGACAGTAATGAGTTAAATTAACGCATCGACTATTATTCATTATTTGGAACCAATTGGGACAATTTTCAAACTATGTTGCCCTTTTTGGTAAATGGGACCTGTACAGTTTTAATATTTTATATGTGTACATGAACTAGATAGCTATCATTAGGATCCGGAAACAAGAGAAAGGAATTAGGATTTTTCCCGTTTAAAGAAATATACAAATTATGCAGGGATTTTGTCATTGAAAAAGATGGAATAATTAAGACCAATAGATTAAAATAATTACAGATGAGTATAATTCTTTATTACTAAGCAAACTTCCGGAGAAATTAATAAAGAAACGTTCATTTAAACTTTCTGAAAGCATATTCTTCCGGCAAGCCTGCGCGCCTGCTCTATTGTTTAAAGGATTTTGGAGAATATGAATAAATTTGACTTTTAATTTATTATACTATAAATTTACCAAATTTAGTCATCTCAGATTATGAAAGAATAAAAGTTTTCCTTGGAATGAAACAGAAATAAGAAGAATGGTTTGTAAATCAACAAATCTTTTAGCGACTTATGTTTCCGTTTAAAAAACAAATAAAATATTTTTGAGATACCATAACCTTTCACATAAAGGATAAGACCTTAACAATAAAAGTATTGTCCAAACACCAATCTAAAGACGCATTGATATTTCCTAAAAGCTGGGAAAAGATGAATAATGGTACAAGAATCGACCCTTTATATCAGAGTTTTGACAGTTGCATATTCGGAAGTCAACTTGCGTTGCAACCAACATCCTATCACATTTAGAAACAAACTTCTCTCGGAAAGAACATCTTGAATATTAAGTGTATTTTATTCAAAGGTTTAAAGAATCTCTAAGTATATGCCCCATATAGTGCAGATGTATTATTCTGTTTTAATTATGTTTATCAAAATCACTCATTTCCGTTTCGAAACTCATAATTATTAAAAAAAATTAAGTTATCTTTCTGTTGGTGCTTCGCATTCTAACTCGTAAAACACTGGTGCTAAATGTTTATCCATTAGCTTTCAAGCAGTCAATGGATACTAAGCTATGATACTAGCTTTACAATAAGTTTTTATTCCACCACTCTCGAATCGAATCAAATAGTTTGTGTATATCAGTGTCGAAACTCTGGAAAAATGCCATCAGAAGCACGGCCGTGAAAGACCGTGTGTTAATGTTAAAATAACAAGTTAAGAATCATAAATCTTTGGCGTAAGAAAAGGAGAAGTCGAGAAGAAAACCGTCGGAGCAAATAAATTATGGCCATATAAATTTGTAGTTTGTAAGAACATCTAACTCTCTGGAGACTTCTATTTTCGTAAGAAAGTTATGTTTCGTTTGTAGTTAAACTCGGATAAAACTGAGCACGCAGCGATGAGATATATATAAAATAATATTAACCAGTACATCCAAGTGAAAAACCTCTGTTGGCATAAATTATCAAGAAGCATTTACTTCAACGGTTCTAGCCATTGTCTTGCAAATTGTTTTATATGAGTGAGGGACTAACAAATATATTTAAATTACTGAAAATTAAGGGCATTTGTGAAATAATTCAAAAGGAATGTGACGCATTATAATTAATAATCATTGATACTAACACAACACTTTTAATTTCCTTTATTTGGTTGCTAGAGTTGCAATGCTAAATATTTTAATGTGGTTTACTATATTTTTAATTACCAAAATGTAGTATATATACAATTTCAGGATATTTTTAATTGTAATGAAAAGTATATTTTAAAAGATTTAGATACTAGAAAATTCTAAGTTTTATTAATCTTAAGTAGTTTATAAACGAATACATAATATTTGGATACATCGCATCATTGTTACTATAAAACATAATTGAAATGTCAATGTGTAATGTTTGATATCTAGTAACTCTTATTATAATATATTAATAAAATTTTGAGAAAATGTTTATAATGATTTAAATAGTATAGTTTAATACGTTTGTATGAAGTTCTGGAGAACTTAAGAATTGCCAGAGAACGTAGGTTTTTACGGCCGGAGTCGCAATTATAACTAGACATATCTTCCTGACTGTTATACCGTTGTCTGCTGGAGATGAAACATTCCAGGCGTTTCGTCCACAGCTACGGTGGACATCAGGGCCCTTCCCGCAATGCAAATATAGCGACACTGACGGCCAAAGCATCAGACGCAGTGATACCTTCTCCAATTTTTTTTTATTTGGTTAATTTGCGGACGCTCTTTAACATCTCAGGTCATCAGCGTTCCATTCAAATCAGGGCGTGAAACAGCCGATAAATTTTTCTCAGAGAAATCTTTCAGACTTGATGTTCTTTATCGTGCCGTAAATGTACGACAGGAGACCCACGGCTTTACTTAAGCCATACTTCGGATTTTTACGCCCAAAAAATCCATCGATATTGGCCGGGATCGAATTCGCAGTCTTAGGTTTAGGAGGCAAGTATGGATACCACTACACCACCAGAACCGACTACTTTCTCCAAGAAAACTTCACCCACGCCATTGAAGATGTCCATCGCAGCTGTGGACGAAACGTCTGGAACTCTCATCTGCAGCAGATCAGAGCATAACAGCCCGAAAGATACGTTTAGTTACAATTAATAACTGAATAATTGATAATTATTTATAATACATAGTCTATGGAATGAAACGTGCTATGTTTATTTATTTGCCTGGTTTTTACACTAAAGTTACAGACAGCCAGAGGGCAATTAACCTTTGAGAAATGTTAAAATTTGAATATGTGGCGGTGGGGAGAGTATTGTTAATTAGTTGAATAATGACGTTTATTGTTTTAATGGCCCCCCTTCTAGTGTCGTCGAATTATGAAGGTGAGACATAGTGTAATTAACGTCTCTCGTTGATGATCTTTTCGTGATGTCTCGGCTCCCGAAGTTCGGTGTTCACCTACAGTTTTCGTTCCAGTGGAGAGAATAGTCTTCACCCGGTGTATTTAACTGTTTAATTGATATTAGGCCAAAGGGAAAGAACGGGATTCGTTGAATGAGTTCACGTCAAGACGTTGGCTTAGTTCACATTTAATATAAGAAACATTCAATATTCTTGAACGCTGTGCCGTTCGTCGTAAGAGTTGGGGAATGAGTATGACGCAACATTGAGATTATCAGGTCTGATCAAGTAGCTATGATGAGCTGAGAAACTGTTGACCATGGGAAAATTTTAACACTCCCTATCAAATTATGAGTCACGACTATAACCGCACACATCCCGTCGTCTTTAAAAATTTAATTAGGAATTTACACTGCTTATAAACTTCCATATAAACACTTTAGAAGACACAACAGCCGGCTTCGATATTAGAATTCAGAATAGCATTCTCTACTGACTTCGAAGTCAAGACTTACAATAACGCAGTGCTTTCGGACAGAAAGTTGATGAAATTTGGCGCACTGAATGAAACTTCATAAAGTAACAAAGTGATGTCAAAAGTGATACTGGCTCTGAACTGTTAAGACGCTATTTTGCCCCGCGAAAACTTTCTTTAGCGAAGATTCTAGAGTCTCGGTTTAAATCCAGCTTTCTTACTGGCTACTACAACTTTGTAATAACGAGTCTGATTCGATATTATTTCTTACAGAAAGAACGCCTTCTCGCATTTGACAGTTTTTAAAGATGGCCGTTTTAAACCCGACGCCAGGCTCTTCTACACCTAACTTTCTCAACCGGTAGCCTTTAGACACAATAAACTTCTCTAGCCTTTAAACTCAATAAATTTCTATGAGAGTGTTCACAATAGCAGAGGGACCTTGCTATTACAAAGGACAACCCTTCTTTTACAAGTGCGTCTTTTGTTAAATGTTTTCCTAAAGACGGACGAACGACAAAGCGCTTCGTGCGTTAAGATTTCTGTCTATATGACATATATACAGAAATGTACATCGAAACATGGTTTATAAATTACTTATTACATTGAGAAACATAAGTACACAATCCATTAAAATAACACAAATAATTATGACTGTAATATTAATAGTGATGTTAACAATAAGCATAATGGACTTAATGGTATAAAATGGGAGTTTCTGAGATTAATTAAGATGATAATGATAGTTGTCTTAATTTTAAGATAATAATATATATATATATATATATATATAAACTTTTGAAAACATTCTGTGGTATCTCTGTAGTGTATACATGTATACATGTACTCGTAGGTACTAATTAGTGTACGTGAACTATCTTTTAAATGCTTCTTGAATAACGCTTTAGCAGAGAGAAAAGATTCTTCATTTTAATGTTATGCATATGCAGCCTCTTTTTCAAACGTATATTACTGTATACACGAGTTGAAACATAAAACCGTATCCTCTAATAAGCATGAAGATATCTATTGATGTAAGACATACGAACAAAGTCACGGTTAACGTAATTCTTTTAATATATACACGTATCAGCTTAAAAATGGAATATTACAATTGACAACAATTGCATTCAGTTGTAGCATGAAACCAAATTATAAGGCATTCTCTCAAATAGCCAGAGCTCTAAGGAATTAAAATACATTATCCAAGTATTCTGACTAAAAGCAGGAGAAGATTGCCAGTAGTTTCCTCCTTCCCCATACCTTTCAGCGGAAATGCCCCATCAGGGGGTTTATGCACAAACGGCCAGCCCTTGATGATGACTAAAGAACCAAAAAAGTCTGTCCCTACTACGTCTAATGTTTCTGATTACATTGCTAATGTTTTCCTGGACACTTTCTAATTGTCGTGATAAAACTTTATCTTTGTAAGCCTAAAAGATCTCCAGTTGTTACTTTTGGGGTTGAATAATAATAAATGTTTTCATTCTTACATTGCCTCATCCTTTGTTGGATTTTATTTGCCTCTTTTTTATGTTCTCGACTTAAGCACACAACCAAAATAGTTTATTTACACTAAGATTCATGTCAAAGGGAGAACAAATTGCTGCTAATTTTAATAAAAAATAATTAGTCGATTACTTTAGCTACATCTTCCATTTAATAAATTGTTTTTCAACAATATTTAAACCTACTGTTGGGAGAAGAGCCGATGTTGGACCGTGAAATGCTTCAATACTTTCACTTAACAGTATTGTAAGATACAATCAATTTTAGTCTAAGCGAATCGTTAAAAATAAATTATCTATATTTCAAATTATAACTAGCCTTAGATCCTTACCACCAAATCGCCTATAGTTCTACGGAATGTTAAGCATTCGCAGTCAAGTAAGGAGAACTCTATGCTCCATATAACCATTGTTATTAATTGCTGATGTGCAGCTTGAAAAAGAACCAGTTTGATTGTTTGTGAAGATCAATTTATAAGAAAAATATATAAACGTTTTGTCATATTTTAGACGGATACCAGTCTATACTTGTCACTCCTAATATTTTCAACCGCATTAATCTCAAGCGTTAAAAAATATAATTTCCTATTTTGAATTACTATTTATTTAAAACATGTAGTCTTGGCTAAAACTACTGTCGCTATCTCTGATTGTCTGCCCGATTCTTTTTATTTTGAATTAAAACTGTCACAAAAAGGTTTACAACGGTTTAACACATCATCTTAATTAAATTATATAATGAATAACTAGCAAATATTTTACACAATTAATTAATACTTCAATTATTATTTACTATTGCAATATATTTTACTTGTAAACACTGATTTTTTTTTCTTTTTTGCTCACAATTTAGGCTTTCATACATCAACAATATTATGCTAACACTGTATGTTGAAACATTTCAAATTTATTTATTTTTTTCATAAAACATGCCACAAAAACCGCCGTTTACCATGTTCATTACTAAGTTAAGCTTAAGTGCCAAGCTCTATTTTATGTTGTATAAACACTTTTCTTCCTTTGGAATTTCTAACCTCGTATCATAACACCTTTTCTAAATCGCTTAAAGAGATGTGAACAATGTGCCGATTGCTGAGTGTGGGAAACTTGGTCATCTACTCAGATGTACAACGTCGTCACTTTCTATTCAGAACTTCTTAAAAATTTATTCATAGTTTGCAGGATACATCCTTTTTACTACACTGCTGGCCATTTAAATTGTAATGCCCATAAAAGACCCGTTTCTTTCCCAAAAGGAACGACTGTGACTCGTGGAAAATACGACAGCCAGCAGGTGTCTGAATTTGATCAAGGAAGAATTGTGGGGGGGGGGGGGGGGATGTGGGATGTCATTCCGAGAAATGTGTGCTCGTGTTGGACGAAGTGCGTCCACAGAAAAACGAATATGAGATCAGTATATACGCAAACTTCACTTTTGTATATTTATATGAAATTTTATTGTTTCACAGAAACCGTACGTTAGGCTAAGGTTTGGAGTCACAGTTAGGTAGAAAAAATGCGATATTTTGGCAGAGACTGAAACCCTTGATCTTCAGTTTACCGTGCCGATGTTCTTGTTGTGTTTTTAGACAATGATCGCAAATATTCACTATCTCAATAATATTATATTATTATTTTGCTCTCGAGATCTCTAACGTTGCAGAGATTTATTCCTAAAAAGTGAACTTGAAACCCTTGAGTGCTTATGGTCCGCGCTTCCTAGTTAACCGCATTAGAAATTTATGAATTAATTTATGTGAAATGTGATTCCTCACACAAGTCATTCATTAAGCTAGGGTTCAGAATTAAAGTCAGATAGTAATGATTCAATGTCACGGCAGGAATTCGAACCATGAACATGTCCTTATCGTGTCGCTGCCATGGCGATGCTGTTACAATATCCGCACCATTGTACCGGCAATTTTCGGTTACGGTAGCTTAGAAAGCCAACAAACTCATAAAACTACATAATAGGAAGAAACGCAAGGTTCGCGTGTGAAGCCCCCTTTTTTAAAGGACTGCATTAACAAAGTTAATAAACTAAAGGATTTTAAATACGTTTGGGTCTATGACTCCGACAGGTATTGTACTGTTAGCTTTTAAACTAGACAATGCATACATAATATTTAAACTTCCAAAAATAATGAAAGTTATGCGTTAACTTAAACCAGCCAATGGAAAATGTATGTTTGAGCTTTTAAAGATAGGTGCGGAAACTGCACGGGTCTTTGTGACCCGTGGCAATCGTTAAGCCAACGATTACTTGATTTTAATTTAATATATTAGGAAGCCGTTGCTCGGCTTGGGAACTCAGTTTCAAGTTCTACATGCTGACAGGCATTCTTTAGTATTCTTTAGTTTAACACTCGGCAAGATACACACAGTTTTACATAGTTTGAAGTTTTACATGTGGTGAGACAAGAGCAGTTAAGTTCCAGACGGGGTGAGACGCTACTCATTTGCTCATCACTCAGGAAGCGGTTATAAGATCTATCGCGGCATTCTGATGTATTAGTTAGACAGTTTTTAAGAAGCAGTTATCAGTTACGTAGTTCATATACATGGTCATCAGTTAAGCAATTTTCAGTTTCACGCGCCGCGACACTCATTTGTAAATTTCACACCAGCCAACTAAGTTTATATTTCACGTAGCCAAATCTATTCTATGCAAAACACCAGAAGACGCAAAAGTATAAAAATTTGGTCAAAATAATATATATATGTTATGTCGCATTGCGTGCTCATTTATACTAATGAACTCCTATTCCGGTCCGGTTGAGTCCAAATCAACAAACAGCAGAGTCCACTCTGAGAAAGTGCTGTCATTGGGCTATAACACCGAAGCGATCAACAAAATATTTACCAAACCACCTCAAAATTGGTATTACAACGTGAGGCCAAAACAATCGCTTCAAAATTGGTGCTCAATCTAGGGCACTTAGCAGGTGCCGGCTAAACAGCTCCATAGTTTGGCGCCCAACATGGGACCACAAGATTTCATAATTAGCCTCCAATTTTGGGGGCCGGCGAAACCGCTTCAGTCATTATGTTTATAAAATCAAATGAGAGGTTTATGGTGGTGGCAAATAGTCGGGAAAAAAATACAGTGCTGAGAGCACACTTAATTCCATTTAAGTTTTACCTGTTTTCTCTAGGTTTACCTCATCAACAGTCCAATCGATGACTTTGGAAAGGAAGAAGAAAAAAACCAAATTGCTGATATTTGTACAAATGTCCATATATATCAACATTAATAAATGGTATGTTTTATTTACTTTGTATCAATGACCATACGTACCGCAAATACAAGGAGTCAAGGCATCTATCTCGAATGCTTGCATATTTTGACAGAACTTAAAAATCACAGAAAAAAGTAGAGACATCACAGAAATACAGTCTAAAATTAACGCCGTTACTTATATCATGGATTCAGTACTGATTGGGTAAAAATACAATTGGAGTGTTAGACTAGGTAGTGTTGGTAACTTAATTTTTCTGCATTGAAATTTACTTTCAAATAAGTGATCATTTTAACCATAACTTGGTTAAAATACATTACTCTTTCATGATGAGGAATATGATGTTTAAATATCCATTACTCGTGCACCGAATTTATAATTATGTTTCCTATTTGATCTTTGTATACACCATGTAAAAATAACCCTTCCGATGCTACTAATTGGACGCCTTTAAAGTGAACAGAACAAGACAAAAGTGTTTTGAGCGTACCTGGCTTTACTTTAAACACATTTTTATATTATTGAACTGTTTACGTTATGTAGAATGCTTTGAGTAATGGGAGGTGTAATGACAGTACAACATTGACCTTTTTATAACTTAGCTCTGTGTAAATTATTACACCTCATGTAACCTACATTGAATATTCTGTGTTGCTAATAATTAAGCACAAAGCTAATGTAGGTTATTTCTTTTTAACGCGTGATTTTTAAAAAAACATATAATAACATATTCAGAAAATATTTTTACAGAATAAATCTTCTTACTCAGATTTTATATTATTATTATTATTATTATTATTATTATTATTATTATTATTATTATTATTATTATTACTATTATTATTATTCTACAAAGAAGAGAAGTGTGGTTTAAAGCAAATTTCAATGTGAAATTGAAATTTGTTTAAAATCTTTAGGGAATAATAATAATAATAATAATAATAATAATAACAATATATCAGTACTGAAATTTTTCTCATTCATATTCAGAGAGAAAAAAATATGATGGACAATTCTTTCTTACCTGGATTAATTACATTTTAAATATGCTATGCTTGTCTAGCACAGCCTATAATTATTATCTCTTGAAAAGAGATAATAATTCAAAGTTTACACCAATTCATCAAATTTCGAAATAATGTGATCTTTATGGTGACTTAAATAAAAAAAAAGAACTCCAACATCTGCCTTGGTATTTCAGAAATTAAAACATACAATAAATAAAATCTGATCATAACTGTTTAGACTTAAAAATGCCTATAACTCTGAACTAATATGTGCTTGTTCGTGGCGATTTTAGGCAACAGATAGGCAAAAAGTAAAACTAGAAAAAAATTGTAGATGTGATTGAGAATGGAGCGATTACATTTAAATTTTGAATTGAAATTGTTAATATAACTGTTGGAGAGTACGGTTACATGCACTGAGTTCCTCCTTTGATTTAATTAGTGACTCAGAAAAAAAAATAGGCGGAGCGAGGTCTGGAGAAAGAACACGCCAGCAATGGGTTCCACCGCGGCCAATTAATTGGTCTCTGAACATGTAGTTCCGATGTTAACGTACTGCAATAGAGAGTGAGAAGGCGAACAGTCATGTTGATGCCATAAACGACCCCGAATGTCAAGGATAAAATAATCCAGATATAGATTTTGAAATGACTTTGAAATGGCATGGGTATTTAACAAATTCGCACATTAATGGTTTTAAACAATGATTTATCAATCTATTAGTTAAAATTTTTAATCTCTATATAGTCAACCACATCTACAATTTCAAACTATTTTTCAAGCGTTGACTATTTGACATTAGTTTCAGACATATGCTTCTTTAACAGAAAAAGTTTGTTTTAATCTCTTCTATTAACCCTCGAAATTTGAGTATTACATTTTTGGAATTTACCGCATAAAATTTCTATAAAAATATAGAAAATAAATGCTTAAGAAACAAATTTTAAAAGCATTATTTAAAACATATTATTGTAAATTAGGATATCAGTCACTTTCTTATATCATAAAACATTGCAGCCTTTGAAAAGCCGTTCATTCAGAAGTTTCTTTGTAAAAATTGTGACTCATTTTAAGGCTTTATAACATGTTAGAAAACTAAGTATAGCTTATATTAATATACATTAGTCTTAATCCTAGCAATTCCATACCATATTACAGCACTTACATTATCAACAGGGGTACCATAAATGACCCTCACAGAAAACAATATGTTTGAGTAATTTTTAAAACAAATTTGTCTTAAAATTTAATTTTATACAACGCCATGCTTATAAAGTTAATATTTAACTTTGTCTAGCATTTGCTTTTGCTTTCATTAATCACATTAAATATTTCGGCTGTATCCTGGTCGACTTGCATATCTGAAACAGAAAATCTATGCAAATAAATGAGTGACACTTAAAATAACTATAAGAATAGTTTCAGGGTAATACCCAAATTGTATTTTAGAGTCACTGAACATGTCGGTATCACCTTAGAACTTTCCTCACATCTTGAACAAATAACTGTTTTCTGGTTGTGCTTACCACAAGTATAATCACCAAAAATTATTCTTGTTTTGTTAACTTTTTGTGTTTTTTCTTAGACTGGTACACAATTAACAATTAACAACATCCCTAACCTCCACTCACTATGAAATGTCTGCCTAATCTTCCTCTCAAGGATTCCTTCCATGGCTATGATTACGTTATTCTGTAGACTTGAGATATCCCTGGCTATATCGTTCTTCAATAGCTGCTTTTATCAGCTGCAGCCCTAGTTCTTGCAGATATAGTCGTCTCCAATTTGGCTTCTTCTTATTCCAGTCAGGAAAATTCAAGAGAAATGGTGTATTTACAACGGTTTTATCAATGAGGATAAAGAAATCGCACAGCAGCCGACTTTTAGTAGCTCTTTTTCCAGAATAATTCCTTTGCCATTTGATCGACGGTGTCTACGCGGTCTTTTGTTTCATTATAATACAGGTTGATAATCTTTTTTCCCCTTCTTTTTCGGATCATACCCTGAACCTTTAGTTAGGTTTTTCACAACAGATATATGAAACAATTGTGACTAAAGCGTGTGCTTTACTGAATGCAAATTTGATTGAATATACCTCTCTATCAGAAGTATCTTTGAACTCTTGAGGAATGTACTTTCTGTTGGACTGTAGTGTTCCGTCAAGTGTAAGCTTGTGGTAGTTCCATAGTTCTTCAGTCCAATCAATAGCACCAATATTATATATATATATATATATATATATATATATATATATATATAAAGCCGTATATAAGTTATCAACTCACATATATTTGTTTCCTGTACATTTATCCTTATTAATTCTTCATTGGTGTGTGTTATGTGATGTTTATAGCTTCTGTGGTAAACAATTTTTCTAAGAAATTCTCTAATAGTTTTCACTTTTCCTTCTTATTATTTCTTATTACGTCCCGTTCTTTTAAAACATTTTGCACTACATGTCTTATAGGCCGACGAGGCTTAAACCTGAAAACCTTTCTATTAGTTGTTAACATGCCTTGCGCTGACGTCATCTTCAATTACATTATTATTATTATTATTATTATTATTATTATTATTATTATTATTATTATTATTATTATTATTATTATCTTCATTATCATCATCAGAAGGTAATAAATTTGCTTCATCAACTTGTTCATGCACAATGTTTTGCTCTTCCGTTTCACTCACTGCCAGATCACTATCAACAAATTCAAAATCAGAAACCATTGCATTATCAAACATATGTATTCTTTCTTTGAAAGTCAAGATATTTTTAAATAGCTTTGTCAATCACAAGTGCAAGTGACTGCACAATATAGAGATTGGATAAGTGAAAAAGTAGAAGTGTTGTAACTTATAAGAGAATAAACGCCAGATCAATCAAAAAATGAAGGGATAAATTATATTAACGAACTCCATTTCTAGTACAAACAGAGTTAACCATTGTTGTAGAGGCCAAGAGCATTTCATACATGAGTTACCGGGAGAGGGCTACTTTATGGCCATCTTGACATATCATTGTTTGATAAAAAGTCCAACAATGAAAATTTTGAAACAGTTACGATCACAATAAAGACTTAATTTCAAGCCCCTAGTAAAAAATTAAACGATAAAGTTAAAAACAATTACAGGTGGGCGTAAAGTAACCCCCCTCTTTGGTCATGCTAGAGTTAAGTTTTACGCTAAAGAGTTTTAAATTTTCAGAAGCAAATTAAAAGAATCCATTCATTTTCTATTAAATATAAACTTGTATAAACAATAAAAAGCAATATTATCTTACTGAATATAATTCAAATTAAATTAAAATTCCACGTAAATATTGAATTTAATGTGTTAAAAGTAGAGCACGATATTTATTCTTCAAACAAGTTAAGCGTTAAAAAGGAAAATAATCTCATAATAATCACACACAAAGGAATTACGTCTTTAATTTTTCCATATTTGTTGTTTATTATAGACAGATGATTCTGGCATTAATTACCTTGGAAATGTTTTGTGGAAAAACTTTGCTATTTTATAGGAAATACTGTCATCATCTTGCATTTCTATCAATTTTTACCATAACATTTTATTTTATTTCTTGAAGTCCCAATTGCTATTAAATATTTTTCTGTTTTTTTTCTTCAGTTTACGTCTTTAAAACTCAATTTAACCATTTTTCTTTAGGGAAACTATTAGCATTATTGCAATCTATTGATATTTCATAGCTTAATTTTATACAATTTTATATATGAAAAGATTCCACTAAATTCCCATTGCAAACCGAAATTCGACTCTGTTATCAATGCGCTAATCAATTTCACTGAGGTTTAGATTTGAATTTTGTCATTTGTATATGTTTTAAAGCTTATAAAGTAGAAGAGCAAGTGTGCAGTGAGTGCTGAAAGAATATTTTAAAAGAATATTTTCTTTGAACAAACTGCTAATACCCAAATATATGTGAACAGAATTACTAATAAAACTGTGTGACTTTCGAAGATCCATCGATCTGTAACGTTTATCTCTGAAGAATATAAAAATGTGACAGTGTACAAAACTAAACGAATGTCCTCGACGCATTTAAAAAGTAAAATACAACAAAACAGCATCTTCATTTCTCTAAAGCGAACTGCAACATTTACCAAAAAACGTTTGCAATAAAGATCACACTACATACTTTTTAATAAGATAAGTAAAAACTTATATTTTATTATAATATTGTCTAAGTGTCTCGTCAGTATCCCAAAACTGCGCTGCTCATCTTACGGGATGTGACAGAGCGTGCCAATAATCAAGTTGCGCCTCTGAGGCGAAAATATATTCCTCCTTCCCGAACTTTTAAGCCTACCTAAAAATAGGCTTCTACTTATCTGCTTTTTGTCCTTTAAAATAATATATACTATACCTATTTCCATTTTCTTTATGTTCATTTATGATAGCATAATAGTACCGCAAAAAACAAAGTACTTTTAATAATACTCTCCATGAAAAATTTCTTCAAAACTCGGAAGGAAAATAACATTAAATATAGTAGTGATTTATTGAAACCCAATTTTGTGACTTTCTTTAAGTGAAACCCGAGTGTCACTGTTCAAAAGTAGGTTGTAGCTTTTACATCGATCTGTCGCCGAATAAAGGATCTCATTTTTTTTGTTAAATTCTACATTATTTTCATCGGGAGAGCCCGATTCATTACCTCCTGTCAAATAATCTTCGTTACATTCCTTGTTTCCGCCTCAGCAGGAAACTAATGAGGCATTAAAGATCATAAAATGACTCAAGAAATTGAAATGAAGAAACCATTATAATCGTGGAAGGGGGAGTTGATGAAAAAGCTAATATTCTTGGTGCTACGTATAAGATGAAGGAACAGTGGCGGATGAAGAGAAAGACCCATAACGTCTTTACTTCATATCCTCAGTTTTTATGCTTATTTATTTAAAAGTTTTCGCTTAATAAATATATATAACATTTAAGAAAGAAATACATACAAGTAAACAAACATTACTGTGACGTAAACTTTTCTCATGTAGATAATAATACTCTTTGTATTGCAGTGTTTCAGGTCTCTTTTGTTTTAAAATTAGAGTTCGAAATACAATTCACGCGTCTCAATATGTAGCTCAGCCAAGCAAAGAAAAGAGGAAATGTGGTTCTTGCATGACGGAGCACCTGCCCATTATCTACCTGAATTCCGTATCACGTATTTCCTGGATGATAGTTAGAACGTGAAGGGTCTATTACCGGCGTCTGTCACGTTCGCTGGACTCAGTTCAGTGCATTTTTCCCTCTCGGGGACATTTGAAGAGTCTAGTGTGTGCCAACCGGGTGGAAGATGCGAGAACGCATATTGATTCGTCTAATGCTGGGCTAAAACTCTGAAGTAACCTTTTTGTGCATTTTGTATAAGACTTTCTCTTTGCTGTGGAATTATTTTTTTAATGCAACTAAGGCAATAGTTAGCAATTGCTAATTTTATTGAAATTAATGGCTATGGAATACGAGCTATTTAGATCTAAGGTGCCAAACACATGACATTTTCTCGAAAAATAAGGAAAGTTCTTGCTAATCATAAGCTTCAAAACTTCCACTTGTAATCAAATAGCCGATTTAATATTTTTGTGGGTTATATATTGAGCAAAATGCAATGAAAGTAACGTGTTTACAAGAGTAGAATTTAGCAATTTTCTATAAATATCAACACAGTGAAGAATGCCTTTTGGCCTCTATATATCTGAACCAGAAAATGATTTCCCTTTTCTAAAAAGTTCTTAATATCCCATTTGGATGTTATTTTAAGTCTCACAAAAGATTACTTGCTTAATAATGTAGTAATAACATTGGGCAACAATGAAAATGTTTCGGGCTTAAAAATAGTGAATTTACATGTATTTCCATCTGCTGAATTCAAAAATCAACATAAAAATGATGGATTAGCTCTTGTTTTGAAGATAAAGTGACATTTCATTTTTTAGAGTGAAGATTTTAAATTTGAGGGAATTTTTTTGGGGAGTTGGCACACCTGTCAAATAATAAAACACAAATGCTCTTCAGCTGTTTTTAAGTCATAAACATAGATACTGTTGCTGTGACTGTGAATTACATGTAGTTTCTACTCAAATTAATGCAAAATTTCCGGTTCGCGAGTGCTTTTTTAGTATAAAATTTGTAAAAATGCCACGAAAATGTGTAAATATGGTGAATAACTTTTGTTATATTTGAGGTGAAATAACATTTTCCTCACAGAAACGCAATCTGACGCCTCTTGTAAAGACTGCCTATCAGTATTATTTCGGTATGAAAGTAGGGGACCAGGATAAGTCTTGGGCTCCACATATATGTTGCAACGCATGTTCAGTTACACTGCGAGAATGGCTGAAAAAGAAGAAGCGATGTATGGCTTTCGCTGTACCTATGATTTGGCGGGAGCCTACAAACCATACAGATGACTGCGATTTCTGCCTGACTCCACCTATAAAGGCAGGTTTGTCTATGAAGAAAAGAAGAGCAGTTCAGTACCCGAATCTTCCATCTGCTATTCGACTCATTCCACATTCGGATAGTTTACCAGTTCCTACTCCACCCGAAAATTGTGTGTTTGAAGTAGAAGATGAAGACAGTGTGGAACAAGAAGAACCAAACAAGCCTTCTACATTCCATGACCCTGATTTTGAGGGAAAAAATTATAAACCGCACAGACTGAGTCAAGCGGAATTGGGTGATCTCATTAGAGACCTTGGCCTGTCAAAGGAGAAGGCAGAAATTCTGGGGTCTCGACTACAGCAATGGAATCTTCTCCAAAGTGATGTGAGAATCTCACAGTACAGAAAACGTCACATGGAACTGCTTCCCTTTTTTGAGAAGAAAAATAATCATATTGTTTGCTGCGACATTAATGGCTTGATGAAGTCTTTGAATTTGAACCATGATCCAACTGAATGGAGGCTATTCATAGACTCCTCCAAGCTTAGTTTGAAAGCTGTGTTACTTCACAACGGGAACCTTCTTTCATCTATTCCTGTTGGTCATGCTGTTCACATGAAGGAGACACATGCAAATATGAAAGCTCTCTTGGACTCAATTAAATATCATGAACACAAATGGAAAATCTGTGGTGATGTAAAAATCATTGCCATACTCTTAGAAATGCAACTGGGTTACACAAAGCATTGCTGCTTCTTATGTATGTGGGACAGTAGAGATAGGAAATTGCATTATATTAAAGAAGACTGGCCTGCAAGAAATCTTCACCCTAGCGAGAAAAATGTCGTTGCCAAGCCTCTTGTGGACCCAAAAGACGTTCTTCTTCCACCCCTGCATATCAAGCTGGCTTTGATGAAAAACTTTGTCAAAGCTATGAACCGAGAAGGACGGGCCTTTAAGTACATCAGAGAGAAATTTTCGAAATTAAGTGATGCAAAAGTTCAGGAAGGCATTTTTGTCGGACCACAAATAAGAGAACTTGTAAAGGATCCTGCATTTGACCAAGTTTTGGAGGGGAAAGAAAAGGAAGCTTGGGAAGCCTTCAAGGGCGTTGTTCGTGGATTTTAGGCAACAAAAGAGATGACAACTACAAGCATTTGGTGACAGTGCTCCTGCAAAAATACCGTAACCTTGGATGCAACATGTCCCTTAAGATCCATTTTCTCCACTCCCACCTAGACTTTTCCCCTCCTAGTTGTGGAGCTGTTAGTGATGAACATGGGGAGAGATTCCATTAGGACATTTCTGTTATGGAACAAAGATATCAGGGCCATTGGAATGAAGTAATGCTTGCGGATTACTGTTGGTCTTTGTATAGGGATTCTGCGGAACTCCATCACAAGAGGCAAGCTAAAAGACGACGAAGTCAATAGGCCACCACATGATTCTCTTCAGACACGACTATCTACGAAGTATTTTTCCAGCAATTTAGAACTCTTAGCATGTAATTACCAGTTAAAAAAATCAAATGCACTTTCAGTGTTGTTAGCATGTATGTAATTAAAATGTATCCTTTTCTCTCAATCCGTTAATATGTAATACTTCCATCTTGTGTATCATAGAAACTAAAGCTAATAAAAATTTTTCATTGTCATATTTGTTTTTCTCAACCCAAAATTAGTAGGAATTACCTCATGAAGTGCTCGAAACATTCAAAAATTATTTTTTTTTTTTTTGCCCAGTGTAATCAATTAACATTTTAATCGACTGGTCATAATTTTATTCCATTTTTATAATATTGTTTCCACTCCAATTTCTTTCTTTAAATGTATCATGTTAATCGGTTTGTAATTTCTTTGGTGGTAACACATATACAATATTTTCACTTACTAAAGGAAGGGACCGCCAAGCGGTCGTTAAGCGCGGACTCGTGAGCGGGAGGTCTGGGGTTCGACCCCGTCCTCCTTGACTGAGGTTTTTTCCAGATTTTTCTCAGTCCTCATAACTGGCAAATGCCGGGGAGGTGTCCCAAACTTAGGCCTGGAACGTTTCCTTCCTTAAGAAATCCTTTCTCAATATATCATTTCATGTATCGTTAATGTTCACCGCCTGTGGTGCCTCAGTAGTAAAAACGGGCATTAAACAACATTGAAAAAACTTATTAAAGGTCCTATTTCAGCTAATGAACAAAATATGAAACAGGAAAAGTTTTATAGCAGACAGCACGGAGGCTGTCGAATAATTTATCTTCCTGAGCATGTAAGAAAAGATTTACAATAATTCATTTCTGTTTATTTTTAATATAGTCCCCTGAGAATTCAATGCACTTTGTCCACATTCCATTCTACGGCTTTTAAGCTCTTAAAGAATGACTTTCCTAGTTGGTCTAAAAAATTAGCAAATTACAGCCACTTGATATCTTCATTACTTATAAAAGCTTTCCATGAAGAAATTTCATAACTGCGAAGAGGAAATAATTCGAGGTGCCAAATCAGGATTATTGGGTATATGGTTTAGCTGTTGCTACAGCCTGCGGCAGCCTGCGCTTTGCAGGGGCAGCAACATGGAAATCAAATTGTATTACGTTGTGAACATGTTCAAATTTTGTTAGTTATTTATATGTGCCTTCTAAAATGCCCCTTTCATATAATATTCGTAAATTTTAATTCTTTCTAAACAACCCTCATGTTATTAAAATAGTATCTAACATTTGATCTTGAGATTTAATCATACCATTTTCATCACTGAATTATAAGATTTATGCCTGAGGTGTTTTCCGATTCCTGATGGACCATATAAACAATTTGAATTTAGCTACATTTAGCAGAAGGGTAGCCTATTGCTTCAAGTGTCATTTAGTGTGATGCTAAGGTATTACCTGGACGTGAATTTGGTAGTAGTTTTTTGACATATGTGGAGTATTTAACGTGTCATAAATCTATTACACGGGATCCACTGCTATAAACCCTTCCTCTAGAATCTTTTTCGTCCTGAAAACCCCATTGATCGCGGCCGGCTCTGAACCCACGAACCTTTGGTTCAAAGGATATCACGTTACCTCTAGACCACTGAGGCCGACTTCACCATTTTCTTTCAGTTAAAGAGCCAAGCACACTCAATGGAAGGGGAACTGAAATACCCTTTTATCTTTAAACTATTAACTAATTCTTTTTTCAAATCATTAAGTTTGCATTTCTCGTCGTCTTCATGCAATTTGTTTCCTCTATCAGATATAGATCTTGCGAGAAATGTTTGGAAAGGAAAACAGTACCAACATTCTCCTTGCGTGATACCGATGATTACATGTCTTTTTAAGAGAATTTTGTAATATTATTTGCAGCACCTCTAATACTGAAGATATAGTTTGGTAAAGCGCGCACTCCTGTTTCCTTATTGCCATGAATGCAGGCCCATACTGCCCTGCTGCCGCGCATAGGAAAATAAAAATCTGTCACCTTATGTAGCGTAACATAACAACACACACAAATTTTAAAAAGATTTTATTTATTAAAATATCACTCATATTTTTAAGTCTAAAGCCCACAACGATGACGAGAAAATATGTAACTTTCTTAACATTAGAAAGCGATAACAATCGGGTTTTATACGAATATGTATACATATTTTTTGCCTTACTGACTACATAAGAACAACAGTAATCAATGACAAGGCAGTGGAAAAATAAAATCCCCCAAAACGATTCGAAAATAATTTAGATATTGCCCACTTTCTTCTTAAAATTAGTTAAGCACTGAGGGGTACGCTTCGAATGTTTCCCTTAAACATATACCTTCGGACTCTCTTACAGGACTTCTTGCGCTCTTACTTCCAAAGATCACATATCTATCGCTAGTTATACCCCTGCTCAATTCTTTTAATTCACACAGCAATAAATCAATTGCATTACATGAAAGAATTACTTCGTCTTAAGCCCTAGCAATTTAGTAGTAGTAGTAGTAGTAGTAGTAGTAGTAGTAGTAGTAGTAGTAGTAGTAGTAGTAGTAGTAGTAGTAGTAGTATTAGTAGTAGTAGTAGTTATAGTAGTAGTAATAGTGTTAGTAGTAGTAATAGTAATAGTAGCAGCAATAGTATTAGGAGTAGTGGTGTAGTAGTAGTGGTAGTAGTCGTAGTAATATTAATAATAGTTGTAGTAGTACAAGTAGTATACAAGTAGTGGTAATAAAAGTAGTAGCAGCAGTAGTAGCAATAGTTGTAGTAATAATAGTAGTAGTAGCAGTAATAGTAGTAGTAGTAGTAGTAGTAGTAGTAGTAGTAGTAGTGGTAGTAGCAGTAGTAGTAGTAGTAATAGTAGTAGTAGTAGTAGTAGTAGTAGTAGTAGTAGTAGTAGTAGTAGTAGTAGTGGTGGTAGTAGTAGTAGTAGTGGTGGTGGTAAAAAAATTAGGTATACATATATTACACATCACAGTCGCATGGGTGGCAAGATCGTTCATGCTCTTGTAAAATACTTCATTCCTGAAATGAATTTCAACAAAAGAAAAGAACAACATTAACAAGAAAGTACTCACACACACATGTGAAACAGACATACATACAATAATTCTGATATTCATATAATTTTTTCTGTAATTTATGTAAGCATTTTTTATGGAAAATTTTGTCTCTAAAACTGTGTATTTTATTTAAGAAAATGTCCAGGTTTAGCCAGTTTTGTCTAATTACAATTAAGTTCTAACATTCCAGTTCCCACTACTGAAATTCAAAAATAAATCCGGGCTAAATTTATCCTCTTCAAATTTATCCTTCTGTCTGTATATACTTAGCCAAAATGCCCAGCAATTGTATAATTACACAGTAAGTGAACTGAAATATTCCAGTGGTACATAACGGAAACAGCCTTGAAACAGCCAGGTGTTTCTTATTAAACCTAACCCAATGTTTTGCCCATAAATTAAGAATAAATTAAGGGTAAAAAACATAATTCGCCTGAGGGTATAGTCTTTTTTTTAGAATATTGTATCAAAGCTTGTTCCATGTCAACATTGTTTCAAATATTTGTTGTTTATAAATAAATTAAAACATTAACAATAAATATAAGAAAGGAAATAGTTTAATAATTACCCCATTTATGTTGTTAGTAATTTACAGATAATATTTCAGATACATGCATTATTTTCATCAGCCCTAAAAAGACTCTTCTTTTATAACAATGAATTAGCATTAGTTTTTCTCCCAGCAAACAGCAATTTTTTTCGCTGCTGAATAAACTATGCTATCCGTAATTTTGTCTGTGTGAGATGACATTAAAATGAAGCTCCCTTCCTCAATAACTCCAAATTAATATTTTTATTAGGTTTATTTACGGACGCTGTTTAACATCTCAGATCATCAGCGTCCCATTCAATTTAGGGCGTGAAACGGCCGAAAAATTTTGCTCAGAGGCCTCTTCTTTCAGGCTTGAGGTTCTTTTTCGTGCCGTAAATGTACGACACGGGATCCACGGCTTTACTTTGCCTCCAAAGGAAGCCATACTTAGGATGGGTTCGAACCTACAACCTTGGATTTAAGAGGCAAGTATGGTTACCACTACACCGCCAGGACCGACAATAACTTCAAATGTGTATCATGCTTAATACCATCTATAGTAAGGTATAACTTTTGCATTATGTTATTCTCCCATTTTTATTCAGCGTTCTTGAGAGTGTTGCAGTCCTCTAGCTGCATGTAATCAGTTGTCATCTTCAAAACAATCTCCCTATGTAAGTTATATAACATACAAGGAATTATTTTTCTATCTTACCTACAAATTAGAATTTTTATAATACCATTGTTTATTTTTAATGTTCTCAGAAATATATTGGTGTGTTGAACTGAACAGTACGTATTTATTTATTGTTCTCTGGTCTATTTTAGCATCTCCATCCTGTCCAAATGGTTTCTGCATCTTAGAAACAAACTTCTTACTTTCTCGAGCGGTGTAATCCATGCTGTTAATATGAGCTCGTCAAGCCAGCTTTAAGTCAGAAGCAGAAGAGGCTTCATATAATTGTTTTCGTCTTTTCCTTTATCTTCTGATTTCGTCATTCACCATCCTGCTTTTGTTCTCAGCATTATCCTAAGCAGGTAGTGGGTATTTTAGTATCAATTTCAGCTGTTCACATCTGATTAGGTTTTCATTTTAGAGCTTATTGTCACGCTATCAAGAGAATGCGAGAATAAAAGCCCTCGGGGATACTAGCGAAACAGGAGAGAGAGAGAGAGAGAGAGAGAGAGAGAAGGAGAGAGAGGGAGGAAAAGAGGAAACTTCTGTTAAAAGATAGGCTAACATCTTAGCTTATCCATTCTCTCGTTTTCTCACATGCATCCAAACTGACTTTCTCTTTCTGTAGACTTATTTCGTGGAAATTCCATTTTCTAGGTGATTCCCCCCAAGGGAAGCATTACACTATTCCCTTCACGATTACCTCACTTAGTCCTATATTTTAGGAGCTCCAGAAGTGAAGCTACCAGGTAAAGTACACAAGTTTTGTAATTTTAGAACTAAAGATAAACTGCTGACATTATTCTGTATTTTCTATAAATGTACGGGAACATTTTATTATGTTATTTTGTATACGTTTAAAACGAATATTCAACAATAAAATTATGGAATATAGCATATATTTTAATACTTATTAATTTATTTAAATTTTAGTTAAAAAGGTGCTTACTATTATAGTAAAATAAATAAACGATTGTAAATTAAATTAAATATGTAAATATAAAGCAAACGACATACTTAATCTAACTTGTTGCAAATTACCAGATATTAACAAATTATATTCATAAAAGAAAACAGAAAGAAATTATTGATATTGTATTTATTTAATGTCTGCTTGATGTAACAAAACAAATACATATAAAATAATTATAAACATCAATATATATGATTAATAAAAGTAATGTTACTGTTTATATAAAGCTGCAGATATAGTGTTTAAGTATTTCCACTCCATTTAGATTTCCACAAAATGAGAATAAAATAAGAATCTAAAATGCTCTCTCGAGTAGCAAGCATTTATGAAATGGGAATTTTATAACAGAGGCGGTGTCTCTAGATTAAATTTTTAATGTATAAATTTGTATACGCTAACATTGACTGTCATCAATGTAACTGCTTAACACAAAAATATTTGCTTTTCTCAACATTAATGTCAAGCTGGTGTTACAAAAGGCGTAAAAAATGTACATACAATCTATATGTATATTTTTACAAAAAATTGTAATGAGATTTTGAACATTTCTCCTTAAGAATTTTCTGTACGCATGTAAAAATATAATTTTAAAAACTGGGTAGGATAATAAATAGAGACTCTGTTTCTATAATGTAATATCTATAGTAACCATTCAATGAACAGTTGGGAATAATAGGCCACTATACAACAAGACCTATATTTCAAAATGCATGCTTTTGCACACATTCTCATAGGAACTTATTATTATTATAGGACTGATTTTGAGAAAATGTGTGACAGCTTTATTTTAACACCTGTATAATGTTTAAAAGTTTTTTTAATATTACAACACTTAGATATATGTATTTTAATAAGTTTAAATATAGTTGCCGATTTGATATAACGTTTACTTTAAAATAAAGTATTGATAGGAATCGAAACTTGAATAAAATCTGAATTAATTATTCGACTAGTCAAAATATGACAGGCATATAAGCAACATGGTAGCGGAAAGCAGACACTGCAGGAATGGTATGACTGCACAAAACTGTAGTTTGTAAGTTGTCTAGCTACGGTAGCGTTGGAACTGAGAATTATCTGGCACCTGTAATACTTATTTAAAGTAATAATTGCATTAAAGTGACAAACTAATATAAAACTATGAAATGAAAATGAATCAAATATAAATTTGTAGTAAGTATGGTGTAAAAAATATTACAACATACAGTGAGGCTATTTTAGTTACGGGCCGGCATAACGCGGCTGCATACTGAAGGAAGACATTCGTCAAGGTCGTATAATGCATGGGCAGGTAGTTGTAGTTAATGGTTGTGCGTTCATTGTTACCGCTTTCATTATAGTAAATGTTTGTTCTTCGTTAGTTATGCCGCTATAAAAATAAAGTATTTAAGAATTAAACGATAGCAGCCACACTCAGATGGCAAGTAACTCAAATAACCTTACTGAATTTGTATACTTGTATTTAATATTCATAAAGTTAAAGATTAATTCAGATTAAACCGCTTACTGAGTCCTTTATATTTTTCTCATTATGCATAATCCAACATGGAATATAAAACAAATGTTAAGCATTTCCTGCGTAGTTTATCATTAAAAATCTTATTACCAGTTCTAAATTTCTCTTCCGAAACCAAACTCTTAACCCACTGAAGCAACATCCATAGCGGAAGAAAGTTTACTGGTATTATTTTACGGGTAAATTAAATTTAAACCAAAGGGAAATTTGGCCTCCACTTAACGGAAAAATGCTGGGAAGCAGGTTTATATAAGAACGCTCTTACCTTATGTTTTGCTGATGCCACCCGGTAGCCTAATTTAATTTAACGCTTAAGATAATGGTTAACCTCTATCTACCGCTTCAGGCTGGGTTTAGCTCGTTGCAGAGGTTGGGAGACTGCGCTATGAGGAGGGAAACATTTTAAGAGCGTAATTAAAAAGTGGTTCATTGCAGGAAAAAAAAAAAAAACTATGCCACACTCACTCCAGCCCACTCCGTTGTAATAGAAAGAGTACGATCTTGCCACGGTTGCCCAACTCAGTGCGAAAAACCGTATGGTGGAATTTTCATATATTAGTCTTAAGCCCGTATCTTTCCTGCTCTACATCGTTGTCCACTCCGGACTGAATTCCACTTGGTAATATTGCCCAAAGTAGGAAACTCCAACGCGAACAAGAGAGATTTGTAGAGTTGCTTTTCGGGCATTGGCGGGGTAACTTAAAAGTTAGTTAAAGATCAAATATAATCAAAGGTTTAATGTAAATAATAATATACAACATTATACAACTAATATTGTAAATTCCAAATCAAATAATATTTAGTTCTATTATTAATACAAGAAAAATAAACGTTGATATTAAAACTAATGTTAAACCCGATTTAGGAAAGGTTGCTTGTTGCTTCTCATGTTTTGGTTTAGTTTCATATTAATACTAACACCATGAGTTCAAGTCAACTGTCAAGTTAGTATTAATAGTTACAGGCTTGGCAGCCAAAATTGAAGATTTTAGATGGGGAAATGTTAATTAGAAAGATTTTAACTACAAAAGGGGAGAACAATATAAAAATGATAGGAAACTATTTGAGCAAAGTTAGATAGAAATGAATAATAATAATAATTAAGAGTAAGATAGAACGAAGGATAACCTTAGAAATACAATAGGTCAGATAAGTATAAACAAGGATAGGATAATACAGCAATAAATCACCAATACAGTAGCAACCTGGATTTGTGTGTATTGGGATCAGAATGTAGATAAGCAATTCTAGAAAGAAAATATCTAGAGGAGATTAGTAAGAAAAGTATTCTTTTATTTTATTTTTAGATCTTAATTTGTAATGGACTAATAAAAGATGTATATTTGAATGTTGTATATTATGTAGTCTGTTGGAATAGATTTTCAATACATATTTATGAAATATTATTAATAATTCTCTGTGAAATTAATTTTATAGTAGTAATGACGTTTTATTGCACGTTTTATAATACATTCAAATAGATACAACTGTCGCATGGGCCTTATGGCCCGTATGCTAATGTCGTCCTTATAGCAATCAAAAGGGTATACAATGCATACACATACACACACACACACACACACACACACATATATATATATATATATATATATATATACAAATATACAAATACTTCGATATATTTACGTTTTCTATTAATAATTTTATATACAAATACATAAACATGAACGGAACCCTTACTCTTGAGCCCCCCCTTCCATTTACTCACATCTCCTCCAACTCCCCCTCTTCATTATAGTCAGTAACCTCCTTTATCGGGTCTTCTCTAGAAAGATTCCCAAATTGTGTGAGTATTTCGCAAGCACCAACACTTTCCGCAAATGTTCAAACTTCCTCTGCGACAATAAATGCTCATTTCTTGAAATTTTCGTTTCTCTGCATTCGGTCAAAATGTGTTTCCAGGTATCGCTTTCTCCGCACAATGGAAAATTTCTTTCCCCAGAGTATTAACTGTTTTGTTTCCTTTCCAAACTCCTAATCTGAACCACGCCAGACCACTTCTTTCTTCCCTGCCACAGATATGTAAATAATACCCCCTCCCCCACCCCGGATGTATTTCAGCCTGCAGGTTAAGCGATACTTTTCTGCACATCGAGACAAAATGTTTTGTCTATCTATCTCGCAAATGTCTGTTAATTATTTTCCAACTATACTCTTATATGCTTAAGTAATGCGCCTACTTATTATCGCAAAGAATAAGTATTTACAATGAACATTTTGCATAGTTTGGAATTTGACTGCAGAACATAAATGAATTGACAAAGTATGATAGTAATGCCTATGTGATCATGATTTCCTTTTGTAATTCTGAGGATTATCGTTGTCCAAAACCACACACATAGTCTCTCATCATGACTGTATCCTCTTTGTGCCGATACCGCAAGTCCATGTTTAGTATATCCTGATATAATCGTTCCCAATGTCCTTCAGATGCATCGCCTAAATTCTGTGCAGCTTTTTTGACATTCTTCAGCCTGAGGTATGATATGTATCTAGCAAGTTATCAATCAACTCTCTGTATTTTGGGTTCTTGTTGTCTAGAAAGCCTTGAACATCCCGAAATGCTTGGCAGTCACTTATTTTGATTGGTGTCATTTTTTACTAAACTTGTTGATTCCAGCATATGTGTAATTTGAGGTTTCAGTGAAATACCTTTGCATCAAATAAACATGGAAACAGGGATACAACTGATCATTTGTATTCCTAATGTAATGTGGAGAGGAAACTGTAAGATCCTTTCCTTCTTAGCAAGAGGCTCCTGCAGGGCATTCAGTTGTCCTGAAACAAATTCGTTATTGTTGTGTTATTGTTCAATTGTCCCACAAACAGAGGAAGTATGAATAGTTAGGGACTCTACCTTGGAATCCCATGAAAAACCTATCATTTTGAAATCACCACAAACATTGCAATTGTAGCTCCCGTACGTGACTTTTTATGACACGTGATTAACATTTG
The DNA here is from genome assembly GCA_030762175.1 of Metallyticus violacea. Classification (NCBI taxonomy): domain Eukaryota; kingdom Metazoa; phylum Arthropoda; class Insecta; order Mantodea; family Metallyticidae; genus Metallyticus; species Metallyticus violacea. Next base: position 49,940,660 of record CM060843.1, read on the forward strand.
TAATCCTCCTGCAATAGAACAGAGTAGCCAACAGGAACGGTCGGATACTTATTGCCGTTATGAAATAAAGTCTTCAAACTTGTGTCTGATCTGTTTAGATGAGACGCCACTCAGCGAGATTGTGTGCTGTTCCAGTGTCATCAATCGTGGAGTTTCAGACCAGCAAATGTCACTCTTGTAGACGGCATGCAAGAAGCTATTTTCGGTTTGGGGATTAAAGATCATGTACTAGGTCATGTAATTTTTCCTGAGTTGGAAAATGGGGCTTATATCTGGAACGGTCAGGGTTATGATAGCGTTGCTACGTGGCACGTAAATCAACGATGAACAAATGAAGCCAAGATTTTCGTATGATGCTCTGCAAACAGATGTGACTCACATTAGATTATGCTAGCGTTGCTACAACAAAATGGAGCCAAGATTATCGTTTGAACAGTGGAAAGCAATTTTGAAGTGGCATTGGAAAACCGAGAATGTTGTTGAAGTTCAAAGGTAATAGAACAAAGAGGCTTCTACCGCGTTCTCCGGATCTAACTCCGTTGAACTTCCACCTATGCGAAACTCTTAAGGATGTTCTATACCGTAGAAAACCAGCTACACTGGCAGCACTTCGGGAATAAATTGAACGGCATGTGCTGCAATCGCTGAGGACACTTTCGCAAACGTTGCTCAATCAGTAGTTCAACATACTCAGAAATGTATCGACGCCAATGGTGGGCATTTTGAGTAACTGTTGTAACTATAAAAGTCTAAGATGATTAGTGCTCATCATTTTCTGTTTGTGTGAATGCAGTTTTGTTATGTTGACACAGTTTTTTTCTGTGCTTGAAGTGTGTATACATTTTGGCACCCTCTGTTTAATTCCTGAGCACGCATCATTGTACAGTTTGCTAGAGGCAGTGGGGAGTTATTGATAGCAACAAAAGCATGGACAATCGACAACCACAAGTGGGTTCTTCAAAGCGTTTTGACAATACGTCAAATGTGCAAATTGATCTTATCATTAGGAATTTAAAACCACAGAAAAGAAAGAAAAATACAGACGTTATATGTTATCTTTTTTTCAGTTGGTATTAGGAAATTGAACGGTAGCGATCGTAATAGTCGAATTTTGTCCATTTAAGTCTCGCGATTTCTGAATAGGATATACATTCAGTATAACATTTTAAACAAGTGTTAATATTCTGTGCGCGAATTTCAAATACACATATTATTATTCTATTCATGAAATAGTCCTAAACCCGTATCTTGCTCTTCTCTATTGGCATTACTGACAACCGGCATTCTTCTGTCGCAATTGCTTGAAAAGGTTAAGTATTACAACTATGTAAGCCAGGTTTGGAGGAATTATATAAATTCTTATTTTATTAGTGAAATAGTCCTAATAAATATTACTCGAGAGTCTGAGCTTTCCAGATAAATTCACTTACTAAGTTTGTGAATTTATTGGCAATCGCAGACTCTTATGTGATATTATTTGAGATAATTTTTAGGTAAGTTGGAGTTTCTTTGTACATTACTTTGTTTTGACTCCGCAGAGGCAAAGTTTCGTCGATATGAGGTCCTGAGAGCAAGTGATTTACAAATATTTTTAAATTATATTGTCACCAAATACATTTTTATTAGTTTCAAAAATTTCTGCTATTTTTCTGAAATGATAGCAATGAGGTTTTGTATATTTGATCTTCATTTAATTCTATGCTAAAAGCGAAATTTTGAGAACAGAAGCAATTATACTATGTCAGCAGAAAAGCCATCGAGAAATATGATGTGAGAGTATAGACATAGTACTATCTATGAAGTCTTCGTTGGTTTGAAAAGTCAGCCGAACATCTTCCGCAAAGAAGTGTCAATATGTCAATGTGAAACCCAGATGAATCCGTAGACAAAGAAAACTAGGCCAGAACAAATTATACTGAATATACATAGAAATCAACTAACTAGTTAAACAAAATATATTCAGGAATATTTCAATTGGAACAGCTCATCAAATTAAAATATATGGGCATTTAAAAGATCCCTTGCCGTCAAGTAATTCATGACTTTTCATTTCATTTCATACTCGTTTCCGTTCTTCGGCAATGCATTTTAATCCTAGAAAATAGGCACAAACATCAAAGTTACACATATAAAATAAGTAAGGAATAGATTTTAAAATAAATAAAGAGGTTTAGAAATCTATAGTAATAGTAACTAAAACCATAGTTTGTAAAAGTAAATGATTTCAAAGAACCATTGCATTTGCTCAAAGAAAGGTCACTGCCACTACTTGTGCAACGGACGCTCCATATATAAATGCACGGTCACTGATGTGTTTAATTAACAGAATTATCAATAAATTGCCATAGGATATTAGCAATATTGACATTGTAAAAACCTTTAAAGTTCGCTCAATACATTTTTACGCAAGAACCACTTTATAGCTACAATTAATTTTTTTTTTTTTTGCCAAAGTATTTTGTAACGTGTTGACTCTGAAAGTCATTATTACTTGTATGGCAATCACAATAAAACGAATGCAATATCTCATTTAGGCAACACACTGCACGTGTGATAACGAAGGCAAAAGGTACAGTAAACGATAGCAAGAGATACGAAAATACGCACCTCAGTTTATGGTTATACGATCAACTTGATTGCATGTCTATTTTATAAGCGATGATGGTCTGGTACAATGTTATTCGCAGTTGTAAGACTATTCTTGAAACATGTATAAATACAAGTCATACGAACAGAATATATGAGAACTGAGAATAAATTTGTAGTAATGCTGTCGCCATTTGCTAATGAACAAGTGAGCTTTGTTCTCAGCACATCTAGAGGATAAAAAAGCTGCTCAACACACTCATCGTCACTATTACACTGCATATAGATGCACACACTAAACTGTCAATTAGTGATGAGAGCCTCAAAGTGATGTTTGCTGAAACCGAGCAGCATACATCGATTAAAATTTAGATGGTACAAGAGAGAAAGCGAGAGATTATCATGAGGATCTCCGAGAAACCTGTGGCAACAACATCTTGCCATTTTGGACGGTGGGGATTTGAATTCGACAAGAACTTGATAGTGAGGAAGATGCGCATGCACTTGCAGGTGGTCCTGTCTTTGAAGCGCACTAAGTCATTTTGATTCTATCACTGCTGGAGATGGAATCCGTGATGGACAGAGAGCGGTTTGGCCGTAGAAGTCAGGACAAGTCACACTACAGTGTTGCAGTAGGGCATTCCTTCTCAAACATCAACATAAAAGTTTAGCAACGCAAGTTCACCTTCTTCCAAACATGTGAGAGAAGATGATAAATGTGACAGAAGATTCCAGTGAAGGAATCTAAAAATGTCCAGGTTCTAAAATAAATAGATTGATATTTTATAATATAGTATACAGGTTGTCCCATTTATCTTATTCACTCAAAAATTATTTATTTGTTCATTTATTTATTTGTTCTGGCATGGCTAAGGCCACTAGACCTTCTCTTCTGCTCTACAAATCTAATAATAATTACATGAAATAGAGACAATATTACAATCACAACGTTGTCAGTAAAGTTGACAATACTCGTCCAAACCTTATGTATACAAATAAATGTATGGTTGTGCATAAATATTGATAATGAAAAATGAAAAATATTCACTTAAGAAGAAGAAAAAATAAGAAATAAAATAACAATAATATACAACAAGTACCAGCAATGAAATTTTATACATTCGTAAATCCTGAAAGTGTATTTAAAGAAAACTAGACATAAAATTAAAAACCCTAACAATACTATGAGGGAGAAAGGAACATTACGATAGTAATAAAAATAATACAATGAATAATTCTGCAGCAGAGTAAAACAAATAAATACATGCATTGTAATAAAAGATATCTGAATCTAGGGTAATCGATTATTTCTAATAATGTTAGACAATTTCTTATAAAATGCTCCTAAAGTTTGGCAGTCTCTGACATCCCATGGCAATGCATTCCAGAGACGGGCAGTGGTTACGGTGAATGATGATGAGTAATTTTTTTTTTTAAATCACAGGTAAAATAACTCATTGTTTTAAAATAATTGTTTGAAACAATTTTTTATTTGACGCACCAGGGAAAAAAAATATTTTGTGTGATAACAGTGGAGTACCCTGCAACGTTTCTGCTGAACGGTTCTTGGTCATCATCTGTAAAGTTTGAGTCTCTTATAATGTTAATCTTTGTGCTATTAAATAAATCTTTATAGAAGCATCGTCTTATCTCCAATTAAGAGGTTTGTCGCGATGTCGAAGAATGGTTGTGAAGTAATCATCAATTTTCTTACAGAGAAATTTTCTGTCTTTTGAAACCGCTGTCTTCTACAATATGAGGATAAGCGTACTTTGTAAGCTTATGGGTAAGTTAATAAATAATTAGACGATACTGGTTAAAGTGTAGAGTATCATAACGAATTATATCCATAGAGAAGATAATTACACACAAATTTCCTTTAGTTTTTAATTATACGCGTTACACTGCTAGATACTGTTCCATGTTGAGTATATGAATATAAATATAAAAGAAAACATTAATAAGATTAGCTGTAGTATTATTATTTTTAATGTCTTCTAAATAATTCAGATCAAGAAAAAATTTACTGGTTTTATATTGTAGTAAAAATTTAATACATTTTGTCCCTGAAATTTTAGTGTTATTTCTTAGGATAATATGGTGGTAAAATATACAGATGGATTTTAAGGTGGAAATGTTCTTATTTCTGCAGATTACTGTTAAAAGATAAAACATAATAGAATTATAATGGACAATAATAATGCATTCAAACAGCTTCATTTCCTTGAGATAATGCATTTTATAAAATGGTGCAGGCATAATGATATACATGATCTGTAAAATCTGCTTTTCAACTGTAGATGGTGGAAACAAAAACTTACTCTAGAAATCACAAAAGCTTCAAAGTCATGAAAACTATGGTCAGACTGCTGCAAGATTTTGAAGAAGAGATTTAAGAATGTAACCATCAATATGTAAAAAGAACATGGATAATGATATCGGAGTAGCAAGTGACTACGGCGTTAAGATATACGTTATGGTATTGTCATTGCGTCATCAGATTGAGGATATACATTCCGGTGAGCTGCGGGGAGAGAGGATGTGCGAGGTTTTACTAATAGATGAAGTATTTACTAATCCAACCTACTGAACACATTTTCTTTGCATGTAGTATATTGGAAAAAAGTATGGTGAATATATAAAGGTCCTAACATTTAAGTGAAAATAGCAAAGAGGATATAAAATAATGTGCTATGTCCAAAGGCCTATGCCTGGAATTGTGATGCTCCCATTATATTAACATATTTTAATAGAGGATTTTGGAAACTTAAAACATCTCAGTTAGAGATATGCGCAAAAGCACGAAGTTATTCTACGACAAAATATGAATTTTCAATGATAAAAATTTTTGTCATTTACTGATATAGTGAGGAAAAGATGAATTTACAAACAATAATGTTTAGTAATGGGAGCTAGCACCAACTTTTAACGGTGGGTGGTTTTAATATCCGGATTCTATTATGAATTGGACAGGTACTCGTAAACTGAGTAATATGTACTAGAGCCTGCAATTCCTACTCTAAATAGAACCCCCTGGAGCAGAGACGTTTCAAAGGGAATCAAGAAAAATCACTCTCTCTGAACAATGATAAGGAGCACATTAGCCTGCAATGGAGTGAGTTGGACTCTTAAGAGAACAGGCAGAGCAGCGAATAAACGCTGTAGAAATGGGTGGGTTGCGGAGAAGTTAGAGAATATCTTGGCTTAATAGGGCAGGAAATTAGAATATCAGATAATGCTCAGAAGATTCAGCCTGTATTAAGAAGATTGACATCTACGAGAAAGAATGCCAAATGATATATTAACGCAAAAATTAAATAACAGAACATACTTGGAGCTGTAAAATACAGAATGTTTTTATTATTTAAATATTCTTTTTATCTTAACCAACTTTTCTGAAATTTTGGCCATGGTCTAAAGTTCAATTCATATTTATGGTGACCTGACGTTTTGTCCGACACTATGGTGGACATCTTCAGAGGAATAAAACGTCTATCTGACACTCAGCGGCTGATTCTATGAATAAGGCTTCGTAGTCAATAGCTGAAGTGACAGTGAGGCTGTGACATGAGAAACAGAAGGGGAAGTGACACGATCAAAGTGCCGGACGAAACGTCAGGTCAGCATAAATAAGAAAAGACCATTAGACAACGGCCAAAAAGATCGGAAATTTTTGTTAAAATCCAAGACTCCGGCAAAAAAAAAAAAAAGCCTAGCATGTATTTAAATATTTTATATTATGTTGGATTGGGTGTGGTACTTATTGATAAAACGTTATTATCAGGAAATGTCTGATTAATTTTCCTTCAAGGCATAATAAGAACTTAATTAATTGAAATTTTGGAATAGGTGACAACTACCAAGACACTGAACTTAGGAGGTTTTAATGTCACATCAACTCCATTCCTGCCACGGAAATTTGCAGCGATGTTTAATTTACAGTTTGTCGCCCAGACTGTATTTCTTTTTGTATCATCCCACACAATTTCATGTATATTTACTACAATTGTGACGGGGCCGTTTGTAATTTTTGGTGAAGAATTTTTTTTTTTTTTTTTTTCGTGGCTTAGAAAGCATTCACGTTTATTGTAGAATGAAATTGACTCTTGAATTGCATAACTGGAATGAAATAAAATATGTCTAGCGGCATTTTTCAGGTTATTTAATAAATACCTCTTCTCGGCTTAAAAATAATTTCTTGGGATATTTAGATATATTTTCAATCTTATGTCAACTTTAAAATCATATTGTTAGAAGACGCACAGAGAACGGACGATTTTAAGAGTGTTTTCGATACACAGATAAATACAGAGATTAATAAGATTTTATTTTATTTTTGTTGTTTAATAAGTTTATTGTTATTATAAAATTTGTTTTTTATACTTCCTTTATGTTTCAAAAGTAGGTTATGATTTTTGATTCAAAACATAAAATTTAAAAAAATAAAATATTATGTTAAAATAAATATTATGTAAAGAAACATACACAATAAGATTAAGAAAATGTGAACAGTCAAATGAGAAATGGGTGATGTTGAAGTAACAAGAAACTAGAGAAGAACTAGAAGTAAACTCAGATAAGAAGCGTTTCCCTGCTGTACATTATGGACAAAATCTCCTTCAAGTCGTTTAATGCACCCAATGCAAATAGTTCTGTATGTTGCGCTTATTGTTCGAAAAATTTATATTGGTGGATGCTCATCAAACGAAATAATCCATTATAATATTTTACCAAAGGCCGTGTAAATGCAGGCATAAGTTCAAAATCGTGTTTCTATACCATAGGTTTCACTACAGTCTTATCTGTATTTAAAAAAGAAACATGCAACAGAAAACATTCTCACTTATAGCATATTTCGCTCTGAAGCTTAGAAAGACTTCCTTTAAATTTGCTAATTTGATCGTATATTAGAATGATTTAGAGAATATATAGGATGTCCGCAAAAAGTTTGGCATATTTCCATCTTCAAAAATCGTGAATATACAAGAATGGATAGATAAATTGAACATTTTATATTCTTTGGTGGTTCATCCACAGTGCAAAATACTTAATTATTGACGTTTATAATTAAATATTATGCTAACGCAGACACAAGTACTAACATACTCACCTAGCTCTCGGATTAGGAACCAAGTTTTCATGGAAATGAATTTTTTTCCATATGTTGGTATGTTCGACTCATAGCATTTGCCAAATATTAAGTATATTTGTATGGCGCATATAAATGCATATGGATTTGCTTTCATAGGGCTTATTTCAGAAATAAATTGGAACTAGCAGCTATAAATAGAATAATAAAATTATCCGATTTGCTATAAAGTTGAATATCATACATTAAGTGTGATTCTAGATGTAATACGAACATATAAACATTTGCTGTAATCCAACCTTCGTTGTGCAGCGTGAGTCGCTCCGTTCAAGTAATGTCAGGGTAAACATCTCTTGCAATTCCAATCCAAAATTTTGTATCAGTATCCCGCCGCGTTTTCTGTAGATTGGTTACAATAGTTTACTCAGACTTGGGAGTGTGAGGTTTATTATTTTTAGGAAAAATAGATTTCATAATTTCAACAAATAATGCTCAAAATAAAAGCAGGTGCAAGTGCGAAACTACACAGTTTTCAAAAGAAGTTTAAAAATGAAAGATTGACGACCGATGGAGAAGTGCTTTGTTGTTAATCGCATGAAAAAATAATTAATATGAAAAGCTTTACCAAGTGATTGAACATTTCAGCTCTAGTAAAAACAAGGAAATGTTAAAGATGAGAACCGCAAAAGTGCTACTGTTTAGAAATATTTTGGTTAATATTCGGGTACCGGTAAAAATGCCCCAATTTTTCCCATGATTTGAGTGAATATTTCTGATATTACCTTGTAAAAATGAAATAACCCAGCATTTCATGCGTTTTTTTTTGTAAAGTATACACGGTGCAACATATCTGACGAAATCAACTATGAGCCAAAATTATGTGATGCAGTGTCACAATGAAACTGTTGAAAAAATTATAAAACCCATTAAAGAGTTTTATGTTGGCATCAGTAGCTAGTTATATCTCTTTAAATCGAAACATCTGATTTCTCTCGCTGTGGAAGTATACAAAGTCAAATAACTTCAGAAATTTACTACAACCAAATAACATTCAATAAATGTAAATATTGCTTTTTATGAGCGATGGTGCTAGTGCATGAGCAAGGCCAATAGAGCTTTACGATTAATATTCCCAAATATGATACATTTAACTTGCGCATGTTTCAGAGATAATCGGAGTTAATTTTCCACTTACTGATAAACGTAAATCATCTGTAAAAACAAGCGTTCATCAATGCATCGCATAGACGATAAGTCATTAAAACAATTTTAACTCGCTGGAGTACATGACTGCTTGCTGCCAAACACTTAGATATGTAGTAAATTCTTTTGATCGCAATGATCCTGCATTAATCGAAATAGTTTAAAATGTTCTCTCAATCTCATATGTGGAGGTAAAGACCAACAAAGCAGCCTCCAGGAAATTAGAACTCGGACGGCCCAGAGCGAACTCTGCCAAGACCAAAGGAACCAGCACATGAATTCGTCGTGTATTGCTATCCTTGTTCTGTACAAACTTTTTCAACATTTTCTGTGAATTACTTGTGATAACATGGAACAATTAATGCATATATGTTATTAAAAATAATTATTTCAAATTAGAACATGAATTAATTGAAATGTTACACTTAACATAAATGAAAATCTATCAGAAATATAGAATTTATATTTAATATTTATATACACAAGATTTCATGTGATTGTTATAATGCTATTAATATTTACTGTTTCCATAAATTAACATTACTGATAAATAATTCTTTAAAAAGTGATTAACAAGATTATGAAACTGAGAGAAAATATGGATGATCAAGTTGGCAATTGTTATATAGTATTGTAAGATTTGCAATATTCTCTCTCCACAATAATAATGAAATTCGCGTTTTATATGGAATAAACATAAACATTTTATATGTAATAATAATAATAATAATAATAGTAATATGTAGAACCAAATTAAACCATTCATTATAACTGTGTATATTAAAATGAAATAATTACATTGAAATAAAAAAGTTGTATATTGTATAACTCTTTAGTAATAAATATGCTTACCTGACTGGGAAGATACTGGGCCTCTCAAGTCCTCCCGTGGAGGCTAATCTTTATTTGAAAGCACATCTTTCTTCTGCCATTTCATCATTGGAAGCAAATGTAAATCTTTAAATAATTTTAAGACTGACAAAATTAAGGCTAGTTTCTCGTAATATCGGCGAAATTTTTAAAGAAAAAGTTCACAACATTATTTCCAGAAATCCAAGATATGAACAAATATGAAATACAGGAAGTTGTGGGAGGAGTTTTGAGAAGAAAAAAACAATGATATAACAGTTTTATGTATGCGATCCTTTATCGCCATGCGAGTTAAAAGGAGTTTTTCGCGCTGTATGATCATTCTAAGAAAAAAAGAACAAAACAGATTTTGCAAACCTTTAATCCTGCTAGAAGCAAATATTCTCATCGGATAAAAATTAAAGCTTCAAAAGATTATGTATAAAAAGAATGGCGAACGTTAACAGTAGCATACATGTTATAAAACACCAAAAGTCAGCTCCCTTTGGACATTCTCCTTCTATCTTTACTTTGACAGTGCAGCTGCTTGTAGAGCTAATTAATTCGAATTGGGAGGGGAAAGAAGTGTATCTGTAATTCTGCCACGTCCTCCAGATCGCGCAAATTCATTCTGTTACATGTAGTACAGCACGGGGGACTTAAACCCTCAGTTTTTGAGTTTCAGCACAAAATTGTATTAATGCTTAAATTTTAGTTCTATTGAGAACCATAGAAGAAACTAAGGTCTGAAATTATTTTTGTATAGACATTTGAACTCGGAATTACACTAGCCCAGCGAGTAGTAATATTCGCTTTTTGTAAGAAATGAAGTTTTCTAAGAATTTGAGGAATGATGTCAGATTACTTAGCTTCATGACCGCTATTTTAATTTTAAGGAGTATCTAGCATAAGTAATCAACATGAATACACATCTCTTTATAAACGAAATAATTAAATAAACAGAAAGAGCAATTTTCATATAAACTTGTAGAAAAATACCAAAAGTCATTATAAGGATAAGAAATAGAATGAAAAGTGCTGGGAGTGATCCTTGAGGCATGTCACGTGAGTAAATGATGAACTCTACGGCGCCACAAGTCCCATCTCCCAGTGGTCTCGCAGGTGAAGGAGATCCATTCCTAAGACAGCAACTGAAACTTGGATGAGAGCTCGGCATCAATTTTCTCTTATGATTGGCGGTCAACATTCATGGTAACAATCTGTTCATTTACAATCATTATATACTCAGTTATTGTAATGTAAGCTTTCAGTCAACAATCAGTGATCCACGAATTTCCAGTTACAGTCTAGATATCGTTCAAATCTAAACTCCGGATGTCATTTTCTAGTATAAGATGATTTCGTCAGAGATAAGAGCTCTCAAATAGCTTTAGTTATAAATCATTCCCGCTCACGCGGTACTTACACGCGGTCGGAGGTATCAGCACTCAACTCCACTTTCTTCTCTTTGTCATTATTTCACTGACTGAATGATTGGTTCGTCCTGGCCATAGTACCATTTGTTTCAAATTGTAACAGATGTTGCTTTCTAAGCATTTTACCTTTGGATTTCACTGTGCAGGTTCATCAGAGAAAAAAATAAACAAAAGTCGTGCAAATCTTGAAAGTTTATCAACAAAATCACCACCTAAATTATCAAAAATGAGGATTGTCACTTGAATAGGAAAACATGAGCAAAAAATCAGAAACGTTACGGTGTCCTTATTTAATGCTATCACTAAAAATGTCTATTTCTGACACAGTGCCTGTTAACTAAGGGAGAACGACAATTCCAACATTTCCTATAAATAAGGGTTTATAATGTGCATAAAATATGTAATTGAGATGAACTACCGGTGCAAGGTTGTAGCCGAGACGCAGAGCACCGCGTGAGTGGACAAGATTTATAACTAAATCCCAACACAAGCTCAGAACTGTATATCGGTGACAGTTTACGGAGTATACTCATCGGAGCTAACAAAATGGCATAAGACGAAATGAGATAAATATGGATCATCTATTATTATGCATTTCCGTCAATTTGGCTTTTAGCAACTTTTCCTGAAATTCAGAACAATAGATATGCTTTCAGAAAGCAATCCAACATTTACCCACAATTTTGGGCCAAGTTAACTTTTGTAGTCTTCGCTTCGACCATTGTAGAATGAAAATGAGATGACCGCAAGAAAAACTGACAATTCTGAAAATTTCAGCCTTAAAACAGCAACATGCGAACTTATGTCTGCAGTTATTACAATTCTGTACTTAAGTCAATTATTTATTAACTTGGTAGCGCATATCATACTTGCGAAACAGCCACTTGTTCCTACCCAGTAGTTCTCGCATGCGTTGTCCGCTTCAAGGGTATGTACTAAACTGGAGTTTAAAGATAATAAAATACACAGAGTGCACTTGGCGATGGATAGAATTTGATGCCGATGCGTATTAAAATGTCAAATAATAATGTTGAAGATTAACATTCTCCCTGAATAAGAATTGCTTACATTACATTTTCATGGTGAAAATTATGAGTCAGAAGATTTCATATGCTCTTTAAGATTTGTTATGCAAAGTTAAGCATTCTGGTAAAGAAATTATACTTAAATTAGTATATGGAAGGAACTTAACATCTTATTGCTTCATTACAAAGTATTTTTATTGATTTCTCCTTTAATGAATTTCAAATGTTACTGTCTTTAAAGTGTCTGCCTTTGATCACATAGAGAACTGGAAGAAATCGTCTAATTCATCTTCTGAATTAAACTTTAAGCTCCTTTAATGTAAGAAAGTACTTAAATAAGTACTCTGTGCGTTTATTTCAGAGACAGTTATACATGAAGTATAGCCACAGATTCAAAGAGTGAACAGGGTACTTGCTATACCATCCGCCTTCTTGCCCTAATTTGGTCGATAACACAGGGAATGCCTGTGGTTTCGTGTACCATGCAAGATGGTAATCTCCTGCATCTCCCAGCATAGCCCTGAGGGTTCCGAGTAGTGTTCTGCATCCCCTGGAGCTGGAGCACGTAGACCGGGCGATTAGCCCCCAGGCTTCGTAGCAGTACAAAGGCAATGCCGGCACTATGACCCAGTACACTGACGGAACCGAACTGATTGAGAAGAAGTGATAACTCTTTGCCGTTTCCATGTCTGATTTTCTATTTCAGGATTGAATGTGATTACTTGTTCCAGAAGAACTCTAAGGCATCTAACTAGAGCTCTAGACTCTTCCTAGGCTGTGAGGGAAAGATTCTAGACTAAATTGTTTGAGGGCACTTATCATTGAGCTATAGTAAAAATAGTATTTAATAATTATTGATAAATATTACTAAATGTTAAATGTGTATAATCTATGACGCATTTTAATCCTTTTTAGTAGTTAAATGTAAAACTTGGCCTGTTAAATTGTGTAATTATGCTAACATTTTAAAAGAATTTTAGAATGGTTGTTTAAAACTTTACAAAGCGACAACAAGGGAATATGTTAATTAACTCCCCAATAATAGTATGTGGAAAATCTGCTACAATTACATATTACTTAAAATATGCTTAAAGGAACGGGAGTCATATATATGTAAAATAATGGACAAATAACTAATTGAGCAAATTAGTTAATATGCTTTATACAGTTAGTAGTACAATTATGGAGGATATTAACAGTAAATAATATCTGTTGAACTTTTAATAGTGAAAATATTTAATAATTGTTCACTTTTATAAAAAAATATAAGAAATAATTAATAATGAAATGTGACCAATCCAAAACTAATACAAAACCAAAAATGTCCTCAAAAGTCCAGATTTCTTACATAAAAATATTGAGAAAGAAAGAGAAAAAGTCTACCTAAAATGTAAGAAAATTCATTGAAGCAAAATTTCAAATTTGTGGTTAATGAAAAAATGATTTTCAATAGTTATAAAAGCATTATATTAAATATAAATGAAATGTAATAGGAGATACACTTAACTCTTAGCTACTGAGTTTCATTTTCATTTTTTCAAGAAATTTTGACAAGATAAGACCTCAATTACTGTTTGAGATATCCAAGATTCTAATACAGGAATATTTAGTATTCGTCTTGCCTCTCATTGTAGAATGTAGACAAACACTGAATATTGAATATTAAATTCCAATAAGAAAATAATTCAGTTAAGAGTTAATAACACAATGTTGTTGATGCTTACTTTTCTATTGTGACAGTTATGCTTATTAAGTAGCGATCGCTAATTAAAACAAAAGCTTCTAAGTTTAGGAGATAATTTAAAGCAACTAAGTTACAAGATATGAAAAGCTCTGTTTTCATTCCGAAATTTAAGAAAAAAAAACAACAAAAGCGTGGTCATTGTTAGTAATGATATTGCATAGTTTCAGCTTTGTTGGAACGCCAATAAAGTTAAAATTAATATTTTAAAAATGTTTTGCAGAGTTTCAGGTTAGGATACAAAAAGATCCAAATGCGAAAAGTGTGCCAAAATTAAATTGCCAAATTTTTAATATTTTTACAGAGTAGCGGATTTCCAAGACTGGAAAATCTAAATTTCTCATCGCTAGAAAGGATGAAATATACTAATTTCCCAACATGCGATAACATTGATCAATATTTATACTAAAGCAAATAAAAAAAAACAATTTATAGATATAGGAATAGGGAAGGAAGAAAATACCAAGAGAATGTGCAATCTTGTACAACCATCAATACTAAAATAAATAACTAACGCTGCACGTAGAAACTAATGACAATTATTTTACCATAAAAATCAAGAACCAAAATTATGAAATACAATAAATAAGAAAATAAAACAAACTCATTAGAATAGTTAAGAAGGCAGAATACCAGAGAACAGTCAAATACAGAGAGAGCAAACTAAAATGGAGGAATATTAACATTAAATAAAAAGAAATAAATATTTGATCGGAGAGTGCAGAAGAGCAAGAAAATAGTTTGTATAAAACGGACACACATTAAAATTGTAGAAACGAATTAAGGAAGAAAAAACTAAAGAATGGATAGGCTGAAATAAATTAAGGAAGGATAAAAACTAAAGAATAAACTTGTCGTCAGCATAAAAATTAACACTAAAATAAATATATAAATAAAACCAAAGGTAGGAGAACACCGAAAAAGAGACAAATACAACAGAGTATGATAATATGTACAAATAGATAACTAACATAAATACAGACTTTTTAAATATATAATGCTGAAGAATAAAAACACCCTCAAAATAGAAGATGATGAATAAATTATGACCTAAAATAAAATAAACAAATATTTCCAGGTAGAGCGATAACCAAACCATCCAGAATAGGTCAGCTGAACAAATATTAAAACTAAAATAAAAAAGTTAATAAATAAAACAGAAGCTATAAAAATGCTCCAGAATAGACAACTACTGCAATTAGGATAAATTAATACAATCAAATATTTAAAAATTATAAAAAAGAATTAAAATTAAACATAAGAGAAAATTAAAGAAGTGGGCATACACTGCAGCAATCTACCTGTTGCAAAAATATTAAAATTGAAAAATATAGACAAACGAAATCGGAAGTTAAAAAGAATGTTAAAGATTGGGTAAACATAGCTAGAATAAGTTAACACCAACAAATGTTAACATTATAATGATATAGAAAAAATGACGTTAAAAGAACATAGAAGAATTTACAAGTATATGTAGAATACACTAACACGAACAAATATTAACATTAAAATAAATTTTATAAATCCTACATTTAACAGAATATGGAAGAGTTGGAAAACATCTACACTAAAGTAAATTAAGAAAGAATTGCAGCAATTCCTCCAATCCACTCCAACTGAAATATAATTATAATGCATGTTTATGTAAGTCATTTTAGCATATTTTAGCATTATAATTGTAATTACTAATTAGTTATATGAATATTATGACATATATGTGTGCGTGTGTGTGTACGCGTCATAAGCTTTCACAGGTATTTTCCGTTACGGTAGCTTGGAAAGTCAATAAGGTCATAAAACACTAAACAATGAACCCGAGGGTCGAGGTTGATGTTTTCTCAAAAGGACTGCCGTTGCAAGGTAATAAATTGAAGGACTTTAAAATCCGTTTGGGGCTTTGGCCCTTACAGGCGTTATACTGTTAGCCTTTAATTTAGACAATGCCAATAAAAACTTTTAAAAATAGCGCATTGCACCTGGGGAAGGTGAACTTAAGGTTTTGTTTCGATAGATTCCAACAATACAGAAAAGTATAATTTTCTAATACAGACATTTGAGAACTCTTAAATCTCATTTTAGTAAAATACTCTTATCCTTACGTAAACAGCTACATGAAAAATTTGTCCATATTTGTACATATAAATGTTCATACGATAAACAATTGCAATTGCGAATGTAACTACCTTATTTAAGGAAAACATTTTCCATTCTTGGCAAATGTACAGTTCATAAGGTATTTGGTAAATACATAAGTTGATATGTTAACAATATTCTGATTTAGATGCATTTTCTTTATCATTGTACAGTAATTTCCTAGAAGCTTTACAATTACTAAAAAAGTATATCAATTTTTAAAAGTCGTTAGTTAATTCAATTTAAGCTAAAAAAGGATTTTGTGCACTGAACGTCAATGTTACATTTGAATTTGACATTAATTTTAAATGTTTATATATAATTAATTCAAATAATTTTAATCCATAGTTTTACTCCAAGTTTAGGTTAGAATTAACGCGGATAATTTTTAATATTTTCACAGCGTATATCATCTGTTTTGAAGGCATTTAGGAAAATGCAAAGCATAAAAATAATGCTAATATAAACATTAATTATAAATTAGAAGTAACATCAATATTACGCAAATAGGATATAAAAATGTTAAGACAAACCTGGATGAAAATTTAGGAAATCAAAGATTATAGGCTTGTTTTCATAAAATAATTATTTGGCATTTAAAATGGCAATTTGGAATTCTGTGAGCAATTAAGTTAAGTTAAGAAACTAATATTTTCTTTTGACTTACATGGGTGTGTGCTGAAAACTATTTTACTTCTCTTACTTTAGATATTATGTCGTTTTAAATTATCCTTACATAAGTTCATAAATTGGGATCTCTAGCACGGTGTCATGCAGGAGGGGATTTAGTGTCATCATGGGTATGACATTTTTGCAAAATGTGCAAAACTTAATATTGACCATTTAATGTCCTTTTTATCAGAAACTGAAGAACGTAATAATATAATAACTTGATTTATTTTTATTCAAATTGAAATATATGCAAAAGAATTTACCATTGAATTATAAGAACGTTTCAAAAATATAAATTCAATTATTTAATTTTTTGGGTGTAATACCAAACTCTGGTACAGTAAGAACATTTTAAAATGTGATTTTTATTGTCATAGCTCAACGGATCTTAATATTATTATATCGGTATTAACTAAATCTCAACTAAAGCAATTCACTTTTTCACCACTGTGAAAGCTATGCTATAGCATATGCCAATAAATTGCATTGTTACTTGGGGAAGAAAATTATACTCGTATATTTCCTATTTATGCTTTGAAATATATCTGGAGGATCTTACACAGAAACAAAAGAAAAGCGGAGAGCAGACGAAGCATACATCGTTTACAAACGGAATCGATACTATACATCGTCGTCTGGCTTTGTTCCGCTTGGTAGAAATAATGCGATTCAAAATTAAATTTCGAAGAGAGCTGAAAGGGAGTTAAGAGGGCATAGCTGCTGAACAGGAGGCGGGGTGAGCTTACTTTATTTTGGCATGCGAGTGATGAGGCAACGTCAAGGGACTCGGGAGCACGTACTGCAGTCGCTCCGTCATTCTGTACAGACCTCTGCAAAAGTGCAAGCAGCCAGCTGAATATTCAAGCGAATTTCTGTTAAATTTAAGTAGTACTGAGAAATTTTATTCATCTTTATTCTCCCCTCCCATTTATCATTTAGTACTCAGGCGTTTTTTTTTTTTTTTTTTTTCCTGTTTTCACGACAAGCAGAAAGAAGGTTATTATACTTAAAATAGTATAAAAACTATAAAATAGTTGGATCTGTATCTACTAATTCTAGTATATGACTGAATAAATAATTATGTTATATATATAATAAACACAAGAACAACAATTGCAGCGATAATCACAGAAAAAAATTATGCTCCATTTGTGAAAGAGATACTTTTTAATTTTAAGAAAAATAAGAAAAGAGAACAGCTTTTGTTATGGACATTTTACAGTTTTGAAATACATTGCCATTATTAACTTTTATATTAATAATGGCTGTGAAATACACTGCATATATAATTAAAATATAATTATAATTAAAATATTGATGTTAACAATACTAAAGCGCATCCCTTAGTTCTGGAAGAAAACCTCTCTTGAAACTAAAACTAAAACGAGCTTTAATCCCTGTAAAGTATAAATATAACTCTTCTGTTAATATTATTTTCATTCACTGATACATTTAGAACATAACAAATATATGACTACATTCTCTGTAAAAACAGAACCTTCTAGTGTTATTTGCTGTACTAAAGAGTGCTGAGTTTGGGTAGGGCGGAGATAATAAAGAGAATCAGAACTTGTAAGCGAAATGACGGCGTATTAATCTTGCTAAGGAGGGAGAAATAACAATTAAATGTAGAAACAATTTTCATTGCATTAATTTTAATTTTAAGAGTATTTATTCAGTCATGAATGTAAAAATGACACTATAGGCTGAAAATGAAAAACGAAAGCATATTCTTGAAGGTAAGCAAGTAACTTTAATGTGGATTCCTTCTCATCAAAGAATAGAGGGCAATGGAAAGCAGACAAAGTTTCAAAGGAAGCAACTAGGTAACCCAAATTTACCCCCTATCTCTATCCCACAGGCAGATGCTTTATTGTAAGTTAAGAAAAAGCTCATACTATAATAGAAATTCTAACTGGTGTGAAAATTACTAAAACAGCAAATTTAATCACGTGACTCACGCCGCTCCTATCTACGAATAAAATATTAAACGCTACCAACAGGTTAATCTTAATCTCATCAAATTAACAACTGACTATCTTTTCACCAGGTAAGAAACTCCATTTTGTGAACATTGTAATAAAAATAATAGTCAAATACAGTACAACTGAATGTGATAGAAACTCTAGCTATAGGATCAACCATCAAATTCCTCCATATTTTCACATCATTAAATGAACCAACCGAATTACCAACATTATTTAAATTATTAAAAGATTGTAAACTTACTACTACATTCTAAACATATTGTGTTAAACTTTTTATTAGTATATTTGAATACTAAAACGTATGTAAAGCCGTTTTAGTTCCTAAACCTGGTTAATATTTGACATAATTATTGTCACTATAATACTTATGCTGTTAGGCGACATTAAATAAAGTTATAAGTAAAAATACAAGTGTAAAATTGTAAAATAAATTGAAAAAAATTTGCAAATAATTACAAAAACATTCAACTGCCAACTTCACAATTAAATTAAATAATTATACAGTTCTAACTATATGAATTCATTAAATGTATTCTAGGTGCTTCCAAGAGTATTTGAAACTATAAAATTTGTTCTTTATTTGACAACAATGCATAATCTTTTATTTCTATCTTAGTGTTTAACAATCAGTTAAATTTGTGTAAATTGATGACTATTAAATTTCTTTACAAAAACTTACAGTGCACATCATGGGTAGAATATTTCAATAAATATTAGATTTCTTTTTGTCAGAAGGATATTTCAACCCCTACCCAAATACAATAGAACATTATGAAATTAAAAATGGCTTAATATCAATTCTTAAGATATAATTTTGGCATTAACAGGTTTTAGATTTCTTAATAAGTAGAACGTCTAGCACATATAGAAATTATGTGTCGATTCTGTCTCTTTTTTATCTAATGTAGTATCTAATAATTTTTAAATTGTTATGTTTCCACAAAAGTTTAATGAAAATAATAAATATTGAATTTTGGTTAAGTTTAAACAAAAACCATTGCCTTGAAACCAAATTCCTACTTCATAATATGATTTTTCTAAGGTTTGTGTTAGTAATTGTGTATTTTTATCTGACAAAAAGTTAATCGTATATCAGCTAATAACAGTAAAAAATATGGTGTTAACGCATAAATCGTTTATCATTACAATAGAAATGGCCCTAATGTTGATCTTAATAGATTATATTGGAATGCTTTAAGAAGATAAAAAAAGGCAGAAGCAATTTTAATTCTGATTGTAGGTGGAATATATGAATGCAAAATATAATGTTTGAACACAACCTGGAGCAAAGAAAGACTGAAAATAGATTGCGCAGTTGTTTGAAGAGGTTGGTCTATTTAACGTTTTTCATTTTTCAATATCTTCTCGACGTGTAAAATAAACTATAAAACATGCAATCCAATTGCAATGGGTACAATAAAACAAAATAGTTTAAAACGATGCCCTTATTTTAAACTAAAACTAGTATAGTTGTTTTAATATTTTTGTGATCATAATTAGAATCTCTTTAATACTCTTTGATTCTACAATATTTATGATAAATTTGTTATGATGCACACGATAAAGTAGGCGACGTGTCTTAATGTCGTGAGAACACGATTATAATTTACTTTACACCAAAAAAAAATGTCCATAAATAAACGTTGTTCCAGATTGCTGAAAATATATACAGAGGGAAATGGAAACTATAGGAAAAATTAGTAACATTCCAAAACATGTTGTAACCATACTGGAGAGATTTTTAGCCCAGGATTCCAATTATTATATTATAACGTGTGTTTCTTTATTCCTCAGGTAATTTCTAATTAGGCCACACGTTCCAGTTTTCCGGTACTTGGGAGCACACGTCGCAGTGTTCGTGATGTATGAGATGTCCGGCCTGCTTGGTCCGTGAACCCATACAGACAGATATGCACAAGCAACCACGCATGCGCACACGTCATATTAACGAGAAGGGATGCAGACAACTATTGACGTAATCACTGGGGTGACTCATGTGGCTAATTATTACATTCGCCGGCGATCACTTGCAGTGGATGGATGATAATCGGAAACCAGACGTATTAATTACAAACCTCCCCCCCCCGAGCTCCTATGGCAGTATCCCTATCTGATATTCAACCAGAGTCATGTGATGGAATTGCTCCAATTGCAATTGCATTCTTGCTCAGCAATGACACAAAAGACAAACACATTTTGCCATTCATTGGTTATCAAACTGGGTAAATTTTGCTGAAATAGGAATTTCAATGCATATTTGTATTTCACAGTTCGTTAGTCAAGAAACAATTGGAGGGATATGGGTTTGCTATTTGCTGCAATATTGTTAAAACAACACCTCACCTTAATATTAATGATGTATAAATTAAAGCTCTGAACTTATTAAACAACTTATTGCTGTTTCTAAACCATTTTGGTTTCATAATCATTTAGAAAATAAAATCCGAACTATTAAATTACGGAATAAGTTTTATCCGTTAAACAAACCTATTTCATATGCAATACGCATAATACGTGGTATAGATAATAGAAAATAGGTAGGGTTTATTTAAAATAAATAAATATTTTAACATTTCCTTGTGAATATCCATATACTTTCTCTTGTTAACTATTACATTAATGTATGCTAATTAATAACAAACACTAGACGAACGTATAAACTGCATACGCTCTTTGTAAATTTAACTTAATTTGAAAAAGAAATTTATGAGTAATGCATCAGAATATATAACCACTCTTATAATTACTCTCAAAACATTATTAATCCTATGAGGGAAAGTTTCAAATTTGCTCTTACAGAATGTCTATGTAACAGAACTATTATTAAGCTAACGAATTCAAAATTTAAAAATATATCATGTTCAAATAGTGTTCAATAATAAGACTACATAATATCTTATATGACAAAATATTACTATATAGCATTTGACAACGCGTAGAATTATTGTTATGTGTACTGCACCTTAAATGATTTGGTTAAGTGTATGAGATATTTTAGCTTGTGTATTTTCATACTTAAAAATGTTTAATAACCATATGAATGACTTCTAAAGTTCTATGGTCTAAAGTATATGGAACGTAGATAAATCTTAACCTTCATGAGTGCATATACCGCGAATGAGAGCCTTCGTCACCTAGAATCCCATCTTGCAGTGGTCGAATACAGTTGTACTGCAAATTACACGATTTTAAAGTATAGGATGGACCTAAATATGGATAATTTGCCATAAATAAAAGCTGTATGACTTGTAGATGTACCTTTTATTCAATAAGGTGTCTTCCATTGCATAGATCCATGTCCAAGGTACAAATGCAGCCCGAAAGACGTCACTTGAAATGGCTGTATGTGCTTCTCTAATGCAACCATTTCGGAAGAAATTGGTTTTGTACACTCGTGATGTAATAAATCCCCAAGAAAAAAGATCTAAGTTCCTCAAACCGGTGAAGATAGTGGTCACTTTCAAAGGAAACCTCTACCATTCCATCTGTTGGGAAATCTTCGGTTGAGATATTCCTTCATATCCAAGACAAAATAAGGAGATTTTGCATTTTTAAGGAAGACGGCGTCACCATGCCAGTCAATTGAATAATTGCTATTAGTTCCTGTATAGGACATAGGCTGAACAAAAAATTAAAAAAAATGTTTTAGTAATAGCATGTTGAAATAATTTAAAATTTACTTAAGTACATATTGCATATGCATCATATAAATTTCATTTATGACAAATCATTATTTCATGATCAAAAATTATCGAAAATTTAAGTTCATGCTGTACTAGGGTGTTCTAAAAGTTTTCAGCCTGACTCACAGATATTGTGAAGATGGCCAAAATATTATGATAGTTGTTAAGTATCATCCTTTAGATGGCTTGCTGTAAAGTTTCAGATGCGTAAGTATTAGTTATTGATTTTATTTATTTACGGACGGTCTTCAACATCTCAGGTCCACAGGGCGTAAAATGGGCGATAAAATTTTCTCAGAGGCTCCTTCTTTCAGGCTTGAAGTCCTTTAAGTCCCGTAAATCTACGACACGAGACTCACGGTTTTACTTTTCTTCCGAATAAAGCCATACTTGGAATTTTTATGCACGTAAAAGGCCAAACTAAACCCGCAATCTTGGGTCTATAAGGCAAGTATGACCAAAACCGACCAGACGCGTAAGTGTAGTCACTTGTTTGTGGCGCTCGTACAAACAAACTAATGATAGTATTTTCTACAAAATGTATAAAGCTGAAATACGAGCTATGATAAAATAGTATTCAAGGGTTCAACTCCTACAGAAATACAAAAGGATTTGCGTTCCACATTAGAAGGGTTCGCCTCCTTCGTTTGCGCGTTTCAAAAGTGGGTTGCTGAATTTAAGCCTGATCTTGCTCATTCAAGATGACTAGCGCTCAGAGCAGCCCAAAAACTGCTACGACCGTTGAGAATATGAAAAAAATTCCGTAATCAACCATCACCGATTGAAAGTATGTGAGTTGGCGACATTGATAAGACTTCGATTGGCTGTGTTCACCACATTTCACACGAAGTTTTGTGTATGAGAAAGCATTCCGCTCTATGGATGCCTGGTTGTCTAGTGGTTACCATAGTTGCTTCGTAAACCCACTATCGCGGGTTCAATCCCGGCCAGGATCGATGGGTTTTTTTTTCGGGCGTGAAAATCCTAAGTATGACTGCCTTCGGAAGGGAAGTAAAGCCGTGGGTCCCGTGTCGCACATTTACGGCATGAAGAAAACCCTCAAGCCTGAAAGAAGAGGCCTCTGAGCAAAATGTATAGCCCATTTCAGACCCGAATTGAATAGGACGCTTTCTTCAAGCTCTGAGATGTTAAAGAGCGTCCGTAAATAAACCATTTCAACAAACAAACAAAAATTATGGGTGCTGCATTTGTTAACAATAAACCAAAAACCCATTCGAATGAACGTTTCATAAAATCGTTTAAGACTTGTTTAAACGCAACTTGAGTAAGTTTCTCTGACATTACACAACAGTAGATGAAATATGGATTCATCACTGCACGCCAGAGAAGGAACAGTACAAACAGAGGGTGACAACAGATGAAAATGCACCAAAGAATGGAAAAACGGTTCTATCGACAGAAAAAGTCATATCGCTGGCTTTCTGGGATTCTCATGATGTGGTGCTCATAGAGTACCTTCAGAACTCACCAGGGAATATTTCGCTTCACTATTGGACCAACTAAAGAATACTATTCTGTCTAAACGTAGACACCTTTGAAAAAGAAAGTTCTCTTTCATCATGATAATGAGCGTTCACACATGTCTGGGATTGTTGCTGCTAAACTGCACGGCCTTCACTTCAAAGTGCTTCCACACTCACCATATTCGCCAGAGGATTATTTATTGTTCCCAAATTGAGGAAATGGCTAGGCGGACGAAGATTCACAGCAAATGATGAGGTTAATGCTAAGACAGACGCTTATTTTTCACAGTTGGACAAATCTTATTTTACTGAGGGTATTAAAAAGTAGGAAAATCGTTAAAGTAAATGTATTGATTTACAAAGTAAATGTTAAAAATAATAAAAAAGTCTCTAAATCTTGTATTTTATTGGTCAGGCCAAGAACTTTTAGAACACCTCGTATAGGCACCCGCATACAACATGATAAATTAAAAATTGCTATAAAATTTCTTCTAAGTCTCATATAAGTGCTAAGTGTGACTTATAGTAACTATTACCCATCTAATTTGAGGGTAGATGGAGTAACAATATAAATCTATGGAATAAATCATTGTCGTCAAAAAAGTGGAAGAAATTATTTCCAATAAATATTGTTTGTACTCAGAAGAAATGCTTAATTACGAATTAATCTAAAAACACCTGGTAATTCTGGAAGAATTTAATAGAGATAGTGTTATTATGTTTACGCTTTTAATATATTCATTGAATGTTGAAGTTTGTTACTTGCACTTCGTGCATTAAAGATAAAAGCCTAGCACGTTCTTACTGTTTGCTACATTCCTTATCTTGGGAGTATCAATGCTCGTCTTCGCCAAAATAATGTTGTAAAACGCATTAAGGAATAAAACCAGAGACAGGCTAGAAAAGTAAAGGAAGAGGGAGAAGTCACAAAGAGAGTCCAAAAACCCAACAGAATTTAATCTGGAGATTACTTTGGCTGACTAAAGGGGTTGAATTAAAGCGGAAGAACTACCACATCCGCACCATTCTTCTGCAAAATTCCGCAACTTTGTCTTCGGCCGTCGAAAGCGCTGCACTGCGTGTTATTTTCTCTTTCGACTCATGTTGAACAATTTTCCTTCCCATTCTATTTTTCTCGTCCTCTCTTTACTCGCTTTTCGGTCCGTGCTTGCTCAAGCTCCCCTACCACCAGTTCCTTTACACAAGACCTCGCGCAGTGCTAGTGTACTCGGTCGCTCCGAGAAGACTCTCGCGTAAAAGTAACCATTAATTTAATCTCATAATTGAAACTGTCGCCTCAGTTTATGAAGGCAATATATTGCAGGAACACGCACGGAACTGACTCGCTGGAGCGTATATGTGTAAAAGAGCAGGGAATTTGGCAACGCCATGCCCCATTTGACAGTGAATTCCTTGTTCGCTTTAAGCTTGGGCTCAATACCGCTGATAGCAACGTTTATAAATATTACAATTGCTCCTAGTTATTCTTATTCTCAGATACATGAACAAAAGTAAGTTCAGTTTTTATTTAACGAATTATGCACAAAAAATTAACGAATTATGCATTAAAATTCATACATAATGAACTAATGCTTTTTAATTGTAGGCTATTTTTTCACACAATCCATGTGTTTAGCTAAGCTTTGGAATCAGAGTCAGATAATAAATATAAAGGTCATAACAAAGACTCGAATCATAAATTTTCTGCTTATGTGCCGATGCTCTTCCATCTGAGATACCGTAACCTTGTCCAGTTACATACGCGAATCTGCCCATCTGAGTCTATACACCCTAAAGTTTTCTTATATAAACAGAACTCAAATCGCGAGAAGATTCGCGGTTGTGGCTGGACAGGGTACGGTAGCTCAGGTGAAAGAGCATTAGCACAGGAAACCAAAAAGTATGAGGTTACCTCGAAATTTTTCTATGTGATTCAGATTGCAATATAATAATGATTTGTTTCTACTTAGCTTTCAAATCTGATCGACACTTGAGAATTGCAGATTATATAACTGTTAGTTTTAATATATTGACTTTCCTTACACAAAACCGCTTTTGTCCAGTTGTCAAGGTATTTTGAGACAATGAATGCAACAAATAATTAATAACAAAAACGACCCCTAAGTCTGTCTTATCTAGCTACTTGGCAATCCCATTTTCGGGGTAAGGAAAACACCGAGATAAAAAAAAAAAAAGCACTAACACCTCTTGATCCACGTAAGAATCGAACCTAGTAGTTTTATTTTGCATAGTAATGTGAAATATTTTCATTGTTGTACTAGATTTGATACTATTATTATAAATGAAAAGAATCAGGCATTAGAAATTCGCGTGACGAATGGAATTCGGACCGCAGATCTTCCTCCTTCTTTACGAGATGCTCTAGCCAACTAAGCTACCGTGCTCTTTTCTAGGTACGGAACCCCGAACCTCTCTCATCTGATTTTATATGCTCCGGAGAACTCCTTTTCTCTATTGTGAGAGATTCATTCCTTAAGAGGCGATTCGTAATGCTACGAGTACATATGACCTTCTAGTTTAACCACCAATTATATGGGAGCTAATTTATATATAAGAAATGTATAGTTTAGTATTTTTGATTGTGTGAAATGCCTATGCTATGTATTTGAAATCATATTTACATGTAATCTTTAGTGGAAGAAACAGATAAAAATAATTTATAGAAAACGAAATAAAACGTTAAAAAAATAATACCATATAAAAGCCATTTTCGGTGATTTTTTTAACATTATTGGCATTTACACCAGGCGACAATATGAAATGCTTTATCGTTCATCGGGAGCTGAAGTTTGAAGAGAGGAAAACGGTAACAGAATAACAGAGTGTAACACTAGCTATATTTCTAACCATAATCGAGCGAATACGAGAAAAAACCAAAAGTCTAAAGGACCAGAACTGGGTCAAGGCACATGTGGGAACGGAAGGAAATGAAATAAGCAGACAAAACAGCAAAAGAGGCAGCAGCAGAAGATGACCTCAAAGTGGGACACAACAAAGCAACTAAATGCAAAATTATTACAGAAATTGAAGAGGAATTTACCAAATGAGAAAATAGTGGGAAAATGCAACTAAATGAGGTATATGCAAGAAGTACTCTCTGTCCATGTGACAGAGGATGAAGAATAGCATCACGGCTACCTCAGATTCAACGGTTGTGATAATATGACATAGGACATGGTAAAAGAATGTGTATCCACATCGTTTCGGCATCAAAAATAATTCTAAATGTTCCCGTAATCAAGATATACAAGCAGTAGATCATTTGGTATATCCATGTGATAAATTGGATAGCCAAAGAGATAAATTGAAACACGAGAGACACATAAAAGATGACAGATTGCAAAACTCTTGTCAAAATACCAAACAAATTAATAAACTTTATTGAGTCAATAGATTTTACAGTAATATAAATACAGCAAAATGCAAAGTATGTTAAAACGTATATTTTAGTGTTAAAGAATGTAATAAAATATATTTCTTTTTTTGATATATATTAATATTAATAATATATATAGGTAGTGCAACTACTCATAAGGGATAGTAAGATAGGTTCCCATATATTCTGTGAAAAGTAAAGAACAATTGTCAATAAAAGACTCATTCAAGCTTCTTATAAAACTTTAATATTGAAAGTAATACAAATAAAATATGATTAATAAACACAAAACCGCATTTTGATATTACCTTTGTATAGGGTGACCACAATATTATGAGTTAAAAAGAGGAAACCTAGAAAATACTATATCTAAAACAATTAATTACTTTATATATTTTACATAGAAATAATTGTGTGTTCCTGCTTTTATACTATAAAATAATACTAATGTAAATAGTTAATAACTTCTATTAGCAAGGCCAAGGATAAAATGAAAAGAACAACCTTGTAACATAAAAGCATAAGATTTAACCAGATAAAAATACTAGGACTTTCAACCTATATAGTGTAATTTTTCCCAATAGACCATATCAAGAAAGTAAACCTTATGAACACACCTCTTATACTCCTAATTCTCTCCTTCCGAAACATCATTCAAAACAATGGACAAAGAAGATAAAGTTCGATTCCATCTACATCATCAGTCTTTTGTGATGCTAAAGGAATTTTACTAATTGATTATTTTCAGAGCAAAAACCATTACCGGAGAATACTGTCCCAATATTTTAAACTGATAAGATAAAACATTTGTGAGAAAAGACCCAAATGACAAGAATAGTATACGGATGCATTAAACACAAGGGATGAGAAAAAGATAAATATAGAGACTAATGTTGTGAACAATGCAATTGAATTAATGGGAATTGAAGAAGTAGTAAAATCAAGAAAAAGGAAAAATGAAGGAATCGATAATATCAATATGAAAATTGTGAAATATGGAGGCAATAAACTAAAGAATTTAATGCTTCAATCTCTCAATAAAAGGTTAATATACAGAAATATTTTTGAATAGTGTTTAACGCGCGTTTTTACTACTGAGGCACCACAGGCGGTGATACTGATGATACATGAAATGAAATGATATATTAAGAAAGAATTTTTTAAGGAAGGAAACGTTCCAGGCCCAAGTTTAGGGTTCTTCCCCGACATTTGCCAGTTATGAGGACTGAGGAAAACCTGGAAAAAAACCTCAGTCAGGGAGGACGTCCTGGAGGGATTCAAACTCTAGACCTCCCGCTCACGAGTCGGCGCCTTAACGACCTCGGCCACCCGTGACAATATACAGAAATATACCAGACAAATGAAATAAAAATAAAAAATGAACACGAGAAAAAGTTTCAAAATGTACAGGAATAGCATTATTACGTACAGCATCTAAATTATTCGCAAATATTAAACGAAACAGTCTAAATCAATATATTGAATCCCTACAAGAGGAAGAATAATGTAGATTCCGGTAAGGAGATCCACAGCCAATGTAATTTATACTCAATACAAAGTATTGAGAAAAGTATTGAGTGACTATGAAAAGTCATATGACAAAGTAGATAGCAACAAATTACATTTTGGAAATTAGAAACACTGATAAAAGGTTAGTCAACACAATAAAAGCGCCCTATGCAGAAACTAAACAAATAATTTGGAAACAAGCAAAATAAAATGAATTTCGAAATAAAACAAGGATATGGTTTATCTCCCTTATTATTTAACATATATTTAGATCAAATAGTGAAACAATGGAAAATGAGAAACCCAAAATAGTCAACAAATCGGCAACAATAAACTCAAATAAATGCGGATAACTAAGTTTTAATTTCTGATAAAGAAAATGGTCTGCAATTATCTTATAAGATATTATCAGACATTGCAGAACGGTACAATATTGCAAATCTCTATAGATAAAACTAAAAAAGTAGCTTTTGAAGGAAAATATATGAGAAGAGCTAAATTGTTATACCAGATTATAGAACAGGTAAAATCCTTTAAACATTCACACTGTTAAATAGCTAATTTAAAGAAAGATGAAATAGATAAACTCTTTCAAAAATATAATTACAGCAATATACTTTAAAAATAAATTTTAGAAAACAAATGAGTGCTATTCAAACTCTATAATACTGTGAGCCAAAATGCATGTTAGTGAATCATGCATGGGTCTGACAAAAATAAAGAAGAACGATGACTTCTGGCAACGAGATGATATTTTTAAGGTCATTAGTACCAATGACTAGAAGAGATCACATCAGAAACGAGTAGACTCGTCAGTAACATTACTGAGGAAATTCAATCATACAGAAAGAAATGGATAGGTCACGTGAATAGGATGAAAGAGGACTGTATTTCAATACAAAACAAGAGGATCTAGGCTAAGCAGGAGGATATACCAGTATTTCTGAAAATCATTGCTTTGGAACGAAGAAATTAATATCCAGACCTTGGATGGAAAGAAGAAGAATGAGAAGGAGAAAAGACCCGGTTTGTAGAATAAAAAAGGTTTTCATCAGGATGATGCACTTGCTCACGAAAGGGCTTTAGCAATGGGCGGAATTGAGATATTTGATGAACTACTTGTTGAGGCATCCGCTTTACTCCCCATATTTAATTCTCATTTACTTTCTTCCGTTTTCAAAGACAAACTCTTCCTCACTTTTCAGCCCTTTCGTCAAATCAAGAGGCGGTTGTAACTGTAGAAAAGTATTTTGCGCATCTTTCGGAAAACACGTTAGAGATGGGATAGTATTAGTGCATCGCTGGAATAAATGTATTGGTTTTAAGCTTGATTATGTTGAAAAAATCTGTTAAAGTTAAAAATTATAGTAGTTATCACTAGATATATATACATGCATATATATATATATATAGTTTTGTGTTACATTTCACAAATGTTTGTTATACTGCTAGTTTCATAAAATCTACAAGAATAGTTTTATATTACAGTCTACTTTAATCCAATTTAACTTAGAATATTAATAAACAACTTTTATCATTCTTTGCAACTATTAGCTTTAGGGGAGAATTTGAAAAAGAAAGGCAAAATAAAAGACGTACAAGCTGAAAGCAAAATATTACAAAGTAAAGCAACGTAGGCAACATGTAAAAGACGGAAACAAAAATAATAATATATGCAACTGGCTTCATCTCCAGATATTTCACACTTGCTTCGCGCCTACTTAGTGTCAAGAATAGTTTCCAGAAGTAGAGCAGACAGCTAAGGTATCTGTTCAGTCGCAGTATTCTCGCAGACAAGCCGAGGGTACTGAAGAGTTTAAGCTTTGGCCATTCACTGTGAGAATACACAGATGCAGTAACTTGCCAAACACGATGAAGAAAAATAAATCTGTCTTCAAAGAAGCTCTTGATTCGACACTGCTTACAAGATGTTTAACAGCTCACAACTGAAGGAAAAACAATTTAAGACTAGCTTGCAATAAAGGAAAAGACGATCGGAAATTACAATTTTTTAACTATAAACTATTTTATGTTACATATTTCTTCCATGTTTTGATAGAAAAAAACTTAGTTAACACAAAATCTTTACATTCGACATAAAAAACCTTCTTAATGACCATCTGTACCCAGATATAGAAAAAAGTAATATATGGGTAGAAACAAGAACTCTCTTATCAAAAGATATTAAATAGGCAAGTCAAAAGAGAAACGCAATAAAAAGTATATGAGAGGCAAAAAAAAAAAACCTTCAATAAACATTCTTTATTCAAAAATTATATTTCACTCTCGGCAGGCTGTATAATACACAGAATTCAACAGCAACACAGCTGAAACATTTTCGTTGTAAGCATTACTGAGCAAGCTCAATTGCATCAGCACATCTGTAACTCCCGCCTTACCGGAAATCGCATGTCCTATCTAAATCACCCTGCTTCTAGTGCGTTTTAGAATTATAGAAACTCCGATTACGTGAGGGAAATGAGGGCACAGTATGAGACATGCCTTGACTTAGTAAGGTTGGCATAACAAAGGGCCAATTCTATTTTTAAAAAAGCGTTTAAACAGCTGTAATATAGTAAGACAGGTAAGGAAACGGAAATTCCTTTTAAATAATTTAAGTAAAGCTAAGGTGCAGGAAGATAAACAAGCCTAGATGCCAAATTAATAAAATAATCCAGGATAACAAAAATGTACAGCGAGTTTATTTGAACTGCGGTCGGCAGAGCGGGGTTGTGTTTTGGGAGGAGCCTATGCAGATAAATTCTCGTGCAGGCAGCTGCTTACAGTTAGTTTGAAAGAGACTTTACCAAGAAGGGTTATGCTTTTAGTGTGTTTCTTGGTACTTTCATTGTGTGAGTTGTGTGCTAATTTTTCTACGGTACATAAACATTGTCTTGAAGAATGAGTTTTATGTACGATACACATGTGAAAACAGGTTGATGCAGAGAAGTGATAAGGCGACCGGCAATATAATATCCTGGCAATCGTGTTCAAGGTAGAAAAACTGTTCGCCGTGTTGTTACAATTTACGAAAGCGGGCTCTCTCATTGATAAGAAACGTTTTCTGAGTCGCCGTTTTCTAACGATAGTAGAATTTCCTATGTAGATGTCAGAAATGTATTACCGCCGAGGGACAACTTTTTCAACATCTATTATAAAACAGGTTAGTGATTATTGTTATTAGCATTGTATTGTATATTATTTTGTGATTTCAGTAAAAACAAAAATATTAACTTTATGCTCAGCGACTCTATTCTTCCTTTTTCTGATTGCACCGGCTGTATATTCCAATAAGCAGAAGCACTCAGGCGGTCCATATCTCAAATAACCTCACTTATCCAATAGAGAAAACTCATTATAACACATATACATATTAGATAGTAAAAATTTTACCACAGAAAGGATGCAAGGTTAATTAATATTTAAAATAAGTTAACTTATAATAAGATAGTAAACGCAATAGGCAAGTGGGTTAGAAACAAAAAAGACGTATAAGATAACATAATGCATAATAATACAGGCTGGAAAAGAAGGCACGTTCAAAATATGGATAGGTAAGCCAGCTGTCAGGTTAATCTAAGATAGGCAAAGTCATATTAAGATAGACAAGTGGAAAGTACAAACTCATTCTTAAAACACTAAAATAAACAATTAAATTAATAAATTAGACCACGAAAGATAGTTATTTCATTAAACAATAGTTACATATGTAGTCAAATAGGCATAGAAACATGGAAATTTAATTAAATAATTATCTAACATAGGCAACGTTGTGTCAATGATGGTAAGCAAATATTGCAATTTCATTGAAATATATAAGATAAAGATATGGTGGAAAGGAAAATCCCAATTTTGTTATTAAATGTCTAATGTAAACTATCCTACATAGCAAAGAGGTGGTGCACTGTAAACCAAAGAAAGGTGTACTAGCAAAATGTAAAACATTTTAGTAAACATAGTACAATTCATTGATTGAGTCAGGAATATGCAGCATACTCACTGAACAAATGTATGTGTAAGATGGGCAAAGCAAAAGATGAAATTCGTTTTAAAAAATTAAATAGACAAAGCAATATGGGAAGTTAATTAGTAGCAATATCTCAAATAGGTAAAACTTATTAAGATAGGAAAATAGACATGGTAGCTTTGTTAGAACAAGTGATATAAGAGATTATGTCTTAAGCTAAATAAGAAAAGTAACATTCATTTTTAAAATTATGGTAAACACATATGTGATCACATAAGCGTGAAACAAAGACATTTCATTTAAAAACGTCTGCCATGGACAATGGTGTGATAAAATAGTTTAGAAAAAAACTTACTTCGTTAAAAAAAGTGTAATATAGAATAGACAAAATAATGTAATTGAAAAACGAATATATACAAATAAAAATAAGGCACAACACTTAAGAATAAAGTCAAATTTTACAACCTCAAATAATTTATATTTATTTTACTCGTGTTTGCTATTAGGTATCCATCAAGAATTGACGTCATCCTTTGCAGCAAATTTTAAGAAATTGTTCAGAAAAAGTACTATGAAGTGGTGTTTTCTTGTGAAATGTGTCTTTTCAAAAATAATTTTAACAGTAGTTTGCGCGAATTTATTTAAACCACTAGATAAAAGTACTTACTTAGCAAGTACTATCTCCGTACAACTTCATCGAAATACATGTTAAAGAAGAAATTCCACGAAGGAAAAGAGTACATGAGAAACGAGGAAGACTTTGTTGACTTCATATTTGGATTCTAAGTACACGATGTGGTTCGTGGCTACTGTCTACTTTATCACTGAATAATTTTCTTTTTAGGCTGTACCTGATATTCAGAAACTAGAACAGGAAAGTAAAATAATGAAAAATATACGCAGACATTGTATTATTCTTGTTACTGTAATCTTCCAAAATGTTTCATCCATCCGTAATATTTTTGCCTCTACAAGGAACTACACAACATAGAACATAAGACTGCAGCTGTCTTTAAGTGAATAAATAATTTCTACAGTAAAGAAAGTACTCATAAAGGTAGCCAAGAATACAAATCTTTCAGTAACAGGTTACCAACCATCAAACGCTGAGGGAAGCAACTGAAAGACGTTTACCACTAAAACGATCATTTGGTTCAAGCGACAGAGAGTATTTCCTCTTTGAAACATATTCTTATCCCTTCAGCTAATATAATTTTAATAACACCAAAGTAGCTAATACCAGGCCACATTTTACCCGTATGGTTGCCAGGATTGCTTTTTAAAAACAGAAAGTAAATTAACTCTTTTTGAGTAAGTAGACCTTATAGCTTATGCTAAAGAAAATGTTGGCTTTTTTTTTAATAGTGTTTAACGCCCGTTTTTACTACTGAACAGGCGGCGAACACTGATGATACATGAAATGAAATGATATATTGGGAAAGGTTTTTTTTTTAAGGAAGGACTAAGTTTAGGGTACCTCCCCGGTATTTGTCAGTTATGAGGACTGAGGAAAACCTGGAAAAACCTCAGTCAAAGAGGGCAGACCTGGCGGGATTTGAACCGCAAACCTCCCGCTCATAATTTCGCAATTTAACAACCTCGGCCACCCGTGAAGGTCGAAAATCTAAACACCTAAACACCTGGTTTAGTTGAAGAAAAAGTAAATGAAAAGACTATAAAATCGTTCTCCAGAGCAATTTTAGATTCAGTGCAGCAGCCGATATTTTGCCGGAGAAATGTAACGAGATATAAAAATGTGAAAATTCTCCTAACAAAATGAAGTATTGCTCTCCCGTACCGGGTTAGACTTCGAGCTTGCGGTTTCCGCCAA
Source organism: Metallyticus violacea (assembly GCA_030762175.1). Classification (NCBI taxonomy): domain Eukaryota; kingdom Metazoa; phylum Arthropoda; class Insecta; order Mantodea; family Metallyticidae; genus Metallyticus; species Metallyticus violacea. The sequence continues at coordinate 49,975,253 of CM060843.1, forward strand.
TTAATTTGTGCTAACAGAAGATAGCTGTAGATTGCATCGAAAATGGAAAAGTAGTTGTTTATGTTTTAGAGTGTAATAATCAAAATAAACTGGTTAAAATTAATTACGCTTAAATTGAATTTAGATAATGATGCTTCAGTTTTCCATCATTGATATTTTTAATACACCCCTATATTTACAGCCAAAAACATATTATTGCTTAAAAGAATTGTAAAATCAAGTTTAATATGACTTTAATAATGAATGTATAACGCAAGGTATTTAATATTGCTTTCTTTTGAGTAGGATTTGATAAAAAATTAGTTTTAGTATGCCTTTAGGTTATTTGCTTATAAACCTAATTTTTAATTAATTTGAAAGACTATTTTGTAGTTTTATTGTGCGTGCTTTATATAGTATAAAATGCAAATTTGCTAATCATATTGTCGTATTTCACTGCAAACTACCTTTATAATTAGAAGCGAATATAGGTCTTAATCTAAGAGAAATAGATTTGTACTTAATCATTTACAAACTTAAGTAACTTGAATGCCAATAATTTTATTACCTATTATTTATTTATTCTGGTAGAGCTAAGGTCATTAGGCCTTTTCTCCCGCTCTACCAATAGTATAATTTCTGAGAAATAATATGCTTCCATCAAATGAAATGTCGGCCGATTGCTTCAGTTGTAAAAACAAATTAATTTATTAATTGATATATTCAATAAAAGCTTGCGTTGCTGACAGTTGCATAAAATCATGCCTTAATTTTATTTTCCAGAGATAACTACAAATTCTAAAGTGAAAATATACCTACATAGTTATATTGCTTGTTTACAAGAGAAATCTTAATATATTCTACAGTTCTTGATTAATCAACTCAAGTATAATTCTGTTTTATCCAGACCTACGCATGAAAAACACACACATTCTGTTCTGCCAATTATGACCATGGATATTGTTTCTGTTTATTTGCAAGTTTCCCCGAGTACATGTCTGTCATTCAGCCAAAAGATCTCCCTCATCACTCTTCGCAGTCTGTCAGGCAGGGAGGTCGCCTCATCCGCGCTTTCCGGTCACGCAGCCCAGCCCCCCGGAGGTGCACTTTCTCTCATTAAGACTTTCTGAAGACATACACTCTTGCTTTTGGCACGCACGGCCCCCCGGGACTTCTAAGGAACCCTTGTCTCAGAATAATATACATACATAAAAGGGCAGCCGTTTCACGTGGAGATTGTTGCAGTTACTTTGGAAAAACTACGCCAGATGGCAGACCACTGCAAATGTCAAACACTATATAGAATTGGAAATTTATAAAAGTATCAAAATAAATGAAAATAACGAAATTAATTCTGTTTCATCAAAACATTCATTGCTATATTCTCCAAATAGATCTAAAATGAGGAATAGTTTAAGATATTTAATGGGCTATAAATTGTCAAAGTTTCAGTTCTAAAAATTGTTTTAATGTAACAGGTTTATAACAGTAGAAAAGTTTTGGGGTCCATGAGGTTTTAGCCTCTAGGCAAGGCCAGCAACCAACCAAGTGCGTGTTCTCCGACGTTGCAGCCATGGCAGAATAAGAGCACAGCATATACTAGGGACACTTGCGTCGGCACCTTTCATGTTGTTTCCACATCCGGCTCCGAGTTTGGTGAATCCATCTGATATCGTGCCTATCACCGCAGCTGACATAATTGTCTAACGAACAGTTATTAAACGTAGAAGTTGCGGATTCACTAATAAAAACATTGACGGTAATGAAAATACGGCCATTCTTTTCAAAATAGACACGAAAATCTAGTCTTTGTCGTGAAATAAAAGGTAATTGTGTAGAACACCACATTAATTAAGATGGTAAAAGGTGTTTTTTCTTAATCTGGTTTTCGCTTTCGGTTGATTATTAGTGGATTCTAAATGACTGTCAAGTATTTTTAACCCTTGCCATTATTTCTATTTCTTCCAAATTCCTACCTATGTTTACCTGAGAAAGTACCGTTTTAAATAAAAATTTTCCGATATAAAAATGCGTTAAAAACATGGGTAATGTAGCTTAATTTTATGATTACGTGAAAGACAAATATCTGAAAAGCGTATAATTGTGTTTTCCGCACTTTTCAGAAGATTTACCGTATGATATCTATTAATCGATAATCGAATAAGGGAAGGAGAGAAGAATATCGTAAAGTAATAGCGGGGTTTTTGCAAAAGTATACGTAAAATACGAATTTTCCAAGAGCAAATTTCACTACACAAATACCACTTGTTCATTTTTGTGTATTAATTTTCTCGGCAGCATTTTACCACATAAGGAACAGCATTACATAACCTGAAATAATAATAATAATAATAATAATAATAATAATAATAATAATAAAAGATCACATTATTTGTTTTAGTATCACATTAATTATCATTCGACGTAACCCTTTTCAGTGTTTTTAACATTTTTCATTAATATTTGGCTATAATTATTCAGAGGAATTAAATTCAACAATAGTAATTGTATTATTGCCTGTGCAGATCGCAGTTTTGATTCACAAGAGCGGGTAGTGTCAACAAAATTGCCAATCACTACCCACCTACTTAACCACCATTTAAACTATAGCGTAAGTAGTAAATATTCTGGAATCTTATATTCGATAATAATTAGCATTAGGATTTGATGCTTTGCACAGGCATGATAGCTGTTTAATTCATTAAAAAAGTATCAACAAATGTTCTCTGTTTGTATTTAATTATGTCATCTGTAGGAGAATGCAAGTAATAGAATCAATTTCGTAACATGCGCACCCAGAATTCGACCTCGAGAAATATCCAAGCCCTCCCTATTGTATATACTGTGGGTATGAACATGGTCTCGGACCAGTTGGCACGTACTCACCTGCAGGGGTAAATAAGTTTCTAGTATGCAATTAACTGAAACTTGGGAAGGTGCTACCCCTTCCATGGCTAAATCGCTAGTGAAAGGAATATAAGTACAGCTAGCAGCGCTCATAGAGCTGCAGATGTGCCTCAAATGAACGGACTCCTTTAAAGACGACTCAAGTTTACATCTAAAACTAAAAGAATATTACCGATATGGGAATATTAAGAGCAATACTTGGTAAGACTTTGAAACATCGGATAAAAAATGTAAATACAATTCAACAAATAGTAACATGGGGTTGACTGCGTAATGTCCTTGTAAATCGAAAGGAAAGCAATATCGCATTGTATTTAAAGCAAAACCTGCATACAGCCGACCCATAGGGAATACCATCTAAAATATGAAGAGATGGTTGGTAATTCATCCCAGAAAAGAAATTTAACAGCAATATTTCATATAATCTAAACATATGGTTGGATTCTAAAGAAGCAGAAGAAGAAAATAAAGGTAGAACAAACTATTCTAAACACTAACAGCGGAAGTACGGACGTATCATTTCCTAAAGTATTTGCTGGTAGTTTAAAACCAACTACTCTATCATTCATTTACTTACACAAAACATTGTGTTTGAGCGCTTGTAGATAAGAGGTAAGCATTTTGCTTGTTGCCACATGATTATCGCTGCAATCTTTAAATGTCTTAAAATTTCATTTATTTCCTTTAGAAAGAGTAAATATCGCAAAAATAACATTAGTTATTAATAATTAATCTTTATTTTCAACTGCATAAACGTTCGAACACAACTTAAATAATTTTCTCTAACAATAAACTTTAGTTCTTCCTGGAACAGAAAACACATAATATTAGAATTACGCAAAAAGACAGACAGCAAAAAAATATGAGTGGGAGATAATTAATTTAAAACAAAGAAAATAAAAGATAAGCAATAAATAATTTGTGTATCAGTGGCTAACAGCATAATTTTGAAGTGTCACGAGATTCATTAGGGACTCCCCATAACAGTGTAATGCAACACACTTGCTTTGCGATGTTGTGTATCGCACGTCCGGGCCGAAGGGACTGGAAAAAATGTATGCTAGTGCATTTTGCGTGTCAAATGGGGGATATATGTTTTGGCTGTTTTTTATATTCACCCTGACAAATAAACGTATTTGTCGCTATCCACACTTTATATTAATACAAAATGTTATCTAAATTATCGTTTGTACTAATCAAGGCAATTTTTCAAATTAAAGAGCATCTTTGACCAGGGTTTCTCAGGTGCACATGTACACCCGCGAGCAAAAGTTTCGGTTGGCGAAGGTTGGTGTTGAAGCATAGGGGGGAAAGAGACTGTTTTATGGACTAGTAACACCTCGCTAGACCAAGCCGGCTAGTATATTTTGCTTTGTTTATACTCGCATTACTCAGTTTCTATAGTTCTTTTTTTTATTTTCTGGTATATATGTATGTATTTCTCTTGTTTAGTGCTCTGTAATTATAAATTTAAGATGCTTATGAATTGTGTTATTTTTCCATCATTACTGGAGAAGGGGCAGGGTTATTTCCTAAACATTTTAGTACACAATTAAGTGTTTTACATATATGTGTGTGATTCTGTGCATTTCTGTCTTTTTTTTTTTTTCCTCGACATTTCTTATTGTGTATAAATAGGAGCACGAACGGTTTGGCAAGATCTGTGGGCTGGATAAATATTTAGTTATGTATATGATAAGCAATTATTGAAAGAAATACATATTTATTACTGCTACTATAATGGGTACCGAAGTAGCCGTTGAGGAGGAAAGATAAAGATAAAACTTTAAATATATCTGCCCCAATGAATAAAATTAGTGTTTTTTCCCCACATATTTTCTTAAGCAAAATAGCATTGAACTTTTCTGTGCTATGCGAATAATGTTTAATATGTAATTTTTTGTAACTTTCTGAACAAAAAGTATAATGCGTTCATAATTTTCCCATTGTAAGCAATAATAATAATAATAATAATAATAATAATAATAATAATAATAATAAGATTATTACACTATGGGCTATTATCCTCAAAATTGGACAGCAAAAAACTTTCTAAATTTAAACTTTGTATGTTCATGGAGACTAGTGAAACAACGTTTCTTAAAATGTGAGTTTCCATGAAGCAAACGCAATTAATTTTTAAGTTTTGAATTACAATACATGTCATTTTTTAAAATGCGAAAACCAAAATAATATCAATACAAAACTATTTGTTTTTTTTTTTTTTTTTCCTTGCAAATTATAGATTAGAAAGAACTGTGTTCTAAACGGTTGAAAGTAAAATTAATTTTGAAAAGTAATATTCCCCGAAATACCCCTCTCAAATTCCTTAAAAATATTTGCAAATAATCTGAAATTATATGTAGAATTTGAATGCTCTTTCAGATTCCCATTAACGATAAGCGGAAAAGGAAAAAGGCCGAATGGAGGGAGCGCATAAAATACTTCCAGGTAGAAGCGATAGTATTGTTACTCATATCCTGATATACTTTACTAGACGTGCAAACTACTCTCCTCCCTGCACTACACTAAACTTAACTTACATATGAAGTTTTGTGTATATTACCGCTGATCCTGAAAGTAGTTCATATACTTGAAAGGTGATATTTATTTCATTTACGAGAGTTTGCTAATATGAATTTTCAGTGTTTAAAATTAAGACAGGTCTATAAATTAAATAACTTTCACAATTCATTCATTAAAGCGATAAATGTTGATCGCATAACATTGCATCTCTGTAGTGTGGAGTTTCATTTACAATTTTAATTTTTTTTCCAACAAGAAATAATTTCAATACATTTAAACATTTTGCGTAAAACGAAATATGTACAGGTTACCAAAATAATGTATACATACTTCAAACAAAGAAAAAACTGTGTTAACATAACAAAAATGAATTTACACAAATAGAAATCGATGAGCACTGATCATCTTAAACTGTTATAACTACAACAGTTACTCAAAATGCCCACCATCGGCGTCAATAAACTTCTGAGTAAGGTGAACAACGTTTGCGAAAGTGTCCTTAGCGATTGAAAACATGCCGTTTCAATTTTGTGGCAATTTTTTGTAATTGTATGGAAGTCGGGGAGATAGATTTTTGGATAATTCTCTATTTATCCCGTTGAGGCGTCAACTCAGTGGCGGTTTCTGTTAATTGCAAATAGCCACAAGTTGGGAAATCCTCTTGGAGCGGATCAACAATGGTGATTAGGGGGATGCGGAAGTATGGATGTTGTGTTGGATTAACCAAGAATTCGGTTAATCTTAAGGATGACGTGTAGACTTTCTTCTCCGCCCACTCACGGCTCCTTTGATGGTGTCTTGACGCTAGGGTTTCCTCGCAGCTCCGGTTAGTATTATGCTGGTATTTTGGAAACAAATTTCTTGTCTCGAGGGAAAAGGAGATAGAAAGGTGGCTGGGATAGAATGCACTTGTTGTGACAATAACAGCCTTGATTTATTCAATTGCTCAAGGGTTCACAATCTAGAAGTGTTTTATTGAGGAAAGTCTTAAGAAGTTCTTCGAAGTGCCGGAACTAAGCTCACACGCACTTTTGTTTCTCACCACAACAATTTTCCGCACCAGATTTTCGTCCTTCTACTAATAAATGATTTCCGATGTACATTACCTAATAACTGACTACATATAGACAATATTTAATTATTCGAAAAGGTTCTTCCCGTAGGTCACTTTTTTTGAAAGCTCGCTTTCAATATCGCGCCAACTGTTTTCCTATACTGTCGTCCTCGACTGCTCTGTTCTCACCTTCTCTCGTGGCTCGACTCTGGTATACCGTCCCTCTAACAAGCAATGCTACTTTCCATCGCAACCTTCAAAACTTAGGATATGATAGCTGGTTCGCTCCTCTAAAACAATTCTTAAGACTTCTTACCCCAACAAATGTAACGGTCTTAAAGCGATTTTACGCAAGTGATACAAAGGGAGCGGCAGATTTACTTGCCCTGCCTATCATAAAAGGGAACTCGGATGTTTATTGCTTCCCTGGCAATAAACCTCTGCAGCAAACACTTTGGTATTTCTATTGAATGAAATCTTCGTACATTTAAAATATACAAAGTGAGACATGTGTGTTGAGGAAAATATATGAAATAAGTATGTAAACGTAATCTAGAAATATATGAAATAAATATGTAAGCTTAATCTAGAAATATATGAAATAAATATGTAAGCTTAATCTAGACAGCAATACATAATATGCATACATACGCTTAATTCAGACGACAAAGATAATTGCCTAGAGGGTTCGAGTCCGGGGAGCCCCCGTCTCAATTTCTTCCCGAAATGATGCGAATGAACACGATATACAATATCCTTAAAACTTCCCCATAGGTAGAAGTCCAACGGAGTTAGATCCGAGGAACGCGGCGGAATCTCAATCGAACTTCTTCGTCCTATCCAGTGCCTTGGAAGATTGTCATCAGGGTATGCAGGTACATCTCAGTGGCAATGTGGTGGTGCAACATCCTGTTGGAAGTAAAACTCCTCATTTCCATATAGTGTATGAATGGCGAGTTAGACGGATGTGCGTATCATGTTCAGGTACGCTGGGCCAGTTACTGTTCCTTTAAAAAAGAATGGTCCAATTTGACCCTTAGATGATAACCCACACCAAAAATTAATTCCTGGTAAATTAACAGCCTTTTCCAAAATAGCATGTGAATTGTTTTCACACCAGTAGGCATAGTTATGGCGGTTAACAGTTCCGTTCAACTAAAATTGTGCCTCATTGAACCGAACAACTTTCCCAACGAAGGCCTCATCCTCTTGCACCATGTTCCAAAACCACTAACAGTGCTGCATTCTTCGATCAGAGTCATCTTCATTTAATGCATGCAAAAGTCTTGGAATGAAACCTTTAAATTTTGCTGTTTTAATAGTACGACGTACGTTGGTTCTGCTAATCTCAATCTCACGTGCACATTGCTTTGTAGATTTCTGCGGTGAATGCTCAAAACGTTCTAAAACCAAAGCCGAGGACGCGGGGCTTGTTGCTGTGCGAGGTTTCCCACATCTGTCCTTGGGAACATCGCACACGGTACCATGAATCTCAAATTGTTACTCGCGTTGCCGGTTCTGTTCTGTACACACGTCTCCATTGCCTTTGAACTTCAACAACAATCTCGGTTTTCCATTACCACTTCAAATTTGCTTTCCGCTGTTCAAACGATAATCTTGGCTCAATTTTGTTGTAGCAACGCTAGCATAACGTAGTGCGAGTCACACCTGTCTACAGAACATCATACGATAATCTTGGCTTCATTTCTTCATTGTTCATTTACGACAATGTTGGCTTTATTTGTTTATTGTTGATTTACCTGTCACGTAGCAACGCTATCATAATATATGTGAGCCACATTTGTTTACAGAACATCATACTACGCATTACTGTTGTTTTTCCATTCAATTTTGAGGTATATTAAATACATATCTACTGTGAAAGTGTGTATACATTTTTTGGCACCCTCGGTATATTGAACGTTTATTATTGCAAAGGGATTAAAGGTCTAACAACTGTTATAACGTTTTGTGTGCAAATGCCTCACGTATTATTATAACATTAAGACAATCAATCAAGATACTTTTCAAATAAATTTTGTTTGCCATGGAATAACCTCATACATGCAAACAAAGAAAAAAAAGAAAACTCAGAATTATTCAGGATTAGGCTCAGAATAAAACATGTTTTATTTTATGAAAAAGCATTAATTTCACGTATAATTATTTAATATTCAGTCCATTAGCGGTTTACATCCATAACAGCATTTATTCCTTGAAAGGAAGCAACGAGGTGATTTCGCGGCTTTCAGGCTCTCAGGAGTTATTTCTCCTATGAAATCCCACATTCACCAAATATTTTCTATGGGATAGAGATCTGAATATTTAGCTGACCATGGGAGAGGATAAATTTCAGGATCTGTTCTATCCAGCCCTTGGTTACTCTCAAAATGTGAACTTTGCTGTTATCATTGACATTGACGATAACATAATGTCCTCAGCGAATATATAACAAAAGTTTGGTAACATGGAGTCCTCCAAGATCTCTACAGCCCCTCAGAGTTAATTCTTGGAGACACACGAACTAGTTCACATTTTTTAGTTCTAGACAGGATGTTTAAACTATAAGCATAATAATTTTAAGATCTTCACATGCCGACAGTAATAATTGTTTATATCAATATCAGCCCAGAAATGGTTGGTTTCCGAGTTTTAAGGACTGTCTCAGATATTCGTTATTTATATTGCCTAAAACTAAATTTGTTTTTTCATCATTTAAGCATCCAAGTCTATAAGTACCTGATCTGATTTCCTTGTGTGTTTTTTTGTTTTTGATAGGTAGAAGCAAACCAAACGCACAATGATGTGAAAATAAAAATGAAATGTTGATGAAATGGTTCCGGAAAATGTATAAATACTTTTTATTGGCTACCTATGAAAAGTATTCTCTGAAGTTATGTCCTTTTTGAGTCTTTTTAAATATGTATTTTCGAATTTAAATTTGTTCTTAAATCGGAAAGTTCAATCATTTTTAGAGTAAAGAATATTCGATATTAATAATCAAACGACGTGCATACAAAAAGTGTCAACTTACATTATTATGTCAAATGTTGATTGACGCAGGGTTTTAGGGTTAAAATATTTATGTAACTAAAAATACATAGTACTTACGATAAAACTGGCAGATACATATCTCTTAAGTGGGTACTACTATTATGGTATTGTTTTGCAGGATGATAAATGCATGTTTTCAATTGGACGTTCATCCGCTAGACTGCTGGCAGCGATAGCGGAAGAACACGTGCTGCTAAACGATTCTTCTGACCTTCAATGTGTTCAGAGCAGGAGCAGTTGAAGCGTTCTCTTTGTGTCGTTCAGATGCTTTTAAGGTGACTATTTAATTTATGTCATAACATCATAAAATCGACCAATGAAATGAAATAACGGCTTTAATTTGGATCAATCCAAGCCCGATATCGAGCGAAATTATAGTAAATTTTTACCAAATCCGTTTAGCATGCGAAGTGCCTTTGTCTTCTGATCATTATAGCCAACTCTATACCTTCACTATAATTCCTGAGCTTCATACAGATTAATCAAGGACATCATTTGGCAATACTAATTCTAGTGTGGAATCTGCTTCCACATCTTCATCTACTAATTCTCAATTTTCCTTTATATTCAATGAAATTACAACCTTTTCATTTATAATTGGCAATTATGTTTTCAATGATCGTGTATGTTAAGTAAAGGTATATTTACTCAAACATTTGTTTGTGCTTATTCAGTCAAACAATCTAAAATAATTTTGTAAATTATGTAAAAATTATGTAAAAATACCTGCCAAAGCAACCATCAATTTTGAATGGTAAAATGTTATCTCTTGTTGTTTTTCTCAATTGCTATTAGTAAATCGAAAGTAACGATTGAAACAATCCGATTTCATCTATTTCAGTCTCACGGTATCTGAATAGGTAGCTATTCATATGGAAGCATAGCATTTTATTGTTAATATTCTGTTCGCGAATTTCAAATATATATTACTTTATTCTCATTATATTCATGAAATAAACCTAAATCCGCATTTGGATCTTCTTTATTGACATTACTGACAATAGACATTCGTCTGTTGCAAGATGGCTTGAAAAGTTATGTATTTATATTACAAGTATTACAATTTTGTAAACTAGTTTAGGTTAATTATATTTAAACTCTTGTTTTATTCGTGAAATAGTCCTAAACAATATTCACTCACTACGTTCATGAATTTATCGGCAATCCCAGACCCTCTTGTTATATTATTCGTGATAAATCGTAAAATGAATTTTTCTTTTCTTTTCATTTGTTAATATGTTAGTGCTATTATAATGCCAAAAATTTGGTATATTTTCGTGTATTGTTCATGAGTGAAAACCAATTTTGCAGAAAATATATAGGGAGATCTGCAAGAAAATTCCTCGGTTTTCTTGCTTGTGGTAACCTGTAGATAGATTTAGGGAAACGGAGTTTGTTCTCGATAAGAAACCAAAATTAAACCGTCTTGGACTTACCGAGGATAAACTTGAAGAAACAGGAGAAAAACCAAAGAAATTTCTGCTTAAATTTGCACATAAAACAGGAATTTTGCAAAACCTTGGCTTGGAATGCTGCTAGTTTTTTAAAAATAAAACCATATAAGATAGCTGTTGTTCAGGAATTACGGCCACGGGAATAGAGTAAATTTCTGCAACTGAATTTTGGATTATGTTAAGAATGTTTCTATTGACCCACATTGATTTTTTTTTTTTATGTATGAAACACTGTTTCATTTAAATGACTGTGTAGTGTCAGAGAACGACAGACACTTTAGTGCACAAAATTCCGCTCTTATGCAGGGTGATTATAAATTCTCGGTCCATTTTTGAGAAAATGGCTTATTATGTGTTTCTTTTATAAATGATCTGAAAGATGCTATCCACCGAAGAAGGAATAGCTATGGTGGTATGCGCGTTTGAGGGTATTTACTGACCAGGAGGTTCAGGCGGACTTTGTGCGAAAATTCCATAAACCACCATGGAAAACATCAAACTACTGGTTAAGAAATTCAAGACCATTGGTAGTATGCAGGATGTGAAACGTTCCGGTAGGCCCATTGTATCAGCTGAAAATGTAGAGGATGCAATTAAATGAAGCCCAAAAACATCAAACAGGAGACTAATCGGGAGTTGGGTGTATCACAGTGTGCAAATTCTCCACTATAACTTTATAAAAAAAAAAAAAAAAAAAAAAACTGTCATGCCATCTGTAAACCCTACATAAGGCAGAAAGGGAGGAACGCTGGTCGCGAAGCAATGTGTGCCGACCTGTTGCAGGCTGTCGAAGAGGATAATTTGCTGCAAAATGTGTTCTTTAGTGGTGAAGACACCTTTCACACATGTCGCATGGTCAACAGACATAACTGCATAGTGTGGGAGCCAAATGAGACCTTCGAATGGGACCGAAACATCCCAAAAATCAATGTGTGGTTGGGGATCACAAAGTTTAGGGTGGATGGAGCATTCTTCTTTGCTGAACCAAACAGTGAAAGGCATTTTGTACCTAAAAATGCTGCGGCTCTTCCTTCAACCACAATTGCAGCATCTTGTAAAAGTGGTTTTTAACAGGATGAAGCAACTCCTCATTTCGCATTTGGTTCCACGTCTTCTGATCTCACTCCTCTTAACTTTTTGCATGAAGATACGTAAAGTCACAGGTGGACAAAGTCAAAATTAACTCCATCACCATTTAATGGAGCGTATCAGGCATGCGGTGCCCAACATTACACCTGCAAAGTTAGAAAAGATGCTTCGTGAAGCAGTGTGTCGCTGGCAGTTAAGTATGGAAATCCAGGATGGTCATGTGGAATAAACTTAGATGGATCGTGTCACTGTGTGTTAGAGTTTACATTCACGATGTTGGTTTGAATCTAATATCTGCTTTTCAAAAAATGGTTCAAGACTTTATTGCATTTCCAATGTGTATGGTGCGCGGTGAATGCTTGCACAATTATAGTGCCTATATTTTGTGAAAATACCATAAATGCACACAAAGATATTTGATAATATAATCACACAATTCCTGGAAGGATTATCGTTTATTGAATGTAAATATTTTTTTTTTTCAATAAGACCCTGCTACAGGGCATAAGCTGATCTCTTGTTAGCTTTAACTAAGGAACAATTTGAGGGCTTATAGTAAGGGTTTATGGCCAACGATATCCCCAGATCTTAGAGTATGTTAATTTCTATTTATGGGGAAACTTCAAAATAAAGTGCGAGGATAACGGAATAATCTCATCATGAGTTGGAAGAACTGAAACACAACATAAAAAGAGACATTGTAGCAATTTCACAAGAAAAACAAATGTACATGAATGCAAATTTTCTTTAACGGTGTGAGAGATATGTTGTGGGACAAGGATATCGTTTTCAAGATATAACATAACAAAGTTAGGTGGTTACTGTAATTTGTATGAGAGATCTATTCACTTGAATTGAATGGTTACGTAGATGTATTCGACAGCGGGCTTCAAGTATCCACGCGGCCCGGGCTCTTGCGAGCTAACCTTCGTTTGAAAGCAATGTATTCATATGCACGTACGATTATAATTCCATATTACTATCTCATTATTGGGTGCTACTACTACTGTACTATTTTCTGAAGATTGGAGAGCATTTACTAGACAAGTATAAATATAAATAAAACTGGAATCACTTTTTCAAGTGAAAATAGTTAACGAGATACCAATCATTAAAAATTTAGGTGTAGCTATTAATGCCTGCACAATGCAAGAAAAGTAGTTCAGTAGTTCAGTTATATTTCATCCACGAAAATAATTTTTTGCATTTTAAGAGTTTTACTTTAAATTTAACTAGTTTCAAAGCTATCTAAACCAGTCAGGTACTTTTGATAGAATTCAGAAGGGATAAAATAAAGCCAATGTATTATATATGACAAACATATAAGTGAAACGAGGCACTAAATAATTTATTCAAAATGATCAGTTGTACCGCCATCAGAACAAAGGTTCTATATCTCATCATGAATTTGAGTTATTTTGTGCAATACATACAATAAACTGTTTACTGTCTACTCTTAATAACACGTCAGAGTTTTGCACATAGATCTTTTGGAATAATTACCTATTAACATAATTTAATTTAAAAGTAAACTGGTCAATTTAAACATTGAAGGAGAAAGCTAAAGTCAATGATTTATTTTAGGTGTCACACCTTTAATCTCAGTCGCTCTCACTTTGAAATTCAAATAATATTCCTTTCAATCCTTAGTTTTAAAAAGCGGAATCCATTATCAATAATTTTGTTCGATTCCTGATTACCTGGATTATTATTATTATTGTTATAAACAATAAGTTAGTGAGTTGGACAAAAAAATATATTGAATAAGCTTATATTATTGATAATTCAGTAATTCAGCCTATCTCGGAATTTCTGAATAATCCGCATATATTTTGTTCTTTCTTGTAGCGTATACACAGTTTAAATCAATTTATTAACAAAATAGAACTATTATACTAAATGCTCAGCATTCTCTCCAAATTCAAACAATAACAACAGTATTTTAACGTAGTAGTATATTTGAAATGTCAAAATGGTGTTGGAGTGCAACTAAACGTTTAATTAAATGTTGTCTTAAAATTCCACCTTAGTATCTAAATTGGCGAGTTTTTGTTTAATTAAATATATGTTAAATATGTAGTTATTTAGATTGGAAAGTTTTGAAATGAAAGTCCTGTTTAAACAATGCACAGAAAAGACCATATTAACAAATTAAATACAATTATTTGCAATCAATTTCTGCAAAAATAAACTTTATAAATAATATAAGGAATTCAAATGAAACTAGATAAATCCATTTAAAATCTTTTATTGATACAACGTTAACGCATAGATAATATACTATTTATTTTTCTATTTATGTCGTTGGCGCAAAATTTGCAGTGGATATAATTCATAACACATTGTTTTAACACACTCTTACTAGCTGAAATTTACCAATGCCAATGATTTCACAAGCTTAAATGCCTCAATAAGAAATGATTTAGAAAATGATTCAGAAAAAAATCAACCAAAAACTGTGTACAGTTATTGTTTCTCGTCCGTTCATTATCACGTTCTGAGCAAACGCTGTATTGATAAGTACCCTGATAATAGCGGCATTTACAAAAGATGGAGGATGGAAGCTATAAAATACAAAAGTATTACGGCCAAATTTTGCACTAAGTTATAATTTAACTTTATTGAATAGAGATGGTGGGATAAATATTGGTTTCAAGAATATCCATCCAAAAGCAACTATCATTATTTATAATTATATATGAAAAATGAAAATGAAATGTTTTCTTGATTACCAGAACAACATTAGCATTTTATACAGTCAGTTTGCTCATTTTTAGGTAAAACAGAAAAATAATACCCTACTAACACATTTCCACAGAAGTAAGATTAATTTATTTTATTTAAGGACGCTCTTTAACATTTTTGGTCATTGACATCTTGTTCTCTTTAGAGCATGAAATTCCTGATATATTTTGTTCATAAGTCTTTTCGTTCAGCTTGAGGTTATTTACGTGCCGTAAATTTATGACACGGGACCAACGGCTTTACTGCCTTTACTTGGAGGAAGCCACACTTAGAATTTTTATGCCCGAAAAACCATCGAGTTTGGCAGGGTTTTAATCCGTGATCTTGGGTCTACGAGGCAAGCATACCACAGGAGTAAGAACTGGCAATCTGAAATGTTAAATTCTTAGTCACAAAGAGTTCTATAGTTCTCACAAAATGTTGATGAAGATACATAATACTTATTTTCTCCAAAATAAATCGCATGGGAAAATGTGGCATGACATTCATCAATGCCTATCCTTACATGTTATTATTTTGAATTAGCAAACAACAATTAAAATTGAAATGTTAGAGCTTTTTTACAATGATGCTAAATTTAAGAACAAACCCAGTTGGTAAATTGCATTGTTTTATAAATAATTGTCGAAGAAAAACCAGTGCATTACTTTGCATAACAATCGCGCCACTCAAGCTTTGTGCAGCAGCTATGAATTAAACCAACACATATTAAACATTCTAATAGTGCTAAGAAACTACTGAAGAAGTTTTCTTGATCAGAAGTCACTTGTGTTAGCCGATTCTTGGCGGCGTACATTGCAATTGTCATACACTCGGTACAATACGTTCTTTGTGTATTGGGTCGTTTGTAAATTAACTTCGGGCTTCTTAGTAAAATTGATAATGATCAATCCAGAGCGAAATGCCTGTCAAGCTATATGAGAACCTGCTAAGGAACTCAAACTTGTACGTTCAACTGTTTGCGATCATTTGAAGAAAACAGGACAAGTGAAACAACTTAATGAATATATCGTACATGAATTAAAAGGGCATTACAATTTCGTAAGTTTGAAACATGTTCTTCGCCGCTTTTGCGCAAAAATATGATCCATTCTTGAATCTTTTTATGACCTGTGAGAAAAAGTGAATTCTCGCCAACAGCAAACGACCCCGTTATATGTTTGAATCTCGATGAAACACTTCGCAGAATCGAAATTACACCAAGAAGATGATTATATGGTGGTTTGAGTGATTTAATACACTACAATCTTCTGCATTGTGAAGAACAATTACTTCGGTGAATTATGGCTACGAAAATGCATCGGAAGCTTAAAAAATATTAGCCAGCGCTAGTCATTAGAAAAAAAAAAAAATTCATCTCCATGATGCCCAGCCAAATATTTCGCAAAGAACACCCCAGAAGCTATGTGAACTGAGCTACAAAATACTACATTATTCAGTAAATTCACTCGACTTTCATCAATTGACTTTCCTTACTCATACACCTAGAGAATAAAGTCTTTAACAATCAAGAAACAGCTAAAACGGAATTTTGAAATTTCATGGACTCTAGAAGCCACGTTTTTACCCAAATAACATTAATACACGTTATAATAATTGACAAAAATTTATAGATAAGCGTTGTGGTTATTTTCATCCATAAAATTCATTTTGAAATTACCGTAGTTTAATGAAGTTTAAATCACAATACCACAACTTCGAAAAGATCATTTTTATTTGGTTTATTTACGGACGCCGTTGAACATCTTAGGTCATCAGCGTCCCATTGAAATTAGGACTTGAAACGGCCGACAAATTTTGTTCAGCCTCTTTTTTCAGGCTTGAGGTTCTTTTTCGTGCAACAAATGTACGACACGTCTTTACTTCCCTTCAGAAGGTGGCCATACTTGGGATTTTTATGCCCGAAAAAATCCATCACTCCTGGCCGGGATCGAACCCGCGATCTTGGATTTAGGAGATCAAGTATCATTACCACTACACCACCAGGATTGACTCGAACGATCAAATAAATACAAAAATGCAGATTCTTGAGTTGTTTAAAAATGAGCAGCATAACAATGAGTGAACAAGTTTAATATGAAAAACTTAACGTTTTAAGTCTTGAGAAAATACTGACGATAAAAGAAATAACATACAAAACTGTTGTATATTTTATTTACAAGCTTTTGCTTACATATTTTACGTGAAGTTTGCAGTTCACTAATGAGTACAAAATAGTATATTAATTAATTTTAAATAAATCATACTACTAATTATTATAATATGAAACTAACTTTACTTGCAATTTTTGTGGAGCATTTAATGCCCATGATCCAAATTATGACTGCAGTAAGATATCCACATTAGAGTCAATAAACTATTATTATTAATTTATATTATATTAATTATTTTAAATGACCAAAACTTAAAGTACAAATTCAAGAATCACACAATAGATATTTAGCGAAACTTTTAAACTGTCAAGTCATTGGCGTTGATAAAACAGCTACAACTTTCACTCAAAATAGTTAATATCGAAACAAATACTGTTTAAACGAAAAAGAGCAAATTTACATTTTGTTTCATCTGAATCATATATGACACCTCAATTAATGACGTTATGCAAATATCTACACATTATTTTTCTCTACTGGGTCCATTAGCTTCACTTAGATTGTTTTTCTTTACAATTTTACAGCTTAAGTGGTACTTATATTATCACAATAACACTCACTTGGTTTTCCTCTTGCACACGTATTGAATATTATTCGGATATACGCATGCGCACACATAATGTTGTTTTCCTTATCGTCATCATGACGAAGTGTCTTGCGTGATATGTGGCAAAGAACAGTGGATAAAACGGCAGCACAACAATCTTTTCCATTTCTTTTTGTTTGGCACATGAAATTTGTCTAATTCTGATACATCCGCACAGGACTATTATTAGCATTTAGTTTATTTACATAGGCCTAAACATCATTGTCTCCATAAGCAATGACAGTGAATGCGTTGATATTCCTTAAGCTAAGTTCAGACTTATTTTCACATAAACCGCACTATTTTCTTTTCAGAGGTTGAATTTTATTAGGTACCCATCTTGTGTGAAATAAATAATCTTATTAGAGATTTTATTCGATTACTTTAAACAGTTATCGTATACAATATATAATGTTCTAACATACAGGGAACATAATACGTACATGTTTTCTATAGAAACGTGTGAAATAAGAGGGATTTCCAAAATAATAGTTTTACTCCATTACAGTGTTTCGAAATAGTTTTAGTTACTGTCTCCTGTGGTTACGGAGGATCACAATTAAAAACAAGGGCATTTTCTTAAAAGTTTTTTTTAAATGATATATTAAATAGATTGTCAAATATAATCGAATGCTGCATTGGCACCAATGTAATATATTCAACCTCGTAATTCGGTGGTTTATTATTAATTTTCTGCCTTTCCCAAAAATGGCACTTATTTTATGTCTTTTCTTTTTCGTACCGTTAAAAATGTAATTTTTGTCACAATTTGAGACATATCTCTGAACTATTTTATGTCTAAATTATAAAGATGAATAAATCGTTACTACTAAAGTTGTGAGAGTTTGGTGTAAAAATTTTATAGTGAAATATTTTTAACATAAAGGAATAAAACAGAATTTAGATATAAGTAAACTGTACAAATTATCTACTATTGGCAATTATATAGGCATAAAAATACTGGGAAATAACTTAGGGACGAATTCATATATGACCGAAAATTCCTGTTTTGTGAGTTATTATTGAAAAATAATATTCGTTGCGTTTCTAGATATAATCCAACATCTTAACTTTGTTAAAATAACAAAAACTTTCTCAGACAATTGAGTGATATTACCAGTGCTGAAAAGTTTTGTGAATGGGCTGTATATTGTCTGGAAATGCCATCTCATACAAGCTCCTGGAATGGCAATGGACATAACAATCATACATGCCAACTAACGCTATGAATATCCCGACATGCGTAGCTGCTCAAATGAACTGCAGCACAAGTAAAATGTAAGAAACTGACCAAGAATGTAAACAAGTCTCCATAGCAACAGATAACAATGTACAGCCGTATCGATAACATCACTCAATTGTCTGAAAATGCTAGTTAGTATTTTAACAAACTTAACTTGTTTGATCATACCTCAAAATAAACAGAATATTGTCTTTCATTAATAACTAACAAACCAAGATATCCGAATATATGTTTATATGATTTTGCTGGTTTTCTTCTGAGGGACTCGCCCCCAAATTTGGTCCCATTATTTTTGTTACATCCTATATGTTAGATGACCTTAAAAGTTCAAGCGTACGCAAATCCTTAACCTCTGTGCCAGCTATTTCAAATGTTTGCTAAGAGTAACATTTACTTACTCAATGACTGATAATTAATTATTTTTTTATTTTGTTTATTTATGGACGCTCTTTGACATCTCTGGTCATCAGCGTCCCATTCAATTCAGGGCGTGTTCTAAGACACGGGACCCATGGTTTTACTTCCCTTCCGAAGGAAACCATCCATACTTAGGAATTTTACGCCGGAAAAAAGTCATCAACGCCGAGATTAAACCCGCAATCTTGGGTCTACGAGGCAAGTATGGTTACCACTAGACCACCAGCTGACCAGCTGATCAAATATTGAACAACCCAGGATCTAACACATTGAGTATGTTGGTATGCTTATACTTCAAAACATCATCTCTTAACAACTTAAAAAATTGAATATTTTACAGTTATGAAGAGAAGAAAGCATTACAGCAATAGAACTTCATTACATAGCACTAACGTTTTTGGTAGATGGTTTTGTTTTCTGACTCGAGAATAATTACAATTTGTGCCATTGCTTTCCTGAACATTATAGGACAATAATCTGTGAATAGTTCCTGGATCAACTTTCCTTAAGTTGAAAATAAGATATCAAGTAGTTAAATAGATCGGCTCATGAAACAAGTTCAGTGATTTGTACTCCGTGTCAATTCGCTTTTTGGTGATGTCTAGGAAGTTCTGCCGAACATGAACTGGAAGGGTTTCAATGAATTTACTACAATTCATTACAAGCCCTGCTATCTTTATCCTACTTTTAGGAATATCTTTACAAACATTTAGAACTTAAATTTAAAAATATAGAACATTTTATTGTTTTGTTTTGCAAATGATCTGAAATGTGTTATTAAAGAAGCTCGAAGTAAGTTCTTGGAAGTTTTACAGTCCAGAAGAATTGTATCCATGAAATTGAACTCACTAGGTCAGATGTACATTTCGCTTTAGGGATTTGCATAAATATTGAAAATTAATGAAAATGCAGAATCAGCATCATTAGAAACAAGAAGATAAAAGAAAGCAGAAATAAGGCATGGAAAAAGGGGTAATAATAGCATGATTACATTTGTATATATATTACCTAAATAATTATATTTAGATAAATAACAAATAAAAAGATGATTCGGTGACAATGTTCCAGATGAATAGGTTGTACAAATTAACTTTAAGTTTAGCCGGAAAAGTGTGAAAAGATACACTAATACAGATATATTTAAAATAAAACATTAGAAAACAAAACGTTTTGCAAATTCAATGAAGGTTTAATCAGTTTAAAGCATTTGAAGCTGATGAAATAAATTTATCTCTCTACAGTACTGAACTAATCTAAATTAGATATCCAAATAAACATTAAAAAGTATTTTCTAAATATTCTCTAAATGCATTCCGCAAAAATGATATAAATGTAATTTAAGGTGCGTTATTTGCAGCTAAATTTTGAAACTTAACTGCTAGTAATAGAGTATCGGGACACAGATTCTTTTATTCGTGCTTTAAAAGAAATAAATGTAAGTTGGAAGTCAAAAGTTAAAAATTAAATTTGTGTAAGAATTTTACTTTTTATTTTTAATTCTAATATTTAATTGCAGAAAGATAAAATTCGTGTCAAAGTTATTATTTTTAAAATGGGCAAATAAAATTGTTTCCACTAGCCCAAAATGGCTTCTTAGGGGAAAATTATGGTTATTAAAATGCAATTATAATTTATTTTTATTTAATATTGTTAATAAATGTTAGCATAAATTAGGAAAAACCCTATGGAAATATTTTTAGAACACATTGTGCACACGCCTCAATAACATGCAGAAAGAAGATGTATAATTGTTTGTAAAATTCGCTGTTGTTTCGACCAAAATTTTCCGAGTATGAAATTTGCTCATACTTTATTATCCCTGTTTTGAGTAAGTTTTAATTTTAATTTTTTTTTATGATAAATCAAAAATGGCTTCTTTGGGAACAAAATAATGCTATTTAAATGTAACTATAATTAACTTTATTTAGTAGTGTTAATATATGTTAACAGAAATTAGGAAAAATTATGGAAACATTTCTGAGATGACCATTGTGTACTCGCCTTAATAACATGTTGAAAGAAGATGTATAACGTTTAGTAAAATCGTTTTTGTTTCAACCAAAATTCTCTGAGTATGAAATTTGTTGATACTTTATTATCCCTGTTTTCAGTTAAGTTTTAATTTTATTTCAATTTTCTGTATAGTAAATTAAACATTCATAAAAATTGCAGCTCCACTAGCTTCATTTCTACAGTTCTTTTTCGAGTTTAATATTTATTTACATTTTCGTATTTTGTAATTACTGCAATATACACAGAGTCTGGCCTAACAAAGAACTTTGATGGGATACACGAAGAACATATATCTCAGTAATACGTTGAATTAGTAGTAGGTTTACAGGTGTTATGATACAGCGAATGACATTTCTTGCAAAATAATCCTTTCAGTATCATTAGCTTTCCCTCAAGAGACGAGAGATTTGGTCTTCGGTTTCAGGTGTGTTCCAGCTATCACTGCCGATCCACCAAAATCTTACCAAGCAGTTTTCTTTCACAGAATGACGGAGCGTGTTTGTTTATAAAATATGATACATTAATACAAAAGTTGGGTGCATCGCTCTGGCTCTCTCTTCACAAGAGGATCGCCAACATCACTCCTCCGCCGAAGAGAATTGCACTGGTCCAGCTGCCCACGGTTATTGAGGCAGCATCTTCACCACCATCACCATTTCCGGAAGCACCGCTGGATCCTGCGTCACTTGACTCCCGAAGAGAACCCTGATAGCCATTGTAGAGATGCTGGCCGGGCTCACCATCCACCTCGCTGCTACTGGAATCCATGTCTAGGTCTTCTCGATCCAAAGCGCTCTTCACTCGGTTAGGTAGCTCCATTTCTGCAAACAATGAGCAGTCTGTTAGTTACTGGTATTAAGCTTAATGACCTGCCCTGCAATCATTTTCGATACATATTTAGTGCTAACAGAGATGAGGAGTAGAAGAAAGAATATTATTCATTTATTCCTTACTCTTAAGCTATACTCAGATATGCTTAACAAAAAATAATCATAATTTCAGCTCAACCTTTGATCTAGAGTAACAGTAACAATGCTGCGGATTTACTAGGTATCTCGTGGCTGTGAGTTACTGTTTAAATGAAAGCGATAACACTAGACACTTGAAACTCAAGGTTTTATTAAGGTTCGTCCAGCACTTTACTAGAGAGAATCAGCAACGATGCTTTCTTAAGAACAAAATAAAAACGGGGGATACGTGAGAAAACTGGTTGCTCTGATTGTAACTGAATAAGTAAGAAGTAACGGAAAAGTTGATTTTATTAGCAGTATTAAGTCACTCGTTTAACATACTTTAGAGTTATTTAAA
Organism: Metallyticus violacea; assembly: GCA_030762175.1. Lineage (NCBI taxonomy): Eukaryota > Metazoa > Arthropoda > Insecta > Mantodea > Metallyticidae > Metallyticus > Metallyticus violacea. Next base: position 49,997,781 of record CM060843.1, read on the forward strand.
TGCTTTTAATAGTCACTGCCTCAACATCTAAATAAATACACTCCACAGAAATTCGGTATTACAGTGGACAGTTCTCAGAATGGTCAGGCTTGCGAAATCGTGTATGTTACACAATCTTCCATAGATATTACCAAAAAGTATGGACTGCCATAAAATATTACTGATTCAGCTAGCATGGCAACCGGTGTGCCAAAAACTTTGGCAACAAAAGAAATAAAAGAAGGCAAGGATTCTATAAAAATAAGGAATGCTTAGATTTTTCTGCATCTAAAGGGAAACCAAGTAAAAGAAAGAAAAGAATAGAAGTGATTGAATTAAAGGGGATGATATATTCGTTTAACTTTATATTATAAGGTAGACTGTACTTACTTTCAGCAAACTCAAATATACACTTAAAGAAAGAGAAAAATTAGGATGAGGAAGAGAACAGCCCAGAACCCAAATAGAAAATAAGAATGCAAATGAAGAAGTGTTGCTCATGTAATTAGTTATTCAAAACCTTCCTAATCTCAAGCAACTTCATTACTAATTATGAATAACGCTGGTTATCACAGTGTACAACAACCAGTCCCTCAATGAACATCAGCAGGAACCCTTGGCCTAGCTTACTGCAAATATGTAAATTTATCATATTTCCGTCTATCTGGTAACACTACAGATGGTGTGTATATAATATTTATAATATAATATTTCTTGGCCACGATTGCAGCCCCAAAATAAAGAAAACACTTTTCACACTGTTGTACTATATGAATGAATACTATGAGAACAAGTTGACGCTGTTTTTTTATTTAATATTGACCGCCACGGTTGGCCGAGGTCGTTAAGGCGCGGACTCGTGAGCGGGAGGTCTGGGGCTCGAATCCCTCCATGACCGTCCTCCCTGACTGAGGTTTTTTCCAGGTTTTCCTCAGTCCTCATAAATGGCAAATACCGGGGAGGTACTCTTAATTTAGGCCTGGAACGATTCCTTCCTTAAAAATAAAATCCTTTCCCAATATATCATTTCATCTCATGTATCTTGTGTCCATCACCTGTGGTGCCTCTGTAGCAAAAATGGGCGTTAAACACCATTCATTCGTTCATTTGATTACTATCTATTAAGATAGGCACATAGAAATTGAAAAATCGAGTGGGAAAATTAAGTTCATTTATCAATTAATTTATTGTTTTCTCTATTAATATACCGTTTTAATTTTATTAATTTCATTAGCAAAAAGTGGGGCTCATAGAACACATTTTTAGGACGTGGACCTTGTCCTAGATTGTCGTGCATTCTACCAGTAATACGTAAAAGTTGTATCTCTAGAAAGTTGCGTGGCTTTTACAATCCAGACCGATGCAGTAATTTATTCTGCTGCTGTTGTGGGCATATTGACAGAGGCAGTCATGCAACCTTCCTCGAGAGGCCTGTATACACACACCTAAATACACATTTCCTTCCCTGAAGGGTCGGATGTGGCGCACTTAGGAAGGCATCCCTTCCGTCTCATCTCATTTACACATCATTGAAGGCACCTCCATCTATTATGACGAACACCGACGTTTCGGGAAGCCAACCGGCGTTTCGTGACGCCACCTGATGAAGCACGGCTATTATTACTGATACCCAAGCAATTAGCTTTCTGCTGACGAGGGTCTACCGCTCGCTCCGAGAAGCTTATTCCATTTTCCTTGCCGAAACTTAAGTCCTAAGCATGGAAACTTGTGTGTACTGAGGGTTTTGCACTCTCGGAACCGCTGTAGAGACCATTAAAGGAGTTCCTGCGTTCAGCGAGGTCAGTTATAAGAAGGAGATTTGGTGGAGGAGAAGAGAGGGTGGTTGGCAGCACTGTCTTACTAGAGAGTTGAAATGGAGTGGATGACATTAAGAGAGATACATAGTAATTAGTTTAACGAAGGTCAAAGGAAACGCAAAAGGGCTTTTGGGGAGGATGGGGCGCAACGGCGCACAAGATGTGGAAGAGAAAGAGAGGAGTGTGGAAGAAAACGACGGAGAGAAACGTTCCCCACCCGCTCCTCTCCAAGCAGAACTGGAGGAGTTTGATGCTGCCAACATGAAAGGGATCTCCCTTTCTCTGTATGATCAAGTCAAGAGTCACATCACCGCAAGCCTTCTCTTTCCCACGAGTTTCAATCTTGGAATACAAAATAACTTGCACTTCAGGTCCCGAATAACGTCATGTTAATTTCGTCTCTCTCGCCAAAAGAAAAGCAAAAGCAACTGCGTAGAAATAAAACGGAGAGATACCTCCTGGGTGTTTTTTTTTTTTTCTTTTTTTCTGCAGAGAACACCAAAGCTGTTAAATTAAGCACAAGCTAATAAGTTGCTATTACCAAGTTACTTCAGATGGAAGTCTCTGCTTTTTAAAGTTCATTCAAGTTAATAATTCATTTATACCTCTATAGGTGGTTTGGTCTAGAAATATGACAAATAATTTATTTAATACCAAAATACTGAAATCTACAAGAAGCAAATTGGCTAAAATAAGGAAGTTCATACGTGAAAATTAACATCGACATTTTTGTTCTGCAGAAAAATGAATTAACGTAGCGTAGAAAATCTTGCCGATGGCAAAGGACTGGGTGAGGAAAGTTCTAAAGGTACTGACTTGCTGAATGAATCCAAATAACATCTAGAATTAAAAGTTAAACATTCACATTGTAATAAAATCTCTGGGAAATTGATGGGAATCCTAAATCAAGCAAAACGTTTATATACGCACATGATCAATTTCTCTTAGTTTCTGGATTGTTTATAGTGCACAGGTAAAAAAAAAAAAAAAATCCACATGTCTATTCGTGTTGATGCTAATTTGTTTTAAATTCAGAATCATCTTATGCTGCTCTTGCACCCGTCAGAATAATTATATTTGTGTCTGCGCAATTGGCTCCTCCCTTCGGTCATATAACTCAAATGGCTGTTTCCGCGAACGCACACAAAAGGCATTTGGACTTCGAGTAAGGCATCCTCTTTTCTTTCTTAGCCTACGAGCGGGAGCTATTCTTTCGGCTTCAAAATTTGGTGGGTGAGTTAAACTGAATTGCGAACTCACTTGTTCAAAATTCCTCCACAGTCCTGAAGCGTAAGTAATTGTGGTATCGCATTCATTTATCGTTTGCTATTATAAATGGGGCAAGGACACCAAGCTTTTAGATTTAAATGGGGGAGGGGGTTTAATTGGATTCCCTTTAATAGAGCATCTTCGGATAAGTGTATTTTTCTACCATTGCTTTTTAATGATAACAATTATAGACTTTTTAACTATATATTTGTAATTAGAACTATTTGGTGCTAAACCCCATTTCTGTGTTTCATTGTTGTAACGCTTAAGCAGCTATAGCAAAGGTTTTTTCGAATAATTGCTTCTTGGTTACCTTATAATATTATTACAGGCCTTGCTCCTATCTTGGAGCACGCATTTCCTCTGATCTCTTGTTCCTACTTATAATACTCTGTAGGTCAAAATACAAAAATGGAGTGCAGTCTAGAAAGGTGCACAATAAGGAAGTTGACGCAAACAAATAAAAAAAATACTAGCTGTTGCCATAACAGAATAAGCAAATCAACGATTGTATTGCTGCTTTGAGAGTAATACAGCTAGTGGTCAAAATTAATTATTCTAAACAGAAAATGGTATATATTCTTTATGTATTGAAGTGCTTATTCCATTGCAAATAAAGTGTGCTGGACACATGCCGAACAGATGTTTATCTAACAGCAAAGCATTGGAAAGAATACATGAACGACTCCTGGAAATAGGTAATAACAAGTTTCAAATGGTGGAAGTTCAAGCACTATTATGAGAAAGAGTCCTTAGTCATATCCAAATAATAACAGAAGCAGCACCAGACAGAGCAGCAATGGGGAGTACGAGTCACATGGAAGTGTGGAGAATCTTATGAGATAAACTGCTGTATCTATATCTTAAAAGAATGCAAGTTCTTAATGAAGCTGACTTTTCACCCAGAAAAGCGTTTTGTACTTGGTTACAACAAACTTTTGTTCATATTCATTATTTTCTCTTTACTCTACTCTTCACAATAATGAAAACCGCCACTGGTGGCCGAGATCGTTAAGGCGCGGACTCGTGAGCGCGGGAGGTCTGGGGTTCGCATCGCGCCAGGACGGTCCTCCCTGACAGATTTTTTTAAGGTTTTTCTCAGTCCTCATAAATGGAAAATGCCGGGGAGGTACCCTAAAACTTAGCCCTGAAACGTTTCCTTCCTTAAAAATAAATCCTTTCCCAATATATCATTTCATTTCATGTAACATCAGTGTCCATCGCCTGTGGTGCCTCTGTAGCAAAAACGGGCGTTAAACAACATTCATTATTACAATAAAGAAAAAAGAAGTTTTTGATTGTCTGTCTAACGGTGTCATCCACAGGGGAATTGCAAAGGATTTTACAGTTCCTATATCACTTTCTTAAACACCAATACCAACAAAATATCCACCATAAATGCATGGGAACAAAACTTATAAGTAGAAAGAATGAAAAACTAATTGATAAATATTATTACCCCTCCCCCGGTTTTGTTGGAGCAAGAATATGTCAATCAGTAGGATACTTCTGAACGAAAAAACCAAAGATATTGCTATACAATTGAACATATGCCTTCAGCAAGAAACGTCTTGTGAGAGCGATTATTTCCCTCTATCTTGGACACCTCGTTAGGTTGATCACTGATTTAATGAACCATAAGTGTCTAGATTAGAGACGTTTTACTATATTAAGCGCATTTCCAAAAACAGACAGCGGTTTTTTTTCCTCTCTCTCTACAGAGGCACCACAGGTGATGCAGACAGCATGATCTTGCTTGCATTCTTGTGTGGCCAAACTCTTAAATTTTAAGCGGGTGGAGACCGTTTATGTTTATACTACTTACTTTGTATTTTGATTTCAGAATCATAATTACAAACTATCAAGAAAAATTTGTTCAAATAAAAATATATTAGTTGTTGCTTAAAAATATTAAATGTTTTTGGATATATGTATTCAAAACTCAGGGTAGGTACCCAGCATTCAGTTATTTTATTCATCTTTAATTCTGCATTTAAAATATTATATACATTATGGTATGAGGTACCTGTTTCTCAATGCTACGTCTGTGTTGTCATTCGTCGATCTTGCAACACTAAATTATTCATTTTATTTCTGTTTTCCAAATAATACATCCATGCTCATCTTCAGAAAGTGTGCTATTACGTTTAAACTCACCGGTTTATCTATCAAAGCACATTCCTCCAAAACTGCCCCCTTCTCACACTCACACACACAAAAATCATACACATTTTCAGAGTAGATATCTATTTAATATATTTCAAAGCTGAAAAAAAAAATAACAGTAATGTGCAGTATGATGTTCTGTAAACAGATGTGACTCACATACATTATGATAGCGTTGCTACATGACAGGTAAATCACAATGAACAAATGAAACCAAGATTATGTAAATCAACAATGAACAAATGAGGCTAAGATTATGGTATGATGTTCTGTAAACAGATGTGATTTACATTACGTTATGCTAGCGTTGCTACAACAAAATGGATACAAGATCATCATTTCAACAGGGTAAAGGAATTTTGAAGTGGTATTGGAAAACTGAGAATGTTGTTGAAGTTCAAAGGGTATGGGGACGTGAGTACAGAACAGAATCGCCAACGCGAATAACCATTCCGTCTTAAACGCCATTCATACACTCTATGGATTTGAGGAATTTTACTTCCATCAGGATGGTACACCACCACATTACCACCGAGATGTATGTGCGTACCTTAATGACAATCTTTCAAGGCACTGGATAGGACAGAAAGGTATGATTGAGTTTCCATCGCGTTCTCCGTATCTAACTCCGTTGGACTTCTACCTATGGGGAACTCTTAAGGATGTTGTATACCGTGCAAAACCAGCTACATTGGCAGAACTTCGGGAAGAAATTGAAATGGCATGTGCTGCAATTGTTGAGGACACTTTCGCAAACGTTGCTAAATCAGTAGTTCAACGTACTCAGAAGTATATCGACGCCGATGGTGGGGATTTTGAGCAACTGTTGTAACTGTAAAAGTCTAAGATGATTAGTGCTCATCATTTTCTGTTTGTGTGAATTCAGTTTTGTTATGTTAAGACAGTTTTTTTTTAGCTTGAAGTGTATATACATTTTTGACACCGTCTGTACATATCGATGGTTTCATAAGGAATCTTTCCATTCATTTGAAGGTTTTTTTTTTTTTCGTTGATTTATTTATGGACGCTCTTCAACATCTCAGGTCATCAGCGTCCCATTCAACTCAGGGCGATAAATTTTGCTCAGAGGCCTCTCTTTCAGGCTTGAGGTTCTTTTTCATGCCGTAAATGTACGACACGGAACCACGGCTTTACTGCCCTTCCGAAGGAAGCCATACTTAGGATTTTACGCCCTGAAAAATCCATCGGTCCTGACCGAGTTCGAACCCACGATCTTGGGTATAGGAGGCAAGTATGGTAAATTTGAAGGGTTTAGTCACAGTTCTTTGTTCCTAGTAAGATAGCACTTAATCAGAGTCGTTATGACGTAATGCAACAATTAATGAAAATAAAAAATACGCATGCAGCGAGTACAAACTTGAAGCATTTTTTTTTTGTGTTAAATAAGCATTTTGAAATGCATCAATGAAAAGGAATAAGGAAATACCTTAACAGAGGAAATACATGCATTTACATGAAAAGTAAGTGAGTTCATATAAGTACATAAATAAACTCGAGCCAGGTGTATCATCTGAAAGTTTAAGAAAGAAACAATGTCATACAAATCGGAAATAGAAACATACTAAGTTGTTTATTTCTTTATTTATTTCTTTATTTATTTTTTTTTTTTTTTTTAAGTTTAGCATTTTAGTTAGTAGCAACCACCGAATATCAGAGTTTTATATACTGCTTATTATTTCAACTGGCAGCTCCTAAGCAACAACTATCGTTCAATCTGGTTAAACATCCGACATTCTGCACTACGGCATTAACTGGTGAACAATCTCATCCTTACAAATGAATGCCTACATCGCACTGGCATGAAGTTTTCTTTAAACTGTGATAACTGTGGACTTCCAGATAAATATCGTTAGGAATGTTGTACTGCTGCATTCGCCTGGCGAAGGACGCAAACCGAGATCCTCTGTATCCTGGATATATCCGAAGACTTACTTTAAATATTTGATATTTAAATGTATACCTCTAATCTTTTGTTCTTCCTCGGTGCTCAATGGATAGCAATTATTGACCAATTGAATCCGAAACTTAAAATAGATACTATCCTGTGAAAATTTAAGAGTCAGGCTTTTGGAAAGTATGGTGAATAATAACAAAAAAACTATGTCTGTATTATCCTTGTTATATACCCGTTTATATTATCTTGTTTTGTTGTATGTAATTCTGTTATACTAACATACTTGCCTCCTAAACCCAAGATCGCGGGTTCGAACCCGGCTAGGACCGATGGATTTTTTCGGGGCGTAAAAATCCTAAGTATGGCTTCCTTCGGAAGGGAAGTAAAGCCGTTGGTCCCGTGTCGTACATTTACGGCACGAAAAAGAACCTCAAGCCTGAAAGAGAGGCCTCTGAGCAAAATTTGTCGGCCGTTTCAAGCCCTGAGTTGAATGGGACGCTGATGACCTGAGCAGTTAAAGAGCGTCCGTAAATAAACCAATCAAAAAAAAAAAAATCTGTTATACTAAATAGTAATGTGTAAAAAGGTTAGAACTCTTTAAACATTTCATATCGATCTTTTCTCTCAGCTTGATGATGAAAAGTTTGTCAAGTGCTGAACGTCTATTAGTTCCACTCAATTTTTCTTTGGCATAGATATTTGGATTACATTTATAGTGTTGCAGCAGTGCGCAAACTTTTATGTAAGCAAGAAATTCTCTTCATTTTTAAAATTCTTATTTAGAACTTAAAAACCACAATAAATAACTATGAAGTTATTTATTTTCATTGATTTTGTAACCAGGGAAATGTTTCCCACTAATAAGTTTGGCAATCTAATGTTAAAATCTATGAAAAACACACATAATCAAGTAATACTTAATTAGTGATCTCAAGTGTGCATAAAATAGTTTGTTTATTTAAAGAAGTCAATATCTTTTCCTCCTAATTTCTGCATAAATATGAATAATAACACTGTAAATTAATCCAAATTGCTTTATTGCATATTAGCTTAAACTCAAAAATGTAGAAATAAAATTGTTCAAAATTTGTACTCAAAATGTTTGTACTTATCATTCCCAATGATTTTAAATTAATTTCGCTATACACGTATAAAATAAACACAACATAGATAAAGTATTCTAAACTATTGCTTTGCATTGTCAGTTACCTTATTTGCTAACAAATTAAATCAAAGCGTTGCAGTTTTATGCTCGTAGCTTAACAATGCAAGGACAACTTTCCTTTGGGCACAGGGTTATGGGATCTCTGATGGATAGCATTAACTATAACATATTCTTAATCACTAAGAGAACAGCACATGTTCCATTTATAATTATTCTATACTCGTATATGAGTATTTCCTAATCTTTTTCAGGCTATGAGATGTCTACTAGCATACCCATAAACATTTCTTAACTCTTATAAGTAGCCATTCTATTTAGGTTTGCAAACTTTTTTCCAATTGCGTATTTATTTCTGTGATATGATAGCCTGATAGGACGTGGGTACAGTCAGGAGCTGCAATTCTATATTGGAGTGAATCTTTTCTGGTCACTGCTCTTTCGCGTTTAAAGAATGTTGGCAGTGTTGTAATATTTGTACACAGTGTACTCATATCTAAGAATTACCATACAATTTTTAAATTGTTCTCATCTACTTACATGGTACGTACGTCATATTGCTTGCATAAATTAGGGGTTTAGGGATGGACAAAATGAGACGCTATGCATGTTTCTTTCCTTTGATTTTCATTATCGAATAAGATACATAACTAATATTCAGTCGATGCACAGTTATGAAGCTTATCCTTTCCTGCTGTATTTGTGCCAGTTCACATAGGTGAAGTATTTAAGCAATGATAGCGAAACAAAGAAAATAAATGTACAAGGTATCTATAGCAAGTTCTCAGTAGTCAGGTATTGGCGGTTGTTAAATCAACTGCTGCTTTACTCAACCCTTAAGGCATAATGTGGTTGTCTATTCCGGAAAATTTACGGCGCTTCCAAGATATTGTGTATATACCATATCTATATGTTAGCCGTTGCAATCATTAAATTACTACATTGCAAATGTTTCAAATATATAAATACGCAAAATATTTTCTTCCAACATCAGTCCGAAATCTGAGATGATCATCATAGTAAACGATCATGGTAATTTTCAGAAGATATATAATCTTTTCTCACTTCTTTGACTTCTCAAAATACATTATAATAACCAACCAATGTTCTATTTCAAATGGGTACATATTCGAGCTTAAACTTAATTTCTATCACAATGCTTTAAATAGTTCTTTTTCTGCTATTAAAACGGCTTAAATTCATTCAAAATTAAACAAAAAAGTTGAATCTGTTACTAACTAAACTAAATCAAATTTAAGCATGTTCTTTTATTCATGTCTTCTCATACTTAGAAATAAATTACCTTTTAATTATATATTTTGAAGTATATACTTAAACTTTAAGCATCAACATACTGTTATTATTACGTCTATTATTGTTATTGTTTTCATCACCATCACCATCATCATCATCATCATCATCATCATTATTATTATTATTATTATTATTATTATTATTATTATATCATCACGAAAAGAGTCATAAACTTTCCTGCATTTGCGAATTATTTAGATGCGAATAACTGTAACCGTGCTACAAATACGAATAAATAAATAATTAATACACATCTATTTAACCGCTTTAGCAGAAAACACGTGCGTTTAAAAAATCTTTTCATTTTTGCAAAATGTTATAAACAGTGTCTTGTACGTTTACATTTATGCAGTACAAAGCCAATCGCAGCACATCAGTAATACAACAGCGATAGAAATGCCATATTTTATCAGAAAAGTCACAATTTATTAGTTTTTCCCGCAATAACTGTTACGCCTTTAGTTCGTCTTAACTTTTCATCTTTATTCTTTACTTAGTAAGCCTAGTGCAAAGATGATGTAACCGCCTGTGATGCCTCAGTAGTATAAACGGGCGTTAAGCACTATTGAATTATGTAAAGATGCCGTTTATTCACTGGCGTCATAAAAGTTTAATTAAAGAAGAAAATATATTTAATCATACAGCTATAAAGGACAATTAAGTAGTAAAGAGCAACCAGTCAATTAAATTAAAAACGAAACGGTCATATGTTTGGCAAACTGTCTTTCCATATTGGAGGGATTCTATACGCTACTGGATTTTCTTGTTTATTGACTGATTTCCGTCTTCTGCCCATCTGCATCTTCGTTTACTTTGTCTCTTGCCTAAGAAAGATTCTCATTTGGCTGGTTACTAAGGTCATATGTTGTGGCCTAGATCATTGAGAGCTGCCATGTTAAGTCTGTAGGGTTGGTCTATTCTTATAATTTTATATTGTATACTTTGTCATAAATTACAAATATTACAGATTTATAAATACAAATCCAATTTTTGAAGCAGACAGTAGCGAACAATAATATGTGACCATTTAAAATCTAGAAGTGTTTCACAGAGTTTATACCATTAGGAAAACAACTAGGGCACAGGTATGCTTCATAAGCTATAACAAGGCAAAGTGACTTTTATGCACTATTTGAAGAACTAAATCGTTTAATTTATTTATTTATGTTTAACCACCCCAGAAGTTAAAGCATGCAATACCTTCTATATTTATACAGCAACAGCAACAGTTATTACAAAAGCAATAACTTGTGATGCATGGAGGCATCCAAATACTTATATACGAAATATTAACACTGTTTTTAATGTTTTAAAGAAGAGTATTTTACGCTTTCTTTCCGTCATTTCCGCTCTTTCTGTTTCTGCAATTTTAATTTTTAAACAGTGGTATAATCTATTTCCAAAATATTATTAACTTGGAATACAACAGCTTCGAAGAGTCAACGATTGCATTCAGGGTTCATGCTCTCACCAACTTAAGGCAACCACAACCTAGGATTTCCAGACTGGATTCGCTAATTTTAATACAAGCATTCTTTTGGGGGAACTTTCTCAGGATTGCCGTGAATCGAATCCGGAATCTCGCAATCATCGGGCAGATATACACGGTGAGCAATGCTTGACGCAACCGCAGGACCGGCCGGCAGCGCTATGTCGGGATATATTTCCCCTCCGCGAGGCTTCAGTGTGAGTTGAAATCTTGCACAAATAGCACGTGTATGTTAGGCGACGCAATACAGCGTACTGAGAGAAAAGGCATCAAGTGAACCTCACCGGCCGGCCGCACGCCGCGAAACCGGTTGCATGAAGGATTGCTTACCCTGACTATCCGCCACATTATGGAGAAATTCTACTTCTTAAGACATATTGAAGAATTTTTAAAGATAATAAAGCATTTACTGTAGCCAATAAAATATATAAAAATGTAAAGCAACTTTATTATTACTGCAAGTCTTCCCATCAAATAAGTAATTATACGGTACGATGTCCATGATATCGTGTATCATCGTGAACTTCAAGAATTCTTCGTTTGTGGTTAGACTGTTGCAGACTGCATAAATTATGACCAGACCAGGCACTTTCAGTAAATAATGAGCAGCATTTGGAATCCTATTGTAGGAAACATTTAACCTCATTTTGGCAATTACGCGGCGAAGCATTCGCCATGTTTGTTGCGGCAGGTGGTATGTTAGTTAATGAGCGTCTGCCTTGAGCGAAACTACTATTGCACATTTATAGCTACTGGAGAGTAGTTTACTGGTTGCCTAAAGCCTACACTCCAAAATAGAATCCCTTTGACATACTGTGTGTCTGAGTAGTAAACTACTAGCCTAAGTATATTGAGATTACTATATTGGCCAAATGCATTGCGCCACGTGTATTTGTTCTGTATTGCTTTTATTTTAGTATATACTATTTAAATTATTTTGTCACATGAGTTGTCAATATTTAAATCAGATCGAAACGCTAAGGGCAGATTTCCCTTACTTGGGGTGTCCAATACTTACATATTTGTATTTATTTTATTTATTAAGTACATAGTATTGGCTTTTATTAGGCTTTTATTGGCTAAATTAGGAGTTAACATAAACAGTAAATATTACATTTTTCTTTATTCTATTGCTTTAAAAAGTTTAAGGCTCCTATATCTTACACGGTGCCATGCTTCTGAAATACTTTTAACATATTATAAATATCATAAAAATATTTTCTTAGATTAGTTTATGTCCATGAATTAAAGATTAATTCTTATTCTATTTTACAATGCAATTTAAAGAAATCAATTTGTAAATAATGTAACAAGCAGCGACGAAAGTTTAAAGTTTAATTTTTATGTATTTTTTATATTTATTTGATTATAATTTTCGGCCGTTTTATCTATTCTTCCTCACAGTGTAAGCTCTGTATAAAGATACAAACAGAATGAAATAAATTGTTTCAAAATGTTCCAATTATTGCTCGGACGCTTTTCACTAAAGAGCATTAATTGTTATTTTTGATAAATATAAGGATAATTTTAAAATAATATGCACCATAAACCCAACATACCTCTTTGACAAAAAAGGCACATTCAACAGATTTTAGGACCAAATACTGGAAATTTAAAACACATGTTGTAACTATCTTCGTAACTATCTTCAAACTTTAAAATTCTCGGAAAATTATGTTCAATACACAAACAAAATATTTAAGTACAAGGAACTTTCTTTATTTTTTTAGTTTACATTAAGCCCACTTTCCTAAAATATAAAGTTTTTCTGCTACGAAAAAAAAAATAGATTCAGCTTTTACAGTTATGGAAATAAAAAACAGAAAATATTTTAGTTTTAGTATTTTTCCCTTCATGATAAATGCTTTTCAGAGTTTTTCGAAACTGTGAACATAGAAATTCTACAAAGAAGTAACCTGTATTACGTAATATGAGATTGCAAATGTGTGTGTATATATATAATTTAATTTCAAATTGTTATGAGTTTGACGATTTAACGATTACTTACCGCAGGATCCCTGTAAAGGTTGCAAAGCCTTGGGTTAAGGCCTTCGGGCCATAGAGAAATCAGGAACATTGAGAGGTTCAGGTTTCAAAGGCTGTTAAAAGAAGATATTCTCTATTTAAGTACTTTTAAAATAGGTAAGTAAAACATTCTGGGGGATAAAAAAGGAAAAGAAACGATAAAAATGCGTGAAGAAAAAAGGAGTTCCTAATACTACTTTGGAATAAACGCTTACGATTGCAATGGCATCAAAACTTTTAACACCCTCCATACGTCTACCAAAGAACCTTGTAAAGCTTTGTCCCATTTCACTGGTACAAGCAGGCAATTTCATTTTATAGCCAAAGTCTCCCATTCGCCGTTTGGAAAGAAGTTTCACTTTTATTTAATGGCGTGATCTTCAGCAACAGTGTACTTGTTTCCTTTAGTGAAGGCATTCTACTTAGTTTTGTTATCTTATCCCAAATTCCAGAAAAGATGGAAAAAATAGTACTTACTTTTATAGAAGCAAATGCTATTTATCATTTTTCATTCAAATAATGAACATAATTTTCAGAATAACCGCAGACTACCACGAAATGTGATAATTGGTATAATTATATGATTGTAAGCATAAACACATACGTTTTATATAACAGTTCGTGTCGCATAGCAATAGACATATTCCCCAACTGCTTTTATTCGTTTACAGCAAACATCGGTGCTTTGTACCTGATTTTTTTCCTTTGATAATATAATCTTACTGACTCTTCTGCTATTTATTTAAATTCTTTGGAGGCAATCTGCATTGTAGAAGAAAGCTTTACGTGTTTTAATGTAATAAACAAAATTGAAATATACTATAAGACTTAAACTGCTTTTATGAATATATAGGGAACCGGTCGCTTGACCTCGATGCTACTTGGCAGATAGTCATGGGCCTATAAATATGGATAACATTTTCAAATTTATTTACTCCATGATACTTTTAATTTCTAAATTATTCCTATAGAGTGCAAATTATACATAAAATACATTTTCATAAATCAACAAATTAGAAAACTGTAATTACAATTAGATCATGAAATTCCAGGCTCCAAAACAAGGAGGATAGTTGGTTACTTCAACCTTGCTCAAGGACTGGCCGTTTGTGCCTACGACCCCAGTGAGGGCACCTTTAGAATGAAGGGATGTTTCGAGGGGGACATCGGGAGGCCAGGATCCAGGGTCCGAAAAGCACGGACGTAAACGGGAACCATAACATTTTTTTTTTCAGATAGAACACTACGATGCCAGCGAGCCTCCCTGCTAAAGATTTCCAGTTTCTAGGAGGGCCGCTCCCAAAGCGCAAGCTATCGTAACACCGCACCCACTCACTTCACCCTGTAACAAAACTAACGGATGCAATGATATGAAATGGCAGAGCAGAAATTTCGGAAAGGAAAGATCCATCCCAGCATTCGTGTAAAGACTAGAAAAACTTCGAAAAAATCCAAGGTCAGGATTAGGGTTTATCTTCATTATATATCCAGCCGAATTGCATTCGAGAGAGCTGGCTGTAAGGACAGCATTTGCTACCCCTATTTTTCTTCTCAGTTCTTAGTTTTTGACTCCATATTGTGGTCAGATGCCTTGTGTTTTTATTTTTAATATTCTTTGGCATAGTCTCAACATTTCTTTTTCTCTATTAGATAGAGACCGAGTAAGGACTTTGTGCAGAATACTGCTGTACATTATGAACATTTCTCTTTTGATTCTGATATAGATTTGACATTTCCGGCACTTTCGATAATTTATGGTGGCCGGTAATATTTGAAAGGTTACGGGAAATAGATCCCCCTAAATGCCTATATGCAATGTTAAGGATTACTACAAAGACAGAAGGGTTCATGTAAAAGATACTGAAGAAACAATTTACAGAGGTATAACTAAGATATGTCCACAAGGCTCGATCCTAGGACCACTTTTTTGGGACATAGTTTTGGAGAGTGTTTTAGATGAACTAAACAATGACGAAAATGTGGCAAAAACCATCGCGTATGCCGATGATGTTTTAATTAATTGAAGGGAACAATAGAGCAGATACAGAAAGAAGAGCAAATAAATTAACTAATAAATTAAGTAATTGGGGCAGTAAATCTAAACCCCAAGTCACTCCAACTAAATCAGGCTACATGTTTCTGGAAGGTAATCTTAAAAGAGCTACATGTACAAAATATAATAGCCATAATATAAAAGGCCAAAAAGAAGCAAAATATTTTGGAATTTACTTAGATAAAAACTAAACTTTAGGAAACATACTGAATAATTACGAAAAAAATCTGAAAACGTTATAATGAAATTATCAAGATTAGTTCATTTAAATTTTAAAAGTTCATTAAACGCCGTAACAACATATCACACGTGTATTTTTTGCTTCAATAATAGCTTATGGAGCAGGGATCTGGGCTCTGAAGATGAATGTACAAATGAAATCTCTACTAAGAAGGAAGGTGTTGTTAAGATATACAGAGGCATTAAGCACCTCGCCCCCTAAGGCCCTTTTATTAGTTATAGGAATATGGCCAATTGACTTATTGATTAAATTAAGAGGCACTGTTTATTGGTTGAAGAAAGGTTACTGGAGATATTAAATTTAATTATTGGCAGTCAATGGAACAACTTAAAGGAAATAAACATAAACTAAAAGTACAATGGCAGCACGAATAGAAAAATACCGAGGGAGGGGAACTTTCAACATTTTTAAGAGATTAAAACTAAAATTTATACAACCTACCAAAGGCATGGTACATTACCTCACAGGCCAGGGACGTTACAAAATTTACTGGAAAAAAATTAACAAAAAGCAGGACGATACGTGTAGATTTTGTAAAACACAGGATAAACCAGAGTGATATTATTTGAATGTGCATGTTATTTTGAACAAGTGAGAGAAGAAATAGAAAATTTAAGTGAGCATCAGGTGGCGCACATACTTAGAAATAAGGACCTATATAAATACCTTGAGCAGGCTGCAATTCAAAATAAGTAATCTAGCACGGGAAGAGATAATACCCCAGAAGCAGATATTAAGAAGTAATGAAGAACAGAAGAAGAAGTCACGAGATCAGAACGCATACGTAATCAAAGACAATCCCATAACACAAATAACTGAACATAAATAGAAAATATACAAGTTATATTTAATTAAATCAACCGGAAGAGAATGTTAGAAGAGAATATAAAGGAAGGAAGATACATAAAGGTATAATAGACGGGAATATTTTTTATTTACAACCTGAAGTAGAGAATGGGGAGGAAGGTAAAGGCTTTTACCTATAAGAGTTATGGAGCCAGGAAGAAGATGGAAAAAGGAAGATTACAGAAGAAGATTAAAGCATGTTAAAGATCCACGGGAATGAGCTGAGGGAGGAGATGGAGGATGGAGAAATGGTGTCCGGAGAAGAGGAGCAGAGCGTGAGAAATGGTGTAATGGGGTCCAGAAGGATCAAGAGAAATGGAAGAAGGGACGGTTGGAAAGAAAAGATAGAGAGTGATATGGCGGAAGCAAGGTGATAGTGTTTAATGAGTTAAAGTGTTAGGGATAAAAGAATGAAATGAGTAGGAAAGATTATTAGTGAATAATGAACTTTAAGTGAACACGTTGTTAAAGAGAAGGTGATTAGTATGATTGAGATGAGTTAAAGAGTTAAATGTTGAGTGTAAATTTAAGAGAAAATTCTACAAAAGTAATGGACACCAGTATATACCGCTGGTTACCAGTGGTTAGTAGTAGAGTAATGTAATAAATTAAGATACAATGGTTGGCTACCAGCTATATAATTCTTCCTGGCTTTCAATAATTTTGTTAATTTTGTAAACTTTGGAATATTAAATTGGGAAATAGTTCAGTAAATTTATATTTTGATTCAATTTAATTAATTTTGAGTTATTTTATTATTTTATTATAGTATTTTAGTGTAGCTATTAAGAAAACTGTAAAATAGTGTAGTATGAGATTACTGTATTGTTTATAATAATACATGGAAAATTTGGTATACACGCCCTGGTTTAGGTAACAAGGTACTAGGGTGGCGTATAGAGATTTTATTTATTTATTCATTTATTTGATACTATAGATTTTATGCATGAAAATAAACTGAATACTTAAAAATGATGCCTATGTTGATATTAACCGGAGAACTTATGCAATTAATTTTTTTTAAATCACACAGAGAAAATTAAGAAATACTAAATAATATTATCTATGAAGTAATGACACTAAATTTTGCTCTTTTATCAATTCCCGGCTCTCTGATGACACATGCATCTACAATTCCGTTATAACATTTATCTTTAATTTTTTAATTAATATTTGTACTTTGCAGTGCATTTATTACATCATAAATTGCGTTTTTCGCCTTAAAAATGAATCCTCTTTGCATTTGCATTGCAATGCAAGTTTAGACAATTTTGCTGTATTTTCTAAAGCAGGTACAAGTTTATTTTTCACTTTCCCTATTTCTCATCATGTTTTATCTTACATTCTAGGGAAGCTGTCGTTCACATCTGTTAAAGTTTTCCACTAAAGTTTAACTTTTTCAACACTTGCAAAGTTATTTGAAGCGTGCTGATAAGCGGTTGAAAATGTTTGTATGGATGCTAAGCTTTTAATAATATCAGAGTAAATCTGTAATCTTTTTTGCTTTTCTCTGGTAGAGATGTGATACGAACATCATACACAGCAACAGTATACATTTTTTTAAAATATCTTTGAGTTTATATTTTACACAAGTATGTTTCATCCAAAGGCAGAAAAATGTAAGAGATGCAGAGAAGAAGAATCTAACCAGTAGGACTGTCATGGTTTTCCTTTTATGACACAACAATGTTAATACTAAGTTATTGTCAATGCTATATGTCATACTTACAAAATAATATATTTAATATATTTGAAATCTAATAAAAGTATTATTTTAAATTACCATGAAAATGTTTTTCACTTTTGCACAAAATTCGTATAAAACAGAAAAATTCTTACAAGTTGACACCACTGGTCACAGCGAAAATTGCTTATTATTCAATTTTGTGAAAGATTTTCTTTTAATAAGCAATGCACTATCCAGGGCTCCTAGGTGCTTCGAGCTTAGATTTAACTTATTGTTGAATAACAGCATATATGATTCCTTGCAGTCATTTTTGAAAAGTGGAAAGTATTCTGGAAATCGCCTTTAAGGGGACTAAAAGTTTTCGGATAGGTTCCATGTATAATTTATCTAATTACTTTAATGCAGGTTTAAATATAAGCTTAAATATATCAAAAGTACATATAAACGTCAATTTTCATATTTTGTCATTATTTCTGGAGTGGTAGTATCACTCATGCGTTTGATTTGTCTTCATTCTGCATACATGCATAAATAAAAATACATTTCACTTGATGTAACGTTTTAAAAGGTTTCTTTTTATACCATGTTCATATTCATAATGCTAATTTATGCCACCATATTAAATGTCATTTAAATGCCCTAAACACACAAAAAGTATATTATGGGCATAAATTGTAAACTATGTACTTTCATATTATACATAAAGCCAAAAATCGATTTTTGACCCAAAATCTCTAACGAGAAAGTTTCAATTTTGTAACATAAAATTACTTTGTAGTCAATAGGGGAGGAATATTATTTATTATAAACCAATTAAGCTTGCCACTCTTATTAATTTGGGGGAAATTTTTCGAAAATAAAAAGGCACTTATTAATACTTTTCAATTATAATTTATATTTATCTCCTGATCATTACCATAGTGTATTTGTTAACATATTCCATTATTGTCAGCGTTATCCAACGCCGGGTGCTTATGTTACGCCTTCATTTATCATCCATCTTCTGTTACGATAGAAAAAAGTGTTGTATCACTATTTTATCACCATTATTCTCTTCACGATCGTTTTCTATTCCAACTTCATATCATTTTCACCCTTGTTCCTTATGTTGGTCTTTATTTGTTCTTCTGCTGAGTTCTTCCATCTCTTTTCCATTTAAATGAATTTTCATATAATGTAGACGAATATGATTACAGCAATAAGTGAGATCAAAGACCCAATAGAAGAATATTTAAAGAAGTATAGGCACCAGGGTAATCAGAGTATCGACGACTGATACAGAACCTGCATTTACCCACTGTTAATTTTTGTGTCCCTTCTGTTATTTTCAAACAATGTTACAGTCACAATTTTATCTTGGAAAACATTTTCAAAAGCTTTCCATCTGATTCGCTGTACCTCTCAGCGCTTTTAGCCGCTCATTACTATGGTCTAAGATAAACGCTTGGAATTACAATGTTTATACCATAAAGGCTTACCATAAAGGCGTATGTTGCCTTCGGCGTCCCCAATGGAATTTTTGGAGATACATTTGTATCCCCCGAAGTCTGATTTTCGGAAATTTCTGATGGTGAGGCGCATCTGGACGCTGTAGTAAGAGCTGTTGATCTCTGTCATGTTGTACTTGTCATTTGCGATTATCATTTCCCCTGCAACAGAAATTAAACAGCATAAATCATGATGCGACATGTGATCAAACATCATCTACCCCCCCCCCTTAGATCAGTACTATTGCATAGTGTCAGATTACCCACAATTTTAAATCATTGTTTGGGGCGGCTATTATACACGAACGAAGGCAGTCCGACAATTCTATGCAAAAATAAAGAAGACATAACTTCTATTTCTAAACATAAATCTATGCACATAGCAACCGATTTTTTTACGTTCTTTGCCCCATACATAAAATTCGATTTTTTCAGCTCTGCAAAATGCTCGTTTATTTCGGTGACAACCTTTTAATTTAATGTGAATTTCATTCCTATTAGCCATTTCTTCATGTTGGGGAACAGAAATTAGTCCGAAGGGGTCAAATCCGAAGAGTAGCAGGAATGAAAAAAGATTTCATTCCTAAACTCCAGTAATTTTGAGGTCTCCATCGCAGATTTGTGCTCTGGCAGGTTAATGTGATAGGAACAGGATATTTTTCTTCGGTATTTAAGGACGATTCTTCTCAATCGCGCGTTTAATTGTTCCAGTAGCATGACGTAATACTTACCGGTTATGATTTTGCCCTTTTCCTACAAATCAATGAAAAATTATGCCATGGCAATCACAAAACACAGTCGTCATCACGTTTCCTGCTAAGGGGATTGTTTTTTGCCTTCTTCGAGGTGCTTTTCCCGGTTGCTACCGACTGTTTCGAATATTCCTTCGTTTTTGTGTGAATACATGTTTCGCCATAAACCGCATCCTAAATTCGTTTACATTCCGTTTGAACAGCGTCACATTCTACGCAGCAGTAACAATTTGTTCGGTTTTTTTGGTCAAAGCGGCACCCATCTTGCCGAATGCTTTTTCATTAGAGAATAATTCTGCAAAATGTTATGCAGCCAAGCTTCAGAAATGCCTACAGCTTCAGCATTCTCCTGCAACTTCAGTCTCCAATCGCTAAGCACAAAAAATGACTTTTTCAATAATTTTGAGGGTCATTATTTCGGCAGACTTTCGGAACGTCGGCATCGCTTGTTCTCTTTCGGGCACATCTGAACTATCCATTCTAAGCGAGGCAAATTCACCGTAATTTTGAACATCTTCGCCTTATTTTCTGCGGGCGATGTCTATTTCAAAAAGTGATGTTTTATTAATAAACGGAATTGATATTTTTCCATTTTGAATGCTTGTTTACAAATTTATGAAGGAAAATGGCCCTCTAACACATACTAAACTTCGTAACTGTTTATACCCATACACATCATCTCTCAATTGTCACCGCTTTGCCAAGGTAACGTTGAAAACAATCTAGTGGTACCACTATCTGTTAAGTTTTCACGAACTTATGGAACAGCCCTCATAGGCATATAGAGGTATGCTATGTTTGGACATTTATTGCTTAAATAATTCAAAAAGAAATTTTTGGATATATGAGTTCTGTCAGTTGCACTTTACTAGTCAAATTGAAAGCATTAACTCATGAAGGAAAACAAATTTATGCTAAAAATG
This sequence comes from Metallyticus violacea, assembly GCA_030762175.1. Taxonomy (NCBI): domain Eukaryota; kingdom Metazoa; phylum Arthropoda; class Insecta; order Mantodea; family Metallyticidae; genus Metallyticus; species Metallyticus violacea. The sequence goes on from CM060843.1 coordinate 50,018,906, forward strand.
GAAATTAGAATATATTAAATCACTAGCATATAGGTTACAAGGATAGTTCGTGAACTGTCGGAGACAGAAAGTTGAACTTCCTTAGTCACAACTCCGCAAAATACTACAAGACTAAACTATAGAAGCGAGAAGAGGGGTACAAGGGGGTGTATTTGAACTCCACTGATTATGTGGGCTAATTCAAAAACTTCTAGGATACTCCAAACAATAATTTCCACTGCTAATGGTAATATTGCGATACAATTGTCATTTCTCAGTGGTTAACAGTCCTTGATTCCTGTTCTATTTCATTATCTAGCTAAGGAGAGAATGAAGTATTTATCACTATTAGGGTTTTCACATTATTTATCTTCCAAAGTAAAAGTGAAGTCCGCCGCGGCGGATTCAAACCAAATTTAAACTACCTATTTTATTTACCTAGTAAACCTGTTGAAGAATTACCTATATAATTTAAACATCTAATCATAAATTCAGATTTAAAATTTTACACAATTATGCTGAAAATTCCGGAAACATTATGATAAATTTGTCAGCTTTAAAACAAGGAATACAAAGAGTTTCCAAGAGCAACCAAGGTTTCCATTATTTAGCAGGTTTTAAAAAACAGAGTTAATCCCGGTACTATTATTACTACCTAGTTAAGTATTTTAGTAAAACTATTTGTATCCATCCATTAAAATAGAACAGTCAGTTACATATGCCCGCAAATACTTAAACAAATTATTCAAAATCTGTTTTCTCTTGTTAATCGATCGATTGAAGTAAAGATCAATTCCAATCAATACATGCCAATCGAATTCCTCTATTGAGGATTAAAAGCGCATTATAGAAACAATGACAGTCTTTCAGAAATCATTCATACTTATGGCACTCTTTGGATTTTCACAGCCGGCGATGTTTTTACTAAAATTAATTATTGCCAGGTTATTTTTCTTGGACTTTGATTTAAATGAAAGTTAAAATCCTAACTTTTCTCTGGATATATGATCAGCATCGTCAATAGACTGAAATTGTCTGGAGTGGCAGAGAGAAAGAACTGTTAGAAGAAGTGGGAAGAGGTTGAAGTGGTGCAGATATAGTTTGTGAAACAGAAACGAATGGCATGTCTTCAAACTTGCAAAATTTAAAAATTGAAGGAAATGCAAAAAAACAAACAAACAAACAAAAACAAAAACAAAACGAAAAAAAGATATTTTAATCTGACTGAGAGAGAGGTCTTATTAATAAACACAGATATTTTCATATAACCAACACTGGTTCACAAACAACTTCAGCACAACTCTCCTATCACTCCCACCCACTCCCAGTTCTAACAGTTATGTCCCCCGCCTCTTCAAATACTTTCAGTCCAGATGATGATGGCCGCAGAGCCAGCAAAAGCTTTGGTGTTTAATTTCATTTAATTCAAAATCCACGGAAAAATAGTCCCGTAGTGATCAGTTTTAATAATACCCATTTACATTTTGTTGCGTTATATTTTTGTGCTGTTCCAACATTGCTGCCATACACATGTTGCCGCGTATTTTTATTAAGTGATTTAATTTGCTTATAACAATATTATTTTAAAATTATGAAGCGTGTTGGGCAACTAAGGAGCGATATACGATTTTTTTTACAAAAAAAAAAAACATACAATTGAACTTGAAGTTTCAGCAGAAAATCCAGCTGACTCGTATCATGAAAATGTGTTCAATAAGCGCAGCCCATAACTTTATAAATAAAGTTATTGAGTGAAGGTAACACATGACATAATTATTTTAGATATTGTAATATATATTGACAGTTTAAATGGTGGGAAAACAGGGCTAAGAGGACCTTTGGCTACAGAAGAGTAAGATAACCAGCTATAAATATTACGCCATTCCTTTCAAAACGCCCAAATTATTCCTTCTAAATCTGCCTTAAAGGTGTAAGGCACTCTTGCCTTTCGGTACTGAAATAACTAAGCTTTGCCCAGTGACAATATTGTAACCAATGAAAATCTACTGAGGTGCGATTGTTACTGTTTTAAAAAAGAATAGAAGATGGAATAAGTGTTAGAATCTTTTTCCGGTACAACAATGCAAAATATGTATAATTGAGCACGGAAAATGAAATATATTGGTCTTTAGGGAAGGAAGAAAATAGCGAACAGAAAGGGACAAAAAAACAATAGAATAGGACAGCAAATCCAAATACCTTGAATACATGTTTACCAGAAACCTGTATGAATAAAACGTGAAGTAAGTCAACAATAAAGTAATAATTGAAATGGTGGAAATTGCAATGAAGGAGAAAGGAGATTTAAAGATGACTACAAAAGGAGAACAATGGTCTGCTCATCTAGTGAAGAACATGTTTTTATTATGAGCATCAGACATTGGAGAGGTCGGAGCAGCCAAAGCCGGAAAAAATCCTAAGTACAATATATGAAGTGGATGGAATTGGAATTGGAATTAGATAGATGCACATTAAACCACATCTTACTGGAAGAAACCAACAAGATGATATGAAAATAGAAGCAGGAATAAGAGCAGCAGAATGTGAAATATAGATAAGAGTCACCAAACTTAATTCTTAAAGAATGTTTAAAAGTGATAGATGGCAGAAAAAAGAGGTAGGTCTATAAATTTCCGGCTAACCATTTTTTAGGTATGAGAAAGACCAAAACTATATTTCACTTTTCAATATAGTTGCCCTTTATTGCAATACCTTCTCACATCTATGAATGAAAATTTCAATCCCCGCTCAAAAATAGTCAGAAGTCTTGTCTGCAAAATGGGGAGAAGCAGTACCCATCACTTCCTCGTCACACTTACATTTCGTTCCTCAAAGGTCCTTCTTGAGCTTTCAGAAGAGAAAATAGTCGCTGGAAGCTAGACGTGGGCTGTAGGGTGGATGGTTGATCTCCTTGGAGCCACATTTCTTCACAGCTTCCTTTGCAACAAGAGGTATGGGCGCAGGCGCGTTATCATGAAGAAGGCACACACCTCCATTCAACTTTTCTTGGCTTTTCTCTTTGATAAAAGCACGTAGCCTAGGCAGTAGGCCACCATAGTACTCTCCATTTGCTAAGGCGTTCATCTCCTTGAAGTCAATGAAGATTATTCCTTCACAATCCCAAAAGATTGTGGCCATGAACTTCTTGGTTGCCTTAGTGACGTTGGCCTTTGTATGCGGTGTTTTGCCAGGTTTACGCAACTCCATTACAAGGGATCATAGTAGAGGGCATTAGTTTCATCTCGTGTAACAATTGTTTATGCACAACTTCTCTCTTGTTTTCACGGCAGAGCTCCAAAAATGCCTGACAATAGATGACTCGTTGCTGCTTTTGGACTGAGGAAAGAAGTCTGGGTACCCATCTTGTACTAACCTTATTAATGTTTAAATGTTCATGAATAATTCAAAGGACTGTTGTTTTAGAAAGGCCCAACCTTGGTGCTACTTCTGTAACTTTGAGCCGCCGGTCTTACATAATTTCTCCTTCGACAAAAGCGATGTTTTCAGGAGTGAGCACCTGCAAGGACCGATCTGCATGCTCTTCGTCTTCAATGCTTTCTCGACCCACTCCAAAAAGTATTTTACGATAAAATATGAAGGGGTACTTTCCCATATACACCGTCTAATCGCTGTTTAATTTCATTTGGAGTATGTCCTTCTTTCGTGAAGAACTTAATAACTGTCCGATACTCCATTTTGAACATGTCACAATCTTCTACACATAACCTTCTTTATGCTACTATATCTGAACAACTGAACACAGCGGAGCGGAAGTTACAGCTGCAACTATTTACTTAACAGATAAGGGTTTTATGAAGGCGATAACCCTTATCGGCGAGGCCAGAAACTTATGGACCTATCCTCGTAGATTATCCAGTGGAAGGAGAAGCCAAAGGAGTACTACAACAGAATCGGCTTGTTGGTAGAAGGTAGAAGATGCAAGCAAACAATTCTCAACCAACTATGACACATTCAAAACTCAACAAGGTCGAGATAGCTCAGTATTGCCAAATATAGAAGACGATAAGAGCAAAGAACTTTCCTTAATACCAGAACAAAAGAGGGCACGTACAAAACCATATTGTCATAGGAACATTCAGGTGCGAAACTGTATCCTACAACAAATATAGAAACGAAAAAGAGGTGCAGAAAATGAAGGGAAGTGTGATAACATAAAAATCTCTGTGTATGTGTGTGTGTGCGCGCGGGTGTGTATTACCACTTGCTACAAAATTTACTTGGATTACTATTTGTTTAACAAATAATAAAAGTTGATGTTTGTAGTTGTCACTATCCGGACCACTATAAAATAGAGGTACTCTATAAAGATAACTTAATAATACGGAGATGAAGGTAATTTTGATTAAATTCAAGATGAATATTTATATATTTAATTATATATTTAAATATCCCTCGCGCATAATTATTTGAAAATACCCAAAACACAAAGCTATAATGTGCAGCATAATAAATATTGGTAAGTCGTGAACTGAACATTAAAAGTCTTATAATAAACACTTTCACAACAGCTTATAAGAGAACTTGTTTCATTTAATCTCGGGCAAAGTGATAATAATTAACTAGACTACGAAATCTTACCTCCATACTTCAAAAATTCAATAATAAAATAAATATAAAACGTAAGACTATACAATTCATTCCTAAGGCAGGGTCATTTTCAATACATTGCTCAATACAATTAAAATCGCCGAAGAAAACCTTACCAAAAATACCTAAAGAAACAATCTTGCATTAAAAACTATTTAATTTAGAAAATATAATCAAATCTACTGCTTTTACAGCTTACCACATTAATACCTGAATTTCTTGAGCACTAGACATCCAGCCAAGATGCTCCTGAAAGTTTCTAATTATTAAATCGAAATATAAGCCAACCTGAAGCTCTTTGCCTCTGAGCCCATTCCCATGATTTGAGAAAATACTGTAAAAGAAGTAAAATCGAAGGTGAAATGTTGATTTAGGTGGACATATGAGTGGAAAACGGGCACAGACCTTCTATAGAACACCTACAGATGAATGTGCGCCGGTCCAAAAAGGAAAACCAAGGAATCCTCCAAGAGGATATTCTGAACGAGAAAGGCAGTGGAGAACATTTAATAAGGGTCGTATTTAAAAGATAACTTTAAACAATGATTGCATAAACTATGTATGAATTTCAGTGCCAAAAGGCAGGAAATCGAAAAACTTACTTAATGTATCATATGTAAGTTTTATACATCTTATATTTTTTTATACCTCTACCAATAATATAATCAGCAGTAGCATCATTACTATCACTACTACCAATCATAATATATCCAAGAAGTTCCCAAAGGTATTAAACAAATCCATCGGCGTCCCTGTCGGTAAATATGTTAAAATATTATAATATATATGGTAGGCACAGTAGATAGTTTTCACATTTTTAATTTAGATGTCTATCAAAATTGGAAGCTGATGTCAATAACAGATTGATTCAGAAACAAGCGCTCTGCCATTGATTCTTCAAAACTTAACATCTGTATATGAGCTTGTCGCCTGAAAGAAATGGAAGAGAGCTTTCATACTTTGTTTTATTACGGAAAACGTTACATTTATGGAATTTTTACTCCGCTCCAGGACTCTTTATGCGGGTAAATGTGAATAATTTCGCAGGCGGCTACATCCACCGCCGCAAGCCTCGCGCGTTACATTTTATATTCCCAAGCGTCGGCCATTACAGCTGCATGCTATCTATAATTGGCAGGAGAATCGAAACCGATTTTCATTTTCCAGAAATTAATGGAGATGTGTTTATTACAGGCATACATATGCGGTTACATAAAGCAAGTTCTCTTTACGAAAAACTCATTACGCAGGTTTACAAATACAATCCTTGATCAATGTTTTGTGTACTAAAAATAGCGCGCATATGTAGCCAAAACATCGGTATAAAATAACTATAATATTCCACGGGGATGGGAGAGTTATAACTCGTAATGCTGATGCCACCGGATCAGAATAGTTAGCTCTTCTGGGATTAAATTTTCTATAGACAGAAAATACAAGAAAAAATAACTGAACATAGCAGTAGGCACATGTTCCTATCCAAAGGCACTCTCATTTCTCCTTTATTTCATTAACGACTGAATAGCAGTGGCAATGCATGTGTTATCTAATAACTAAAGTTTAATTATTATTAATATCAATTTAATGGTTTGAGCCTATTGGCCCGTTTCGCAAAGTTTTGCTCCAAACATTCTTTCATTGGGCTTTTCACTGTTCTCTATCTCACTGAGTTGGGTTGCATAAGATTATAGGGATGGAGAACATTTCAATATTTCATCATTGCTCAAAGACTGGCTATTTGTCCTACGCCCCGGGTGGGGACACCGCCGGAAGGAAGGGATGAGGTAAGGGAGACACCAGGCGGTCAGAATTTAGGAGCAGTGAAGCATGAAGTTAGAAGAGGTCTCTACATTGCTTCCATATAGAACGCTCCGACATACCCCCGGCTTTAAGGAATTCGAGTCCCTAAACCACCGCAAGCACCGCCACTTTGCACACAGCATTAACCCACATTGCTGGTCGAACCGGTTTCATTGTCCAATGGGTTTTTTGTTTTTTTAGAATTGAAAAAATGGGCTTGAAACTGTAACAGAACCAGTAAAATAAAATAATATGAAATGGAAGAGCGGAGTACATCAAGCGACCAGAGGAAACCATTAGGACACCAAAGTCAGTATGGCCGGTTTAAGGAATTTGAGCCCAGAACCTCCCGAATGCGAGTCTTGGCATTTGCCGCTTAACGCATTCCTCTTGTATCCTCATTGGTTATATGGCATTATTACTTTCGCAGATCTTTCTTCTGACATCCGCATTACATGCCTTCTCCAGTTACTTCTTATTTTGTTATAATGTAATTGATATTGCTTATCCGTAATTCGTTTGTTCTGTAGTCAACCTGGCAGATGAAAACTGCTTGCGGAGTTAAAGTCCCACTTGAGATAATTTTGATGGCACTCGATGAAGCTAAATGCAACGTGAAGCGGTTTTTTACTGGGGTGTATCAACAATGTCGCCCCATGTTCGATGTGTCAATTTAAAGCGGTTTCTATATGCTGATGTAGATGTACTCGTTGGACCGAGGGTCCCACTTCATACCCTGGATCATTCAGGGGGCCCGAAGTCACCTTTCGTGTTTTATTGGTAACGGAGGAAGGAGATGAAGGGGGATGATTTAAATCACACGACCTTATTTCATTTTAAACGCCTGGAAATGTTTAATTAAATTGCACTAGTTATCGGCCACCTGATTTGTTATTTTTATGTCTTTGATGACGCGTGGTACATATGCTGCATCTGTGTGCCTCTCGTCCTCTGCCCCTGGTAAAGCGATCTGATAATGCGTTGTACTTAGCTTCCTGATCTGAACTGCGGCTGCCATCTGGTAAACACGATCCGGTGAAAACACGTGCTTTGTTAGATTTGTTTCCGCTTATATATGGAATCCAAACGTCGCCACGTGATTTCAAAGCGTTACACAGCCACAGCGCCCACGGCTTTCCCTGAGGCTTTGAAATATTTGAATATTATTGGTAAGCTTTTGAATTCCCAAACGCGCTTATTTTAAATTCGTCGCCTCTTTGACGCTTTATTGGAGAGTTTCCGAACATACGATGTAACGATTTTATTGCCGACACCTGTTCCCCCCCTTCTACCTTCAAAGGATATTGAAGCATTTTCAGCAACCAGGATACAAAAGGGTATATCGTTCGACTGCATGCACTTAGCTTTGTTACAGTAAAGAAACCCAGCTATTACCAGCAGAAGAAACATAAAAGATGACAAAAGGCAACCTTTTCCCTATTGTCATAGAAATAAAACGTCCAGGTAGCAAGAATATATTTTAGCAATATATGAGATATTCCAGTTTGTTACTATAAGCTATATATATATATATATACTATTTACATAATTTAAAAGCATTTACTCTTGGACGTGCCTCGGTGTGAGGATCTGTCACAAATGTTTGTTTTCGTTCGTTGGGTTTTCTAGAAAATGCAGATTTCTTAGCTGATTCAATTTTATAATACACTGTAATTATAATAGGAAAAATACTACAAAAGTACTTCAACTCCATCCTTTCTGCCAGATTATTATACGCAAACGAAAAAGTTAATTACCAAGGTATGAAAATAAAAATTGAAACATATATGGAATTCACATAATTGTAAAAAAGAGAAATTAAAATAAGGAAAGCAAACAAGCGCGAATCTGATCTATATATAATCTCTTGTGCTCTGATACTGAATATCGCTGAGATAACTTCATTGACCCAAATACTTTGATAACAGCATATAATGCAACTATAACTAACCGGACATAATACGTTTGGTGGTTTCCGTAAGTGAACAAGGCGATGTGCCAAAATGGACTTAGACACATGTATTTAGGTCGATTTTTTCCCCCTTCTGCCATTCCCCATATAATTTTCATTTCTGCAGATATAACATATCATTTTGTTCTTTTGTCAATGTCCAACTATATTTTCATATAACACTAATATAAATAATGTTAATAATATTTCAATAATTCTTTCTTTGCTTACGTTGTTTCTTAATATACTAAAAGTATTTCACAAATAATGTTCATATGTATTAAGTTTAATTTTTACGTTTTGAATTTCTAAAATATGCCATATTCAAAACGTTTAATATTATAAAACTATTTCTATTCATGTATTGTTGATTATTTTTTGCTTTTAATGTTCTTTTACCTTAGATGAGTTGGAACTGAAATTGTATTTGGGAAGGAAGCTTCCTGACCACAGTTTAGGATACCTACTCAGCCGGCATTTGCTATTGATGTCTGAGGAAAATCTCATCCAAGCAACAATGCTGGCGGAAATATAACCCCAAAACTCCCGTTCATGAGTCCTTGGCTAACAATCTCTGCTACCCTTGTCGATTTAATGGTTGTGGACCTTTGAAAGTTAATATTTTAGTTTCCTGTGATGAAATGTAAATGCTATTTCTTCTTGCAGGTATTAATTTATTTGATTTACAAACGGCTTCTTGAGTGTAATTTATTTATTTCCTATTATGATCTGATCATCTACAAATACCATTTTAGCAAAATATATTTAATTTCAAATACTTGTCAATATACTTTAGCCATTTATTAATGATCTCATTATAAATTTAGACAGAGTCGGGTACAAGGGATATTCCAATGAGAGTCCATAGTTAATTCCTGCAGACGTTTTTTCTTTCTGTAACTGTTCCTATCTTTATTGCACAAAGCGGAATGCTTTTTCATAGCTCACAAAGTGATATGTAAGTCAATTAAATTCTCAACGTTTTCATGTTAACTCAGAAGTAATAAAAATGCAATACCCACAAGAATTTTCCTTCCTAAAAAGGCGTTGACAATTCTGCATCTTAAATTCCATTAAAGATATATTTTCTTTTTATTTATGACTATAATTTAACAGTAATCTTCCTCTGTATTTAATGCATTGAGTTTTACCGCCTTTTTATATACTGAATATATATATATATATATATATATATATATATATATATATACTGCACTAAAAATACCTAGAATTTTAACAAGAACTTCTCACTCTAAAGTGAGCTTACCCGTTTTTAAAGCTTAGGTAAAAAGGAAAATAAGCCAATGCTATAGTTTATTTTGAAAGTGACTGCACACTTGTTTAAAATTTTAGCATATTACTTGCTAAAAATTCTAGAAATGACTTATACTAGCCAAAACATCCTTAACTTATCTAATCTTGTTATGGAAAATCATAAGCACAAAGCTTTTGAGTATACTCGCTCAACAAGTTGAATGCCTTTGCTTTATCTGCTCCATGGACTGTAGTATAATTTTGTTGGAAATGTGCTCTGTTTATTTCGTTATCTTTTAACTCACCACAGAAAACAGCAGAATGACAGAGAATCTGAGATCAGTTCGGATCAGAATTTACGATTTCATCCAAAGAGCACCAAACTCCTCTTCCTAAAGACTGTGTTATTTTTCTGGTGAAGTTCAATGAGTCCCTTTTCTTTACGCTAGCTACTTTCCATCCTCCTAAGCATATTCAAGTACTAGTATTTAAATTCAGTAATTATAAAACATAATCCTGTTTGGTATTCTTATACAATTAACTTAATACAGTTAATAATGCTATCTGAACACTCTAAATTCATTGACAAGTAAAACATTTTGGAAGAGCTAGAAGAAATATGTAGTACATATTTCATAGTAAAGAACTATTATGCTTAAAGAGTAAATAGTTCCTTCCTTACAAAGGTTCTATTATTCTATTTAGACATAAGTTCATTTAAGAATTCAGCACAGAAAGAAGCTAAATAGTAAAGAGCAACAATATGGATATTGTATTTTTTTAGTCGAGAAATTCGCAAATGTCGATCATTGTTAGAGGAAGTAATTTATTTCTATAGAAGGCTGTTGGTAATGTTAATTTAAATCGAAGAATATTTTAAAGGCTACTGCCTGGGATTTATGACGATGGAGATAGAATCAGTTGGCTGGAGAGCTAATTACTTTTCTTAAACATTTAATACCGCCAAGGGTGGCCGAGGTCGTTAACGCGCGGACTCGTGAGCGGGAGGTCTGGGTTCGAATACCGCCATGACCGTCCTCCCTGACTGAGGTTTTTTCCAGGTTTTCCTCAGTGCTCAGCAAATGCTGGCGAGGTATCCTAAACTTAGGCCTGGTACGATTCCATCCTTAAGAATAAATCCTTTCCCAATATATCATTTCATCTCATGTATCATCATCGCCTGTGGTGCCTCTGTAGCAAAAACGGGTGTTAAATACTATTTATTCATTAAACCTTTAAATAAATGATGAAAAGTTGCAAAAACATAAACAGCCTTTCTTTGGCATTAGCTAACCAACTTGTAAGCAATGAGGAAAAAGTCATCATTCTAACAGCGGATTTCAAGCATGTTCTGAAATAACATAGTTAGTGCTTCCCAAAGATAAAGGCAATAAATGGTAGCGTTTTGGAGAGACGATGAATTGATAATAATACAAATCAGTTTTCATTATTTGAGTTACAAACTATATCTTCAACACCAGATGTTCATGTCAACTTTATAAAATATTAATTTGATTTTATAGTTGTGATGTAAGTAAATGGTACAAGCTCTTAGTCTTTCACTCTTGCTCCCCCTGTCGATGTTCTCGATAATGTGAGACGGGAACTCGCCGGACTCGAACCCTCTAGGCAATTATCGTTGCCGTCTGAATTAAGTGTATGCATATTTGTGTTGTTTTATTTTGTTGGGGTGAGGAAGTCTTAAGAATTCTTTTAGAGTAGTGAACCAGCCATCATATCCTAAGTTTTGAAGGTAGCATCGGAAAGTAGCATTGCTTGTTAGAGGGACGGTATACGACAATAGAGAAAAAGAAACAGAGCAGCCATAGACAACAATGCAGGACAACAGTTTGCGCCATAAAACGGAGAGGCGTGGACGACAATAGAGAAAAACAGTTGGCCGCGAGACATAGCGAGCTAGCAGCAAAAGCAACCTACGGAAGACTTTTTTTGTAATAATTAAGTACTATCCATCTGTGCTCGGTTATTAGGTTATGTCCACCGATAATCATTTTTAGTAGAAAGGACGAAAATCTGGTGCGGGGAACTTTTCTTATAAAAAAACTGTTGTTGTAGTGAGAAACAAAAGTGTGTGTGAGCTTAGTTTCGGCACTTCGAAGAACTTCTTAAGACTTTCTCAATAAGTTCAGATCCTGAGCCACAGAGCAATTGAATAAATCAATACTGTTATCGTCAAAACAAGTGTATTATATCCACAGCCACTTTTCCATCTCCTTTTCCCTCGAGACAAGAAATTTGTTTCCAAAATACCAGCTTAACATTAGTCGGAACATTGAGGAAACCCCAGCATTAAGACATCATCAAAGGAGCCGTGAGTGGGCGGAAAACAAAGTCTACACGTCATCCATTAAGATTAACCGAATTCTTGGTTATTCCAACACATCAACCATACTTCCGCATCCCCCTATTCACCATTGTTGAATCGCTCCAAAAGGGTTTCCCAACCTGTGGTTGTTTGCAACTTTCAGAAACTGCCACAAATGTAACAGCAGTACGTAAGACTCTTTGGTTGGTATTTTATAATGTTGTGGCGCATGTAGGTATTATTGATTTATTTATGGACGCTCTTGAACATCTCAGGTCATCAGCGTCCCATTCAAATCAGGCGTGAAACGGCCGACAAATTTTGCCCAGAGGCCTCTTCTTTCAGGCTTGAGGTTCTTTTTCGTGCCGTAAATGTACGACACGGGACCCACGGCTTTACTTCCCTTCCGAAGGAAGCCATACTTATGATTTTTACTCCCGAAAAAATCCATTGGTCCTAGCCGGGTTCGAACCCGCGATCTTGGGTGTAGGAGGCAAGTATGGTAACCACTACACCAGAAACGACCGCATGTAGGTAGTAATGTATTGACATTATTACAACATATTGTTAATGCATTATTACGGTGTATTGTTTAGCCACTCATAGTTGGTAGGGAACACAGCTTGATTGATTAACACGGTTAAGGGAAGAGAGGGGAGTAAACGAAGAATATGAGCGGTAATTGACAACGATCATATGTAAGATAGCATGGCGTTAGTCATTCAGCAAGGAGAGAGTCAAGGACAGTTCAGCTAAGATGTGATTGCCATAGCCGCTCCGGGAAGCCATAGCCTAACCAAATGTAATTTTATAATTATAATGTGAAATATCTAAAAATTATCAATTGTCAACATATCCAACTATAGTTGTGTTTGCTTTATGTTTGATTCCTTACGTCCTCTCATTTAACGATGCAAGAGATATTTATAGATTAAATGTGGATAGTTTCTTAGCATGACAACCAAGAGGTAGTTCAAGTAAGGAAATTTATAGCGAGTAGGTTCAGCTATGATTGCTACAATAAGTTTATATGACGGTTTAATCCTTAAAGATTAAAACTAAAATATGGAGAAAAAAAAACTCTGTATTATACAGAATGTTGATGCATTACTGTTTTAAAATGATAATATAATTTGTATTATCATATATCAATGTTTGCAACAATAGCCAAAAGTACAATAGCTATCGAAACAGCAGAAAGCAACCAACTGATTACTTTGGTACTTCTTTCTTGACGTTTGTGAAAATTCCGAGCTTCATTTCTTTTGACCTATATTAGAAGAAAGAAACAAAACGCACACATATAGCGTGAGAAACAGTAGGTTTCATACATTTGATTTCGCCCAAGAGTAGCGTACTTCCAACCACCACGTGGGCCGTGTCCTAACGGCGTAAAAGCTAGCGAAGGTACTATTTTATATTTTTTTCCCCCCAAATTCTGTGAATGTTTTACAAAACAAAATCTTATTTTATTGCAGAATTTATGTCAATTATTTTTTTTCATCCAGTTTACTGCTATGCTATAGAATCCTCCAGGAAGGATTAAATTTCATTATAGAATTTCTGATATAAATCTATGCTAGAATTCTTTAACTGGTCTGAGAGAAAGATGCAATTTGATTTCTATTTCAGTTACCATTAATAATAATTTTCAACTGATTGATTAAATGAAAATGACATATGAAAGACAATTTTATAGATTGACGTTTGAAATAATATCTTTTTATATCAAAGATCTGACACGTTGTAGTATAAATGTAAAAGAGAAGGAATGATGACTTTGGCTCTGTCAAAATTAATAAAGAAATAAAAGCATTGAAATATTACGAACATCAAGAAAACTATTCTACAGACTTATTACCTATAGCATATGCACAATAGAATGCTGCAATACGGCAGTATGGTGTTTACCTTTTCCATATTTTTTGGAATAGTAGGGTGGATAGGAAATCTTCGGGAGGAAAGAATGAGATAATGGAGACACCGGGAGGCCACGGGGTTTCTAACAATGTTTCCAAATAGAAAACCTCGACACCACCGAGAGACCGGATGTCAGGGTAAACACCTAACTAAGCGCAAGCCACAGTCACACCGCACACAACACCGACTCACCTTCTGCTTTCCACGCTATAACACAACCAACGAAATGAAATGAGAGGAATTGGGAGAGCGGAACAAACAAGAAATATAAATAGTGATCTCAAGTACTCGCACAACAGCTACGGAAAATCACAAAAAAGTGTCAGAATGGCTCGGCTGCAAGGGAATTGAACCCAGACCTTCGAATGGGAATCTAAAGTGTTCCCGTTCAAGCCACCCCCGCCATTTATATTCTGCGTAATTGACAGTTATGTTTTCAAAACAACAGCGTTTCATTACCTAAATGTGTGTTTGAAAGTGAAAAGCAACCTTTGGAAAATTGTATGTATTTCCACAAAGGTAAGTTCTACAGGCAACTGTTAGATTTAACCTTGTTTGAATGTGGATTTTGATTCATTAGCCAAACCATCTATCAGCACGAATAGCTCAAAAATCAACATTTTAGCGATGCTCTTTCCAAAGCGCTCGCTTCTAATATGCATCGTGATAAAGCAATTACATTTGATTTGTTTTGTCATTAATGTAGGCAAGAGTTAAAATAATTATACCTTCTGTGAACATATTGGTTTTCTGAACAATTAACGTCAAACACGGCCAGCAAATGTACACTTTAAACCAATTATCTTGCCTAGGAGCTGCTGGTATGAATGTTACCAAAACCTGCATTCCCCTCGTAATATCTCTGAAGTGATTTAATGAATAATTGTGTCGGAGTGCCAAAATTTCACGTTAAATTTTAGTGCCATATTGATTTGTTTTCCTATTTACTCTGTATTTGATTCCGTTTTCCAATTACTTTGCGATAAACATATCTCAATTAAACGGCCTTTTTTTCAAGGGTGTAATTAAATGTTTATGGTTAACCTTTTATTTGTATTTCGACGGATCAGTTTAGTTATGACATATTCAGAGGTTTTATTTCAAATGTAAGATAAATTACTGCATCAGTTACCGTATAGTTATATCTTTACAAGCTAATTCCACAGCTTTTGCGAAAGATGTTATTTCTAAATTACATATATGTTTTGGTTCTGGTCAATTTAAATTCTATCACAATGTTATCAAAATGCCGTCCATGCAGTCTTCGTTATGTCATAGAGAGAATTAGTTTAGATTAAATTTATTTATACTCCACAATTCATTCAGAAGTCGTTATATTTTAAAGTTAAAAGCGTCTTGTTTAGGAAAATCTTACCACACGTCTCATAAAGCATGAAAAATGTATCAATCATCATACAAGGCTTCAGACCAGCGCTGACCAAAAATACTCTTGGTGCATGAGTACTCTCGGTTATTTGCGTGCAGTGCGAGGGTAAACTATAGCAGCACTGCAAGGTCAAACCGTACTTTGTCGCTCGGAGACTGTGGCGTGGCGCTTCGTTTAGCTATAAGCATTTCTGACATTCTGTTATGATTCTTATCACAAAATTCGTTTGAAGCGGTGATCATAATATGCAATTGTTTATTTTATTCCGCTATAGGAACATTGATATTTATTTGCGTAATATGAAGGAAATCATTATAGTTTTAACCTATGTTGAATGTTGAATATTCAAAGTTGTTGTTCTCTGCTTGTAATAGAAATTCACACATGTAGCAGCAGCGCAGAAAAAAAGTTATTTACTTCAGTTGTGCGGAGATAATATTTTTATATTTATATATTTTTAAATACATATGTTTTCTTTTGATGTAAATTAGTATTACTATTAAGATTATTATTTTTCGGCCTATAATTATGCTAATATTATTATTAGCATATGCTAATTATTATGCTATTATTATGCTAATTATTATTATTATTATTATTATCATCATCCTATTATTCAGAGAGAAACATCTGCACGTTAGTCTCATATCAGCTAAGAGACCGTACATAAGAAATATCCGTATTGAATGTTATTAATAAATGTTCTCAGTTACGTTTACCTTTCTTCATACACATGTTGCTACAATTATATCTATATTTCATTTAACAATATGAGAGAATTTAAAATTAGCACAGTTCAGTTAATTTACCCAAATAGTGATTACTTTTAAACTAACAGGTACCAGAAGTTTATTAGTGTCGATTTACCAGTATTCGCTGGTAAATAAATGTGGATGTGATATTTGAAATGGTTTTTATGGATGTAAGCGGTTCGCGGGGGCGGCATACGTCCGATATTAATCGAATTATGTCACTTGTTGCCCGCCATGACCACCTCGATGTAATTGGTTCTTGCAAAGTATATACCCAAGGGTTCTACCCCGGGTATCTCAGGGGCCCGAAATTGCCTTTTCGTTTTCTCGTGGTCGTGGGAACGGGAGGTGAATAGAGATGATGCCAATTACAAGGCACTGATCATTTAAATCTTTGATGCGTTAATTTAAAGATGAGTTTATGGACGGCCACCTGATTCTCTGTCATTAACCGGCGAATTTAGCTCGCTGCCCGAACATGCGATTCTCGGAGAAGATCTGACTGGATGAAATTATTTAACGCTCATAAGTTAGTATGGTCTTAAATTCGCGTGAACGAATTGCGAAGGCATGCTAAAATACGAGAGTTGCAACAGCGTAACTACATGCTAGAAACACGTTGAGCTCCACTGAACGACGCCACATGAACTGATTTTATATCACTTAATCAATTGACAACTCATAACTCGTCTAACTGAACTGAATGTCTCCATTGCACGTAATAATTATAATACTTTTGCGGGTAGTGTTTCCTCTTATATACTATTTTTGAAAAGTCGCCATGTGGTTTTCTTGGCACACATGGGTTCTCACGGACGCCTCCATGGCAGCTGAGTTTTTGAAATTCTTGAATGTGATTGGCGAATTCCAACTCACGCACAAGTGCCAACTTTTAGCTCTTCAAAACTTTCGTCTCCGATAGGTCGAATTTTAAACATACGACGGCTGGCGTGAGGGGTCGTTCACACCTTCCCGGCTACTGAGGAATGTTGTAACAACTCACAGAGGATGTGACAGCTAGTGAAAACACAAGAGCTTATTGTTTCCGCCTTCCACTGCACAGGAGGGCAGTTCGCTATTGTTACCGTCAACGGTCTTCGTCTGAGGCTATGGGGAACGGTACTAGGCAGCCTTCTGAAATACATTTTTTTGTTAAAAGTAATATTCCTTATTCAATAAAAAAGGATATTAAAATTTATATAATGATTATCATTTATCTGCTACGTAAGTTCGCTTATGGGCGGCCGGGAGTGTGAGGACCTGTCACATATTATATTATTATAACATATAATATTATGTAATATATATAATTAAATGTTTTTATTATAAATACATTTGAACACAGGCAACATTATTTAACAGTCTGTAAATACTATGTACTGTATCCTGTATATTTCTTTGTATGCCCAGGTTAATATATATTTTATTGTGGAAATATATGGTTAATACTAATGAAAACATTCTTCAAACCGAATTTAACATTATCCATTTAATAGCAATTTAGTACAAAATAATCAAATATATAAAACGAAGCCTCGAAAAACTGAACTGTAGGGTTCAGCAGCACTTACTACCCACTTCTAGTGGATTTCTATGTAGAACTTGCCTGCTACGCAGGAGTATTGCTGTTACTTACTTGTAAGGTATATGGTGCTAGGAATTGGTCAACCTGGCTTAGGCCTAAGGCCTGTTCAGGTCCTGAAGGCCATGTGAACCATTTGAATTTAGCGACGTTTAGCACCTGCTCTAATTAGTGATGATACGGTATTATTTAGACGTGAAACGGCCTGTAATTCCGTCCAGGGAACTTTTTTTTTCAGATATGGAGTTCTTTAATATGCTGTAAACCCAAGGCTTTAAATTCTTCCTGTAGGACTTGCACTCGAGATTTTTAGACTCGAAAAAATGTCAACTTCTGTTGGATTTGAATCCACCATTGGGTCATGTAAATGGTTCTAATAATTATATAACACAATTAAACGAATTATCTTATATTATCAAAAGAATAATTTGTAATGTTTATCGTTTCAATATTATTTTTATTCCGTTTATTTACGAACGCTCTTTAACATATCAGGTCATCAGTGTCCCATTCCAACCATTTCGACAAATTTTACTCAGAGGCCTCTTTTTCAGGCTTGAGGTTCTTTATCGTGCCGTAAATGTACGACACGGGACCCATGGCTTTACTTCCCTTCCGAATGAAGCCACACTTAGGATTTTTACGCCCGAAAAAATCCATTGGTCCTGGCTAGGATCGAACTCACGACCTTGGATTTAGGAGGAAAGTATGGTTACCATTACACCACCACAACCAACTTTTCAATATTATTAAATAACTTTTTAAGTATATTGAGAGTATTATTATAATTATAGTGAATTCACAAAAGCATGTTTTGGTAGTATATGTGTATTAACTATTTGTAATTATAACGTAATCGAGAGAAAGATCATCAGAGACGAAAACAAACTGCTTGTTACACTTTGTTATAGTTGTCACACTAGTTATATTTTGAGTTAAAAACATTACTTTAAATAAATTAGTTCATATAGTTCATAAACTTCATTGCAGAGTAGTAAATTTAGCTAATTATTCGTAAAACGGTTTCTCATTAAGTAAAAAATAAATTTAATTTCATTCGCAGGTTTTACGCACATGTTCATCAGGAATAAAATATTATTAAAAACTTGAAGAAATTATGGGACAGTTACAGGAGCATTAAGAGCTAACCCAAAGCAGAAATATAAAGTGAATTCAGAGAGCGTCGTTTATTAAAATGGCTGTGTGTGGCAGTAAACGACAAACAGAATTCAGGGAATGGAAATGAAATTAGATTCAGAAGCAGTAATAACAAGAAGTGATAAAGAACAAATGAAACTACAGAACAAGAAAATGACACTCCGAATATTTTATTGCTCGCGCAGGGTGTAGTTCGATGTGCTTCACAGGATGTAGCTCGATGAAAAATAAAAAGATGCGCTACTTGTTTCAGGTAATAGTTCAAAGGATCTTCAATTTTTGCTCTTGCAGTATAGTGAGAAAATCTCAGGAGGACTGCCTTAATCTTAAATATGGTGGATTAGTCTTGTTAGGTATAAATTTTGTATTTTCATACAATGTGAATTGAAAGAACCTTGTAAAGAAGCTTTAATTCTTTTTACATTTTCAGAAAAAATTAAATTCAGTCACAAAACAGCAGATAAGAACATTGTTTACAAGAAATAGAAGTAGGGGAATTTAAAATAAGAAATTACGAGATATAAGAAAATTAACAACTGCTAAGTATATACGCAAAAGTATTCATTTTGTCAACGTCCTTCTTACTCAAATAATTTCCCCTAATAAAACTAGATCTATCAGGATGTATAAATATTCAAAATTGCTGCTGCAGAGAATTGATTAAATTTGAAATTTAAAATTAACTAATATATTGTCAATCGAAGTTCCTCAGTGAATAGTACAGAGACAAATGAAAAATTATAAAAGCATACATTTGCTAACAACTACATTATTATTTATATGTATTATAATACGAATGTGCAGTTAGATAAGTGCTCTGATTGTGCTGGCACTATTGCGCCACTGTTAACTATTGTTTCCATAGACCACATATGCACAAGTACTACTGTCCGTTCACTATGCGCAGGATTTGCGTTCTTTGTTTATTTATATTTATATTTTTATTTCTGACACAGTATTTGATGTGTTTGGGCGCTAATGACCATAGCAGTTTTGCGCCCTTAAGCAATAATCATCATAGACCACATATATGAGAGTAGGTCCATAAGTTTCCGGCCTAACCATTTTCTAGTATAATAAAGTCAAAAACTATATTTCACATTTCAATATAGTTATCCTTTATTGCAATATACTTCTCACATCTTTGAATTAACATTTCAATCCCCCCTCCCCAAATAGTCAGAAGTCTTGTCTGTAAAAGGCACATAAACAGCATCCATCACTTCTTCGTCACACTTAAATTTTTATTCTCGAAGGTCCTCCTTGAGTTTTGAGAAGAGGAAATAGTAACTGAGAGCTAGATCTGGGCTACACGGTAGATGTGAGTTTATTGTATTAGTATTATATACAAGTTTATATCATTATGTGATGATAATAATAGGTGAATTGTTTTAACTGTATTTTTATAACATTTTCTTTTTCGATCTCCTTGAAACCACATTTCTTCGCAGCTTCCTTTGCAATAAGAGGTGCGTGAACAGGCGTACCACTCAGCTTTACTCACCTTTTCTCTTTGATGGAAGCACGTAGTCTGTGCAGTAGGTCAGCATAGTATTCCCCATTTACTGTGGTGTTCCTCTCCTTCAAATCAATGAAGAGTATTCCTTCACAATCCCAAAAGATTATGGACACGATCTTCTTGGTTGACTGAGTGACCTTGGCCTTTAGAGGCGGTGCTTCGTCAGATTTACGCCACTACATTGATTCTCTTTTGGACAAAGGTCATAGTAGAGGACCATAGTTTCAACTCCTGTAACAATGGTTTCCAGGATTTCTCTCTCGTTGCCACACCAGAGCTCCAAAATGCCAGACAATAGATGACTCGTTGCTACTTTTGAACTCAGGAAAGTAGTATAGGCACCAAACTTGCACTAACCTTACTCATGTTTAAATGTTCATGAATAGTTCGAAGGACCGATGTTTTAGAAAGGGCCAATATTGCTGCTATTTCTGTAACTTTGAGCCCCGGTCTTCCATAATTTCTCCTTTTACAAGAGCAATATTTTCAGGAGTGAGCCCCTCCAAGGGCCGACTTGCACGCTCTTCGTCTTCAATGCTTTCTCGACCCATTCGAAAAAGTTTGGCCAATTCTTTTCAATAGAAAATGAGGAGAATGCTTCCCCATATACACGTTCCAATCGCTGTTTAATTTCATTTGGAATAAGTCCTTCTTTTGTGAAGAATTTATAACAGCTCGATATCCCATTTTGAACATGTTACAGTCTTTTACTTATATTCTTCTTTACGCAACTATATCTGAACAACCACCAGATAAAGCTTTTGTGAAGGCAATAATGCTTATCGGCGAGGCCGGAAACTTATGGACCTGCCCTTGTACCTTTATAGTTTGATTTGCTCCTGCAATCTTCATTTGTTCAATATTTCAGGTCTTCACACAAAACATATATTTATGAAACGTACATAGCATAGGAAGTACTACATATAGATATGTAGTTGGAGAATTTTTCAACTGTTGAAAATATAATCATAATTTATACATTTAAAATATTAATGTTCATATGTTATTTTTTGTTTTATTTTTAATGAAATAAATAAAATAATTTAAGTGCTACATTCGAATAATAATAAAGTGATAAAACATATGGTGGAATGTGTTCTTCAATTGCAGCAATATGAATGAAAATACTGGAAAAGGTATGTGAAGTAATTAAATTAATATTGTTAATTTAAAATATTTCAAAGTCCTTAAAGTCCCATGCTGACATTGGCATTTTTCCAGTTACGCATGAGAGAGAAACATTACTTGTCCAAATTAAGGGCCATTGATATCGATACAGTTTAAACCTATGAAAGCTCTAGGAACTAGGTGCTTCTCTTAATAACGCCCATTACGAACCAATATTTCTAGAAGCCATAACAGTTCTAAACATCTCATGTACTTGTTGAACGGTTAGGAAAATTCAGTAATAAAAACAAGACGGTTTTTATAGCCTTGATAAAGCACTCCTTGCTCCATTTGTTTCAGAAGTTGCGATGCTTTTTCCTATATACACAGGAATATACTGAATGTGTTAGCATTCCTGTACTTTGTGTTTGTGGAACCGGTACCATCTGCGAAACACGCTCATAATTTACACTGTGATGCCGCTGGAAAATGGCCCAGATGCACCATGTGACAATACTGCCTTGCCTTCTGGACATGAACTCCAGTATGTAAATTGTACATCATTTACTTCCAGTCATTCTTTTGGAGAATGCTTCAATAAAGAAGCATATTTACGTGGAGATGGAAGAATTTTCTCAACGAAAGTAGTAGCCAGAGGGAAGAAAACTAGTGTTTTCTTGAGTATCATGGAACAGAAATACGCCCTTGTGGTTTCCAATTTTACTACATGTAGTAAAAGAAAACAACAGCAGACTACAATGAAGATGGTCCTCTGTGGTGCACGTTCAAAGAATTACCTCTGAAAAAGGGCATCAGATGGGTGTAGTGAATATGATTAACAGGAAGTTTGACACAGAAAATCGAGATAGGGAACAGAAAGTTATTGAGCCCTCAAAATTACCGGAATTATTTAAATTTATTTAAGACAATCAGTCGAGGTACGCAGTTATGTAAGTAATAATGATAGTGATCTGCATTATGAGCTTCATTCTGATGTCTAAAGTTATATATTGCTAAAAGTCAGCAATGCGACATACTAAGTATGTGTTTAAACAGAACTACTGAATACGCCTGCTACACAATTAGTCGACGTCAGGAAATTGTAAACTCGGTTCCTCAGCAAACTTATGGCACGCATGTGCAAGACACGTTATATACATCACATTGCGATACTTTGCTGATTTCACGGTTTTAGTTGCAGTATTCGCAACAAAAAAGATCAGATCTGTATACGTCACACAAGATGACCAAAGCATACTCTCATCCCTATTAAAAAGCTTCCTCATTGAAGATTAATTAACAGTATATAATGATTAAGTGATACTGCATCAACTTACCCACAACTACATAGCCACATTGAAGTCCTACGGAATTTGTGGTTTCGTCCATTAAAATCCAAATGTCCTCTTTTTCGAACTCATTTCTCACTTCATGTATGTTGTAAGTATGTCTTCCGCAATGTTTAACAATTTGGAAGTGTTTTGAAGTGTATTTTTCTAAAAACCCACGCACTTCCATTCTGAAGTTGCTGCAATAAAAGCTTCCCTAGTCTTTAAAAAAAAGTTAATCTACTAAACTGTGTAGGGAACTCATTTTTTATCACATTATCTAGTCTTTTTCTATTGTAGGCGTGTTTGCGTTACTACTATTACTAAATAAGTGTTTCCTAATATTACATGTCATTAATAGATGTGTGCAAACTAAGACTGCTAGGTTAAATGTGGCTAATTAAATTGCTCAAAAATTAGAAGAGACGCTTTGGAAGTATTACCTAGTGAGAGATGCACAGTTATTGCAATCAGTTACTCGAAGATAACAAGAGCTAAGAGAGAAGTTAATATTTGTCAGTAATATAATATGTATTCAAGTTTTAATTATTATTAAATTGCAAAGCACCGAAAACTTGTGTATCACTGTCACTAAAGTTAAATTTTGTCTAAACCGATGTGTGTACACGAAACATTACATGTCACAAACAAGAAAAACTATGATTGCCATGCTATTTGTAAACACATAATTTTAGTTTTAAAAGTTCCCAAAATGAAGTATGAAAAATGGAAAAAAATGTGTTTTTAAAACTCGTGTTACTTATCTATATAATCTCTGTTAGTATTAAACACTTGTTGACCAGTGCTCCAAATACTTGTATAATCATCGAAGATGATGTCTTCAAGCTTGCAAAATCCTCCTCAATCTTTTAAGTTCCATACAAAATCTGGTACCAGTAACATTTTTTTTTTTTTTTTTTTTTTTTTTTTCCCCAGTTTTGGAATAGATGGAACCAAATCAAACTAATGAGACGCATGGGACAACAAATTACAAATTAAATCACTTTTTTAACTATGCAGAACACGCTTAAAACGAGCATAACATCTTTCAACAATGGCTGTACCAGTGGGAAGATAAATCAACAGAGTATTTCGCAAACTAGTTTTAGTCAAAATGCATTTTTTTCTGAAATTTGTTTTATTATGCATAATGCTATAAGTTAGTTAATTTGTTTATATTAAATCAGATAAAATAGATTATTTGGTTCTTTAAATTCAATTCCATAAAAATTAACACAACTAAAATAGCAATTGTTGATCTTAAAAACTAAATAATAGTTTACTAAACATGAATATTATCAATTTGTGAATTTTATATGTTGTAGCTCATGATAAATCATGAAACTGAGATGGATTTATAATACCTTCAATATCTTTTTTTTTCTCTCTCTCTTTCTTTTTCCCCATACATATTCCCTTTTATTAAAGACAGCCACCCCATATTTAAAGAATAATAATCATATAGGAAACTGAAGGCACCAGTCATATTGGAAACAAGTAAAGAAGTGATGTAATTAAATAATTAATTTTCTTGCTGTTCTGGCTTAAGTACTCCAACAGTTCTTTGACCGAATATAAACGGCGATGGCCCAAAGTACCGCTGGAGTTTCAACCACTGCAAACGAGAGAGGCGAGGGGGGGGGGGGACAGACCTTATTCAAGATACATTATCTATTCATATAATAATATTCCTAGAATTATTCACTGACCCTACTCTATTTGTGTGGGTTCAGGAATGCCCATGAATTTCAAAGATTAAACGCGAGCATCCAGGAATTGCTGCAAGAAAAAGTCGGAATATTCCTGAATCTCAGAATCTAAGGAAGGAGCCAGAACTCATTTTCAAATACAAACCAGTGGTAGAGCATAATTCTAATTAATGGAAGAGAAAATAATTTACGCATATTTCCAGTAGATAAAGAGATTTCCCGGGGTATATGTCGTAGTCTAAAGAAGATATGTTTTGCACGCGGCTACAGTAAATATCTCCTTTAGATCAATGCTTTTTTGATTTACAGTTAAAAGAGAATTGAAAAGGATTTAATTGTGCTTTTATTTGCTCTTGTTTACCTTTTCATACAGTCTAATTAATGCATGCACACTGCTTAAAATATCAGTATATACATAGGTGGAAAACGTTTAATTCATGAGATTACAGCTTTTTATATCTGAACAAAGGCTATAAAAATGAAGGAAAAATACATCAAACTGCAAAAACACCTTGATTAAAATATTGGAACCGACTGTCAAATGCATTCCGTCCGTTTAGGATAGACAAACAACCTTTCAGCAAAAGAACTCTCTGGTTCAAGTGAGCAGGTACACAATCGTGCACAAATCACCCTTTCCAAAACAACATCCATCTCTAAATGAATTAATATGAAGAAAATTCAGATCAAAATTACATAAGATGGAAAGATAAAATTTAAGGTTATCTATAACAACAATTGGATTGGATTGCTAGGGTCGAGGAGGATATTTTGATACTTTAGCCTTGCTCAAGGGCTGGTCGTTTGTGCCTACGTCTCCAGTGGAGGCACCTCCGGAGGAGGTAATGAGGTGAGGGAGAAACCAGGCTGCCGAAGTCCACGGACACTAAAGTACGAACGCAAATGGGGTTCCTAACATTGTTTCCAATTAGAACACCCCGACACTGACGAAGCTCTACTTATGAGGTATTCCAACCCTTCTGTACTAGAGCAGAAATCTTTCCAAAACGCAAGTCATCGTCACACCGCACCAGCCCATTTGGCCCCGGTATTATTCATCCTGTAACGGAACCATGGAATGTATGATATGAAATTTTCTTGAAACTAAATATATATTCCAGCACTAGCCCAGCCAAGAAAAACTGAAGATCAGCCATAACACTGTACGGGCAGGATATAAAGCATAATGTAGTTTTAAGGTAAACTACAGCATTATGTTTCCGAGTTGAACGACTACACGGCGCCTCTGCGTTCCAGAAAACTACCAAGTACGTATCCCTTCAAAATATAAAGCAATATTTATAGGAACGGTATTGTTTTCCCTTGGCAAGAATTCAGTTGGCCATTACACCCTCTCTTGCAATGTTTGCGGCTGATGGTTGCGGTATTGTGAGTCTACACCTGAGCCCTCGATCTTTTTTCACTATTAGCATTTCTGCGTCATCTCAGCTCCACTCTTCTCCAGCAGCAATTTAACGGGCTTTTCACAGAATGGGAATAGGACCGTGGAAAAAACTTTCATATGCGTTAGAGATGTTAGAACAGCGTGCAAGTTGCAATTCTTGTTCCATCTGTTAGAAAAAATAAAGTATTATGCAAATGAAATTTGAGATAGGCTTGTCGCGACTGACATTCCTGTGTTTTGTTCGTAAGATTTCTGAAGATGGTGTTTTATTATTCACAAAAATTGAAAAATATTTTAATTTCAGAAAAAATGCTCTTTCCTTTAAAGTTATGTTATTTGGACTTTTATGATCGATGAACAAAGTTCACACGAAAATATATATTTACAATAACGTATATCAACAAATCCGAATGTTTTGCCAAAAAATAGTATTTGCTGTAATAGTTTGTACAATGACTGAAACTTTTTCTTTAGGCAAATTAAGAGCTAAATTTTTCTGAGTTTTCTTAGTAACATTTTGCATTCTAAAAGGTAAGCAATGGCTTTTTTAATATCTTTAACTTATGTTACATTAATACAATTACTGTATCTGTCCCAAAATAATAAATGAATTTCCTCCAAGGCCCTGTTCTCTGTAGAAACGAACATGAAGAACCAGATATGCACAGAGCATATGAAAAATGTTTGGAACGTTGTGTAAATAGTCAAGGCTGAATCTAAAGGTTTGTTGACATACTTCGTAATACTATTTTGCAGTAGTATTAAAACAATGGGAGGAATGAAAAATATCAGCGTCAGCCTTTTCTGATCATCTGCAAACATGATCTGATAAAGGTAAGTGCTGAGAAATTTGCAATATAGTCTCTCAAACATCGACGGCCACATCCCAGTAGATGAACTAGTTAATTTTTGTTGTGACCTTCGAATATCCTCCTGCGAAGATATTGTATACCTATAATATTTTCTTGACCTTGCAACACACTAGGTTTGAATATATGAAGGTTAAAGGAAAGCAGAGTTTACAACGACAGAGGTATTTGCCTTTATTGCAATCATTGTTATCTACGCCCAGCTGCTCTGTGCCATGTCAAGTGATTGTCATCTGAGAATAGTGAACACCATTTATTCATTTTATAAGCACTCTCTGTAAGTATTCATTCACTGTCAATAAATACCCCTCTAAAGCAATGCGACTATTATAAATGTTGGGCTTAAAAGCCAAGTAAACTTGCGTAATGAGCATATTTCACACCATAAAATATTTAACTTATTAACTAATTTACGTAACTCTATTATTTGAATCCCGCAAAGAAGGATTACGGAATAAACTCCATTATTGACTAATTTTTGTTTTTCATTTCTGACTTTCCATAGTTACGATGACAATTTCCGGTGTGGATTTTTTTTTTTCCTGTTAATAAGAACAAAAATGCATTAAACTACGCAGGAAGTCAACTGCGCAACTATTGTCATCGGCCCGACAGAAAATGAACTTAATTTTACTTAGATTTAATGTGAACAGTACTAACAGATGTCGCGAAATGACCATTTTGGGGGGGGTCCTTTTATTTAAGGACGCTCTTTAACATTTCAGGTCATCAGCGTCCCATTCAATTCCGGGCGTGAAACGGTCGACAAATTTTGCTCAGAGACCTCTTCTTTCAGGCTTGAGGTTCTTTTTCGTGCCGTAAATGTACGACACGGGATCCACGGCTTTACTTCCCTTCCGAAGGAAGCCATACTTAGGTTTTACGCCCGAAAAAAGTCATCGATCCTGGCCGGGTTTGAACCCGCGACCTTGGGTTTAGAAGGCAAGTATGATTACCACTACACCACCAGGACCGACATATATGACCATCGTAGTGACCTGTAACTCTATACATATTGTTAGAATGAAGCAAGCACGCCTATGGGTTCTGATTAAGATTAAAAGTAATTTACATTCCATAGGAGTCTTGTACAATAATGTAATGCAAGTGGAACAAGTTAAGATGTACAAAGTTACATAAATGATATCTATATGGTATGAAAGATGTTTTATGTAAATAAATACATATGCTCACTCTCATACATATATAAAAAGATTTAAGCTGAAATACATTATATTTCATTGTTATATTTTATATGCTGTCTTACGACTATTTGAATGCCATACATAAATTCATTTGTAAATTAGTCAAAGGAATAATATTGCAACTTACTCTTACAGACACAGTACGTTTTACGACACCAGTCACGTTTCCTTTCAAGAACGACAACGGAAATAACCGACCGAATGTTATCGCGCCGCGGAATACATGCAAAACTTATACTGCTAAAAGCGCATGCCTTTTCCCGTATAATTATCATTTCTTTAAGTGTCACGTTGCTGCAGTGCACGTTCCCATTTGATTTCGCTGTATACTAAATGTTATTAACTACTAACATGCTTTCCACAAAGTTACTTTTGGCGCACGATTGATTGTTTCTGTGCATTACGTTACGATTGTTATATTTGACTGTATTTGTTGAAATCACGCTACAACTTCTCTGCATCGATGCAGTTGTTCCTTGAAATTGGGCTGGGTTGTCTTCCCTGCCCTCCGCTGCCGTTCATGAAAGGAGGCGTGGAAAATATGAATTTCCCCTATTATCAAACGGCAATAATTTCAGAGTAATTCTGATGCGTTAAAAATTATTTTTCAAAATTAAATAAGTAGCAATGGACCTATGCAGATTACGCTTTTGTCTAGTGTTTATGTTAAGTATTTTTCTAATTGTCTTTATTTTAGTGTAAAGGTGTATAAGAGAAAGGATACGCTCACAAGGAAGTGTTAAAAAGATTAGTTTTTGAAATAAATATCTAGATGATTTGCTATTGTTGGTACTACATATTATTCGCATTGCCTTATTTTGTAATATAAAAAACCATTCAACCATAAGTTTATAATAGGCAGGGAATATGCTGTTTTGTTGCTTGAACTAATTTGATACATTCTGCAAAGGCGCTTTGTTGATTTTAATTTAGGCATAATATATTCTATATGTGGTTTCCAGTTGAAGTATTTGTCAACT
The DNA here is from genome assembly GCA_030762175.1 of Metallyticus violacea. Classification (NCBI taxonomy): domain Eukaryota; kingdom Metazoa; phylum Arthropoda; class Insecta; order Mantodea; family Metallyticidae; genus Metallyticus; species Metallyticus violacea. The sequence goes on from CM060843.1 coordinate 50,047,745, forward strand.
TGAAGATCTAAACATTTGCCACAATCAAATATTAGATTTGATTATTGGCACTTATTTAATGTGATGTTAGGTGAATTATATGTTATAAATTTCCTACTGCATTTTATCTAGCATTAATGATAGTTTGTTAGCTTTGAACCAATTTCAAATTGTAATAATTACCTAGTTTATTCTTTCCACCAGATAATTAAATTATCGTTAGAAACAATTACACCGGTGTCATTAGTAAACAAAACGGTATCATTAATGTTATGTAATGACAATGAGAGATCATTTATCTACACAAAAGAGCAGTGGGACAAGAATTGATCCCTATGGTACGCTATGTTCAATAATTATCCAATTTGGAATACTAAATACAATTAAGTTTTTTTTTTCGTTAAATAAAAGCTTCTAGTTTTCTATTATAAATTCTTGGTTAACACAATCAAATGCTTTGGCACAAAATTCCGTCATTATGCATTTTATTATTTAGTCCCAACAGAATTTTATTTGTAAGTTTATTGTCTGCATTTTCTTATGTATGCCTTTCCTGAAACCAAAATGTACGTTTGCCATAATATTGGTGTTTTCAAGACAATTATTCGATTTTTTACATTACTTTTTCAAATATGTTTTGAGAAAGTTATTAAAAGAGATATGGATCTGTGATTTTGCAAATCTCGTGGAAGTCTCCTTTTCTAAACAATGATTTAACAATGGAGTAAAGTCTTTCTGGAAAAATGACAAATGACTACGTTTGTTTTAACATATCTATGCTGGTTTCTTTCTTACATAATTTATATTTAAGTTGTTGGTGATATTTAAAAATTGTTTATAAACACATTCGGTAATTTCTTTGTCACTTATTTCTTTATCTTCTATTAATAATTTGATTGGATATTGGTAGTGTAAGTTTATGTCTCATTCTTTTTATAATATGCCAGATGGTTCTTGTTTTATCATTCGAATTCTCGATGGATATTTTTATAATCTAGACTTTTTGTTGCTTCTATTCCTATCCTATGAAATTTATAATTCACCTTATCGTTTACAGTGTTCTTTTCAGTTTAAATTATCGCTACATGTTACATAATTTTTTTTTATGTTTACAAGAGGTTTTAATTTCTATAGTAATACAGTTGTGGTTATTTTAAAGCGTTTTGTATTCTGACTGGAATGGATGTGTATTTTGAAAATATTTTTTATTTATTTATTCTGGAGAGCTAAGGCCTTCTCTTCCACTTTAATAATAATTATAGTAAGCTTTAGCGACAATATCACAATGATAACATAAACAGGGCAGTATTCGAACACATATAAATATTTGTAAAACATGAAATTGATAAATAAATGTACCAATACATAAACATGGGTAATGAAAATTAATATTGAAAAATGTTAACGTACGAAGCAGAAAAAATAAAAAGAATTATACTGATACAATGAACACTAACAATGCCAAGTGATACGCATATAAACTATGTATATAATGAAAAACGTAATAAATATACTAGTAGAATATAAAGAAAAACCCTAACAATACTATGAAAGAGATAAGAATATTTATGTTAGTACTAACAATATGAATAACAATAATAGAATGAATAACACTGCAACAGGATACAACAAATAAATACCTGTGTTGTAAGATAAGAAGTCTAAATCTAGGGTAATCGATTATTTCTAATAATATTAAACAATTTCTTATGAAATGCTCTTAAAGTTCCGCAGTCTCTGATATCCCGTGGCAATGCATTCCAGAGGTGGGCATTGGTTAACATGAATGATGATGATGAGTAAAGTGATGTTCAGTGCAATGGTAGTAACAGTATGTGCTAGGATTCAGAACGTGTGTTAAGATTATGAGAGGAAGACTGATAAAATGAGATGTATGGATAATTTTGAAAAATAGTGTGAGACAACGAATATATCTTCGGTATTTCAAACGAACCAAGACTGCATAACGAGGAAGGAAGTTATATGGTGGAACAAATGCATATCGCAGATTGACGTACGCACATATTACAAGCGTTAGGTTACAGTTTAACTCTGTTAGCAGTAGTTAAAGTGAACCTTCACCAGGAATTGCACCAAATTGTTTTTTTAGGTTTCTGCGTAGGGGTACATTTAATATTTTAAACGTGTGGTTTAGATAACTTACTTTCCTGCTGGTTTCAACAACAAGGTTTCCCAACAGAGATTACTGTCTATAACATCTCCAAGGTTTTTTGCAGTATGAATGAAAGAAATTGCATTTTATTGATATTAATGGAAGGAATATTGCCTCTGTCTATGGTACTTAGCAATTGCTATAGAGTCTCAATACCATTGCGTGAGGTTCCAAGGGATTAAGGAAAGGCCCAGAGTATGCGTCCATGAATGAACTGAGTTAATGTTTGTTATTAGGTCTTGAATGTCGTTAGTTCGAGAGTGTATGTAAAATTGTAAAGTTGTCAGTATAGAGGTGATATTTATTGCGGCTAATAGCACGAGATATGTCATTAATGTACAGTGAAAACAGTAAGGAAAACAGAACACTACCATGGGGAACTTCTACTTTCACGACATCCATCAATGAAGAGATTTCTTGAAACAATTCACTATCGCCGTTTGCGAAGATGGTGTGGAACCATTGGACAATAATGTCAGACATATTTTACACGTTAAGAAGTAAGTCTGTATCTACGGAATCAAACCAAATAAGAAAAATAGTATCAATCTTCGTTCATTGCAGGACCACTTCTACATTCACATGTGCTAAACAGTGCTGTGCTTGAACCACACTGATCAGCTGTTTGTGCATGAAGCGCTCAAGTGTTTTGGATAGCCTCGGAAGGATGCTCAATGGTCTGTAGTCTTTAGGACATTGGGGCGTTTTGATCTTAGAAAGGGGTTTTATAAATGCCTATTTCCATTGCCTGTGTTTGGATGATGTGATGAGTGAGGCGTTGAAAAGGCGAGTTACAGTCGGCAGTATTATGTGAATTATTTTGTTTATTAGAGTTCATAACATCCGTTTTCGTGATTTCCCTCTCAGGATCTCGGAAAGTAGTTTTCTTGTGGTTTGATTCTCGAAGGTTTTGTTTAATTCTGAAGGAACTTTTGTAGGTTTTGCTCTTTTAGGTCATTTAGTGAGAGGGTAATTCAATATGTCTGGGATGAAATCTTTTCCAGTACCAATGTTTGAATGCCTCGCAACAATCCTACCGCACCTGCGATCGGTTTAATAAGGTTGTAAGCATGTCTTATTTTAGCATTCCTGATGGCTTGGTTTGAACTGTTACAAACATGTTTATAAATATCTGGTTTGCATCGAGTTTATCTCGTCTGTAATTCATTTGAACTATCAAATTTCCAATATTAACATTCATCCATTCATCCATCACACGTTAGTTCCGTAATGCACGTATTTAACGACTTTACCTTTTGTTCTACTGTGCATAATGCAAGGAATTAACATCGCGTCATTAGTCAAGGAAACGTCATCGATGCATTTCAGGTTTCTGTTAAGTTACAGCCTTGGATATTTTTGGGACACTGCAGCGAATATGCTACGTAAAAAGATCATGACGATCCAGTGCTAGCAGCTGTCCATGTATCAACATGGAAAATGATTAACATTTCTTCTATATCAGTGGACTGTTTCAACCTAAGCATTTTGCGAAAGGTCGTGGCATCTTATTGTTTTGTCTGATCTTTAGAGCTTTTATTTGCACCTTAATATCACATTTTTATTCCATTATAAATACATTTAATGTATAAACTTTAAAAATTCTAAATCGATAAATTGTAATTGTGATGCGAGCTCTGAGCCCATTTTCCTCTACCCGTTTCCTCTCCTCATGAGGTCTTCGAGCCCACAATTCACTATACAATTCCCATTCTTCTATGAAATATATCTGCATATTTTTTCACTTATTTTAGTTTAAATTGAAAGAATGTACAATTCATTGTTCTCCATGGGCAGAGTGGAATGTATTGTATGCCATTAAAGTTTAAAAAGCAGTTCTAATTACAAGAAGTAAGGCGTTATTGTTTAAATTTAGCACGTCGCTTATTACTTAAGATTCAACATGACGTATATATTTATCTGATATTTCTTTGTTAGTTTTATACCATCGTTATTATATGTATATATATATATATATATATATAGTATAAATGACATATCACATCCTGTCCTTGAGCCAGGCACTTGATACAATAGTTACCAAATTTCTTCTTCTTCTGCTTATTGGCAATACAGCCCGGGGTGAACCTTGGCCTGTAGCGGCGACCTCTGTTATCTCCGTCTTAGATTTATATAATGAAATAAACACTGTGTTGTACTTTATTGAAATAATTAAAAAATGCATCATATTTATTAATTGTGTGGTTACGAAAAACATGGAGGTCGAACATATGGGTAAAGCTTATGAAATACATGAGTAAATTCATGATTTCCAAAAGGTTCAAAAATAAGACAAAACACGTTTACTATATTTGCATAGTTTAATAATTTTTACCGAAATCAACAAAGCATTCTACCTGATATTTTCATTGAGATCCATGTTATTAGAATCAAGAACAATTTTCTTGTGCCTTAGAATGTTGCGTGAAGCGCAAAATATAATGTATTATTAATGAAATTAAACCTACTTATATTAATCTATTTCACTTTATAAATAACACATTCTAAAATTACTATTTGTTGTTTTTAATTGATGCTAAGAAGTTTTCCACAACTTACGGTTCTCCCCCACTCCCATTTTTGAAGTGTTTGTTCTCAGAAAATATTTTAGGCCCAGTAATGATAGTTAGCAGTTTTATAGAAATCTTCCTCCTACGCAATTTTGTGGAACAGTTTTCTAATAACTGTCTAAGTATAGCTATGCATTTTTTCAGAAATGTTAGTTCTATATATATGCTTAGGAAATACTTTTTTCATAGTTAAAGCAATTAATTTTTAATAACTACACATATTAAAAACATTTCCTGCCCCAACTATTATTTACTTTAATAAGTATAACTTTTTACCCTCAACAAAGAAGGTATAAAGCGTTTGAGAACCCTTCAGAATCTCTCTCTCTTCTTTATTGCTATATACAAACAACATTAATTAAACAGCCTACCGCTTTCTGTACTCTGACGATATCAGTGTATTAACAGATACTGTTCGCTTAAGAGCGTTCATTTATTAAACCCTGAGATCTTTATTAAATTAAGTCTCACATAAAGAAACGCGGAGAGCAAAAATAGAATTGAAGAACATCAAAAGGGAGAAGCTCAAGATGATATGATTAAAAGTTATTTATATACATATTTCTTGCACAGCAGAAAAGAAAAGTTTTCTGATCAAATTTGGATGTGGTTTACAGAGTACTAAACCAAATTAAAAACTTCAGCAGACGTTCGTCTTTTTTTTTAGCCCACTGAAGAGAAAGAGATAGACAGAGAAAGCGAGACATGAGAGTGAAGATGGCATTTAATATGCACAGAAAACTCCTTCCACATCCCTAGCACTTCAATGACACTCTACCGTGCCAGCTTTGATGTTTCTCTCATATTCTAAAACACCAGAGTAAAGCAGACAAAAGCCGTACTTGCATCTTCCCACTTCCTCTTTGTGCTGTACACCGCATTCATTTGTTTATATATTTGTCTTGAACAAGTAGTTCACGTTTCTGCTTATAAAATTCGATACAATTTTTTTTTTCATTTAATGTTGCATATTCTGCCAGATATTTCATATATGAAAATCTATAATGGTGATGTTTTGTATATTAGATAAGATTACTTATAGTTTAAACTAGTAATGCTAATACCATCAGGACAAGTGGGTAACAGTTAGGACTCACATTCCGGAAGTCTGGGTTCAACTTCCTTGAGGCCGGCCCTCCTGACCTTCAATTTTTTCGTGGCTACCCCTGGTCGCTTAGGCGTATGGTGCGATGGGTCTTTACTTTTGAAGCCAGCTCCCCGTCGATTACAGAGTAATTGAAGTAAAAAATATTTGTGATTTTAGAATCAGCTACTCAGTAATGTGCAAGTATGTTGTGCATTTTCTTTCAGTGGAGAAACTTTAATGAACTCGTTATATGTAGAATTAATACTCCATAGTGTTTAAATGCGTTCATAATGTGTATTTTTGGTAATATTTCAAGAGATGGCATATAGTAATGTAGCAAGACCAGGAAAAACTCATGTCATTTTCCGAAAACAGCAAGACATGAAAAGTCAGATAATGCTAGTTAATCCCTTCTAGTATGCAGCTAGGGTTGGAAATACCCACGCCTCAGGCAGAGACACCAGTTTGTTCGATGTCTCTGTCTAAGTCGCAGGTTGTCGAGAAAAGGGTCAGTTTAAATTCATCTTATTGACGAATAGCGTAGCATTTGGCTTGACCAAAAGTGTCCAGCGAATAGAAATGTAATTCAGTGAGGTAAGCACTGACCTATGAGTGAGGTTAACACGAAACTGGGGGGAATATTTCGCGCCACTGTCTGTGGATAGCGTCATTTTATATTGAGTATAAAGGGGATAGATTTTGCCCAAAAGAGGCGTAGTCTCGGAATTTTCCGGGACCAAATACGTGTGACTGCCGTCGCCTGTAGATCAGCGGAAGAGGGGCCTAAGTACCAAGTATCAGTTCTGACTTGACTGTCATTCACCACGCGAGATACCGATACAACATTACCGGGCTGTATTCAGCACCACTTGGTGAACGCAATAAATGTATGTGTTTGCCAAGATTACCGTGCCTGTGGTTCGACACGAGACGTGAGTTGATCTAAATATTCATGTTCTGGAGAATAAACAGCCCCAGCAACTAAATCACGAGGAATTATTTATCGGCCATCCCATATCAAATATGCTTCATTCAGTTCTGGCTAGACTACAGCCGCCAAAATTCAGCGGAAAGCCCAAGGGAGAGAGAGTCTCGTGTAAGCAGAGTTGGTGGTCTAAAGCAGCCGTGGCGAAATCTGCGAACAGCGGGCTTAAATTAATCAACACAGCTACCATACAGTCCAATTCCCATCCCCCATCAACAATTCCCGTTTCAATTTTCACAAAATTTTCTACTTCTATTTTCCACCAATATTTTGCTGAAGAAATTTTCATATCACTTGTTTCCTTTGGTATTGTTGCAAGGTAGAGGTAGGTGTGACGGTTGCTTGCGCTTTGGAGAGGCTTCTGCCCCGGAGAGGCGGCTGATATGAAAGCGGACCTTCTGAAGGGTTCGAATGCCACGGTGTCAGAATGTTCTTTATAGAAACATGTTAGAGGCTCCGTCTAAGAGGGGAGTTTTAAAAACTCTCGACCTGACCAAGAAAACACAAGATTTAAGAGAAACTATTTTTAACATAGTTATCTTGTAAATCAATAAATTTACTTCAGCAAGTTTCCAACAATTTAATTACCTAAATAAAATAAGAATTGTCTAAGTATGAAAAATAAGCGTCTGTCGCAGCTTCAACCTCATCGTTTGATGTGAAGTTCGTCCAACCAGTCATTTCCTCATGTTTGGGAAGAAAAAAATAATCGCTGGGAGCCAAATCCCGCGAATATGGAGGATGAGGAAGAACTTGGAAGCGAAGGTCATGCAGTTTAGTAGCAAAAATCCCAGACGCTCGTGAAGATGTATTATCGTGATGAAGAACTTTCTTTTTCGCAAAGTGTGGAGTTTTAGCCTGAATAGCATTCTTCAGTTGTTCCAGTAGTGAACCGTAATACTGCCCAGTGATGGTTCCGCTCTTTGGGACCCACATGAAAATCCCAGAAAGCCATAGCCATGACTTTTCGTGTTTTTGCATTCTTTGGTGTATTTTCACTTGTTGTCATCCAATGTTTGGACTGACCCTTCGTCTCTGGTGATGTGGTGAATCTATTATTCATCTACTGTTATGAAGTATCGGAGAAACTCACTGGAATTGTGTTTAAACAAGTCTAAACACTCTTGCGAAATGTTCATTTCAATACAATTTGGTCCATTGTTAACAAATGCGGCATCATAAAGCGGAAAGTTTTATATACCCAAAACTTCGTATAAAATGTATTGGACACGGCCAATCGAGATCTTTGCAATGTCAGAAAGCTCGTGTACCTTCTATCGGCGATCATTGAGTAAAACATTGTGAATTTTTGTCACAGTCTCGTCGGTCATAGAAGTTTCGGAATGCCCTGAGCGCTTAGTATTTTGAATGGATGTAACGACCACTCTTAACAGATCAGTCCGCTTTTCAACCATCGAAAACTAAAAGGAAGAGTCTTTTAATGTAAATTTAACTCCCTTTTGTATTTCTGTTGGGGTTAAACTCTTCAAAACGAAGTACTTTACCACAGCTCGTATCCATTTTGTAGAAAATGTTTACACGTTCGTCACAAACAAATGACCTCACTCGCGCGTCTGAAACTTTACAGTGCGCCATTTAAACGACACTTAACAATTATCTTAGTCATTTAGCCATCTTCACATCTCTGAGGCAAAGAAATTGTACAATATCCCTCGTACATTCGCGCAATCACCGTCCGTTGACCCTGCAGGTGCTCCCATTGGGGGACGTAGGTACACTTGGCCAACTACGAGCAAGACAGAAGTACAGCAGTATCCTTCTCCCCCCCCCCCCCCAACAATATAATCCAATCCAATTCAATAGCAGCAAGTCTTCTCTTCCACTCTACCAATATATTTGCAATATACTACAAAATTAGCAGAGTAATATAAAAAGTTTAGTTAAACCATTTATAAGTACTCATAGAGTACTCTAACCACATAATAAAATTACAAGAACGGCTTTGTGCATAATAGTAAAACTATGTATGGTTAGAAGCTTTCAGGTCGTTGATTATTTAACAAGGCGTCTTATAAGTTTGAAGGGGGTGGTAATCCGAAAATCGCATTAAGTAAAATTATAAATAGACACCTAAGACATATCAAACAATAAAGTGCAGAAGAAAAAAAATTAAATTAAGATTTTATTATAAAGAGTGTTAATAGCACGACAAATAAAAGTGTGTTTCTCTGCGAATAGAGCATGAACTATTTAAGTATCTCTTACTATTCTGAAACAAGCGATTAGATATTATTATCGGCGCAATGTTTCTTGAGCTGTGTTCTAATAAAATAAAAACTAAAATAAAAGCTTGATACCTAGCAGCTATATCAAGACGAGATATCCGATTTTCTACTTTATTGCTCATTATCTCCTGATACAAAATTGTTGCAGATGATTTGCATATACGGTAACTACCTACTCTAGCTTATCTATAGTTACTGGAAGCCAGTAACCTTACATTCAAAACTACACTGTTGATACTAATACTAAACAGTTATTTTAGACTCTCTTGCTTTATTTTGAAACATTAATTTACTGAGTTGTTGATCCTACTTCAACTACAAACATGGAAGTGTTCATTATCTTCTTCTCTTCTTATCATTAATTGTATCGTTTCTGCCATATCATTTTTCTCTCTCATCTCAATGGATTAATAACAGCCGCATTGTCTTATTTTAACATAATTCTTATGGGTCTACTTGGTTCGTATTCTTCATGCTGGTATTCTACGTCACATTGCTGCTTTATTGTAGTTTTATATTCTTCTAATGAAACTCTAGATCCTTCACCCGCTATTTTCTCTAGAGTTTTATATAAAACTTTATTTTTTAATATATTCCATACCTTCTATCTCGCTAGAACATGGTCTGATATAGAACGTTCGTTTCTTACTTGCTCATGTGTATGCTTTATCCTGCATATTTCACAATTATCACTCTCACTTTTTCAATTTTCTTAAAATATGATTTATGCGGTCCATATTCTATTATGTAATGTAAAAGTCCCTTTGATGTATTTATGTGTCTTAAACTTCAGTCAGAGGAAAGGCCTTGATTCTTCTTCGCTCTTCTGTCATGTCCCATTCGTTTTGCCTCTTCTGGGGCAATAATCCTTTTATTTCTCGCTTGTCTGTACATTCCATTCTAATAATTTCTTTCACTTTGCTTATTTTATTCTTTTCCAGAAATAAAAGCCTCTCATCCTTATCATTAAATCAATTGGTCAAATTCCCATTATGATCAATAGAGCTAAAGTTGGTAATGTACATATTATGGCCTTGTAAGCAACAGTTTTACTTGAAACTGCATTGCCTTACATTACATATACCTACGACGTATTCTATAATTCTGTTATGAAATTGGTGTGCTATATTTTCAGAGAATTTAAATATTCTCTAATTTTTCTCTGTTTATAGAACCCAATTTCATAATTTTTTCTGACATATTCTTAATTCTTTCTATGTACCAATTATAATATAATTCATATCTAATTTTGAATCCAGATATCTGATTTTTTTATTATTTTTTTGTATTTTTATACTCTATCCAATTATTTTAATTTTCGGATCATTTTAAATGCTCCTTTAAACACCTTGTATGTTGATTTAGCAGGTGTAATCTCTATTTATACCATACCTCCAATTTCTGAATGACCGCGGTAGATTTCTCTTCTATTTCCCTCCTACTTTCGCCTCTTTGAGAATTACCAAATTCCTTTCGCTGTTTACGTCTCATATTGTATGATTCTTCCTGTATCAGTTCCGTTAGTTGACCAAACATATTGATCTAAATAATCCTTGTAGGAATCATTTTAAATTTCCTAAACAATGTTTTCATTTTCTGTATAACACGTCGGTCCCTACAAAAGCTTCTGAGGCTTTCATATAAACTTCTGATATAACGGTTTCTTTTCAAAATTTGGAATAACGCCTGTGCAATAATTTGCTAAATACTCCTGAAAATGGTAATATTTTCCTATGTGTACCTTTTTCACTGAAGAACTTGCATTTATTGCCAAATTAATAGCATCTTCCGTGGATCTTTCTTTTTTGAATACATATTGTTTCTCAGTAGTACCTTTCAAAAGTTTATTCTATTGCAAAATAGTTGTTCTTGTATTTTGTCAATAACATTTCACAAACATATTGATTTAATCTTTGTGGGACCTTTATGGTTAATTTACTATAGGATCAACAACACTGACCTCTTTCCAACAATCTGAACTTCCCTTGCCCTAGACGTTCATTAAGTACGTTACACAGGTATGAAGTAATCATGATTTTTAAATTCTGTAAAAGTTCTACCGGTATTCTCTCTGGAACAGGGGCTTTTCTTTTATTAAATTATTTTATAGCCGTTTCACATCTGATAAGTGAAATGATATAAAAGTCTTTCATGAATAATTAGTTTCAACTTGCATCCTCAAGGATTTTTGGTTTCCATATTCATTTTCTTTATTATCGGTCAGTAACTAAGTTCTTAATGACCAATTTATCTGTTCAATCCAAATAATCGTGAATTCCCTAATTGTATTCTTTAATACTAAATACCTTAATACCAAATAGCTGCAAGCAGAAGAAAACGAAGTGCTATGTGATCGATTCATCGTATAAATGAACAACACTTACAACACAACGGCGGTTGTCTGTGTTACCATATACAAAAATTTTCAATTTTCCTAATTCAAAAGTACATATTGGTGTAAATATTGCTCATGTTCATTCTCGGTATCATTTTTCATTGGTAAATTTTTAAAATTAATGAAATTAATTTAAAATAAATTTCAGAATCTTTAATAGAAACGGCACGAGCTCATAAATAGAAAAGTAACCGCGTAAGGTACTCGTTCGGTAGCTTTGCAGCAAATACAGCAGAAGGCGAACTTCAACTTTCAACTCACAGCCCTCTAGATATCACTACATCGCCTTTTCAGTCAGCTTCAAGCCATTTATTCCATTAAGAAAAAATGCGCGGATAATAATGGCACATCGATTGTCTTTTGTTGTAATATTAAACACGTTACCAGTGAATAAGAGACTAAGTTGAAAGTAAAAAATAAACTTAATAGAAAAGTTAAAAATAATTAAATATAATGCAATGAGATAATAAAAGATGCGCTTCAAAAATTCAGTTTTACAATAAATACAAACTAATTCACTAAAAAGAGCATTGTTTAGAAAAATAAGATACATTTAGTGGCATATAATTTACACAAATAAAGTACTTATTTTAAGTTTCTTATTCAGTCACACAAATTGAGACGTAAAAAGATTATGCTATGAGATATCATTCTTTCTTCATAATTACAGAGAAAAGAAAACATTCCAACCCTAGCCTGCAGCGAAGGAACATTCTTTATTTATCTTATAAATAATGATATTTACTTATCTTTATTGAAATGATAATGCGTGCAAAAGAATTTAGTTAAACCAAGTAAAAACGTCTCAAGCTAGGTAAAATGATCACTGCAAGTAAGAAAATTACAGAAATCAGTCATAAAAATGTGTACCCATCTCATTTACTTAGTACTTTTGCTAAATATGATTTTCAGAAATTTTGCGGCATGAAGCTCAAACGTTCTTTGTAAATCTACAATAGAAGCAAATAAACTACTAACTTTTGGTAATTAAGAAAACCAAGGCCTAAAAGAATGAACCATCTAATTACAAAATTAAATTATGGAATTATTTATATCCCCACAAAAATGTCAAAACATCACAACAGTAATCCTGTTTTATTTATTTTTTTTTTGTAACTTAATAATTTTTAGTTTAAAAAATGTACAAGAAAATAAATTATACATTATATTAGCATGTACTCATTGCATAGTTTTTTTTTCCTTCTTTTCGTCTATGTTTTGACACTATTAGCGTTTATTTTTATATTTAATAATATATTTAGTGCACTTTAATTAATTTGGGTTTGCAGTAATCTTTTTATAACAGTAGGAGAATATATCGAAACATATTGCAAAATGACTTTATAGGAATTTAACTGAACACTAAAAATATATTTAACATCTAATAATAGTAGTAGAAACAGTAGTAGTAGTAGTAGTAGTAGTAGTAGTAGTAGTAGTAGTAATAACAATTATTATTATTATTATTATTGTTGTTGTTATAGAATTAAAATACTGGGGATGCACCCTAAACGTAGGCCTGGAAAGTGTCCTTCCTTTAAAAAAAAAACTTCCCACATTATCATTTATTCTCATGTATCATCAACGACTGTGATGCCTCTGCTGTAAAATCGGGCGGTTTCTTAAAAATATTTTTAAAAAATCGCTCATCTAGGCTATCCCTGAAATTCTGCATATATTATATTCATTCAGAAATCAACTGCAACAATTCACACTTACAAAGCATACACATGTATACATGTATGTTTTAACTTTAGCAACTCTCTTGCGGACATTTGTTTGTTGTTATATCACCTATTTACTGGCTCCAATTTCACGATATTTTTCTCTCTTTTAAACTCGTTCGTTTTAGAGAACATGTATTGTCAATAGTGTCATATTTATTCACTAATCTTCTTGAAGCGGGTATTGCACCTCTTCTAGCACTACAAACTGAACTGTTTTAAGCAACTTTTACAAAAGAAAAGTCGTTCACAAGTCAAATTCCGTACTATTTTAAACACTAGAACATAATCTGCCACGGCTAGTATGCACTGTAACACACTGCCGTCTCTTGTTGCGTGAGTCATGTGTTCTTGGGTGAACCTAAGAATACGACTGCTTCAAGGTCAATGCAGTGGCATTCCTCCAAGACGCATATGCTGTGTATCGTCAGCAATGTGTTTTACCTAGCCTAAATTTCTAAGACGATGATTGCTGAAAAACGTTCAGTAATATATAATCGTAATAAAATGGAAGTACATTTGAAAAGCAAAAGACAATTTTAATGTTCATACAAATAACAAATGCTGCTGATTGTATTTAGCAAAGTAACGTAGAACATTAAATAAACTGAAGTAATAAATACATAATTTATTTATTAATTACGTACGTTCTCCTTAAGCTAGTTTATTATATTAGGTCTACTGCACTCAAACTGGCTGTCGCATTTCGCAAACATCGAAACTTACAAAATAAAGTGCCACTTTTAGCACTTGCTTCATAAATACAAAAATCTATTTGAAATTTACATTGCTTTAAAGAAAAGTCCATCAACACAATGCATTTATGTATACCGAGTTCGGAGAAATGACTTTTATACCATTATACAATTATACCGACGTCCTGGTGGTGTAGTGGTAACCATACTTGCCTCCTAAACCCAAGATCGCGGGTTCATGGATTTTTTCGGGTGTAAACATCCTAAGTACAGCTTCCTTCGGAAGGGAAGTAAAGTCATGGGTCCCGTGTCGTACATTTACGGCACGTAAAAGAACCTCAAGCCTGAAAAAGAGGCCCCTGAGCAAAATTTGTCGGCCGTTTCACGCCCTGAATAGAATGGGACGCTGATGACCTGAGATGTTAAAGAGCGTCCATAAACAAACCAAATAAAAAAAATAAATAAATCAGTCGTTTCAAGTCTTTTCTGCCTTGAAGTCATTGCATGTTGAAATATATATTGTGAAAATTCTATATATTTACTAATATTGCATTTTTGAAGATCAATTTGCATTTTCACCCTAAGCAAGCAGAATCGTTTTATTTATTTTTCCGGATAAAACTCTCATTTCCCCCTCCATTTTCTTCAATTATGTTTATATAAAATATAAGCTAAGATTTAAGCTATGTACGCTTTTAAATACCTGTTTGCTTCACCGCTCTTGTTCAATATCAATGCTCTTAGCAGCGTTTCATTGGTTTAAGGGTATCCTTTAGGTGAATATAGTTAATTTATTCTACAGCACAGTCTCAAAACGTGTAATTTATTTTATCAAAGAGCTCTGATAGTAAAAGTGGTTTGCATTTCTAGTCCCAAGTCTTTTCAATTGTTAGCAAAATTGAACAAGCTTATCCACTTGGTAGGCCACAGCCTTACGGAATGGTACTCTCGGTGAGAAAACCAGGAGTTGGCATGAATGAGGGTATATCACTGTCGGAACATCAGTAGATTTCCTATCACGTTATTAAATATATCTCTTCAGCATACAGGAAGGAAAAATTACAGTTTTTACAAGGGCTGTTGTTGTAATAAAGTCTTCATTTGTGGCATTCAATTATCTTTGACTTTTCCTTTCCTCTGTAAACCCTTGATTTTCTTTATAAGAGGTTACTGGTACTATAAACACTGTAAGATTTCTATTTTGTAATCATGTGTTTTAAACATTTCTTCCTTCTCGTTTCCTCTTTACTTAAGGTTGAACTTATTTCCTTCCTGCACTTAGCAATTCACGAATGCATCTCTAAAGAAAATAGTATACATATAAAAAAATAGGTCATGTACAGCTAAAGCGGCTCTTTGACGGGGATGGAGTAGATTATGATGACACTCCAGCATGGACCAGGGAAAGGCTTCTGAGAAGGATGACGTCCTCGAAAATTAATTATTAATATTATTTGCATATTTACCGCATTACTCTCCTGTCCCTGTAGAAGGGCACCGCTAGTGCAGGCGTATGTATGTGTTTGGACCACTCCTCTTTCATGTCTTGGTGGTTTGACCCGTGTTCGAGAAGGGTGGACTGCGCATCCAGCCCTCTACACGCCGAATAGGAGTGTGGGGTTCACCCGACAAACGTCACCGGGGCAACGGAGAGCAAATTCAAATTGGACGGAAGGAAAAGTCCGGCTCACGTAGCCAATTGTAACACCGCTCCGCTGCATCTTGGCTTCTGCTGATGACTTGACTCTGTGATCGGTTCAGTAGCCCTGACTGACAGTCACCGATTCGTTGAAGCCAGTTATTTACTGTCAATAACTGCGTTTCTGGTTCGGTGAATTCGAATGTATGCGATGTGCTTTTTTATTTCAAATAGCAGCATCCCTTTATATTGCCAGTCTGCAAATCAAAGGCCAAAACAAATATTTAATCCAACCTTTTACTTTGAAACATACGTGTTTTAATTGGGCACTTAAGTAACCAAATGAATACAGAGCCCTTTAATAGTCACATATCAAAGCTAGATACATTAAAGAATTCAATGCAATGTGCTTGCATGGTTAACCATAAACGGAAGTTATAGTGCAAGGTTAAATCGGACGAAAGCATTCTAAAGTGGTACTATGTGTACCGCTTGGTCGTTTTAATGACATTGGCTGAACATAATGCCAATATTACCATAGCCATTCTTGGTAAATTATGGTTTTTTAAATGTACATTTTTATTTTAATTTAAGTTTCATTGCAAAATTATAAGATAATCGTGTTTCCTTTTGCGCAATGACATAATTATAACCTGTTTCTCTTCATTAGGTTCGTAGCTTTTGCGTGGGGGGGGGGCTGTGATATAAGTTTCAATTTAGAGATAAATAGCATACAGAAATTAATCAGTAATAATTCTCCTTCATTATCTATGACTCTTTTCCTACGCTGGGGCAGTTTCTTGATCCACATCTGAAGAAATCTGGTGGTTTAGTATCTTCGTTATCGAAGGAGTTACCTCGAAAATTGTTGGGTAAAGGTAAGTCTGAGGGCTCAATATTGCGAATGGATTATCAACTAAGCGCCTGGATAGTTGCTTTTGTCATGTAAGTGAAGTGTGGACATATATTATTAAGTTGCAATAGCACTCTATGAAGTTGTCTTGGGCTTTGTTTTTCTATTAGTCACAATGCATTACTTCCACTAATTTTCGGGTTGACTGGCATAGTTAATAATGGACTGACGTAGTTAATAATGGATTAAAGAATCAGAAGGTCTTCATAAAACCTCGATGGTTTTTCTGAACATGGCGAATCGCTTACGTCATAGTGGCCCACTTAGAAATGACAGAACCTTTTTTTGCCGTGCTTTCTTTTTCTTGTAGACGGCACAAATGCTTCCAGCCGCCTCCCTCTGCTCCTCTATTAAACCCCCCAAAAATATATGTTTGAAATGCTGCTCCCCCCTCCTCACTTGACACTCACAAATAGCGCAAAGTTAAAAAATTCAAGGCATATTTACTTGACAATGCCCCAAATAAGAATGACAGATGGCACATTGTAAACATTGTCCTAGCAACGCAGAGAAGAACATCCGCCAAGAACTTATTAATGACCCGAATTAAAGGCGTCCCATTCAGTGTTACTAAAAAATCTGGTTTATACGTATTCAATTCATCCTCTATTTTCTTGCACTCTACTTTGTTACAGTTCTGTATAGCTTTACACAATTTTACATTGAATATTACCGCATTCTATTACAATCCGAATAAAAATGTAGTATGAAAAAATTAATAAACGAAAATACAATTCACCCAGTAACAAAGCCTATAATGCCAAAACATAAATGTTCTCATAAAAAGTTATCAATAAGGTATCTCTGTTTTGACTTCAGTGAACACTTAATGATTTATCAATTAAGTAAAAATAAAATGGCTATAGTTTACATAAATTATGCCACAACACATGTTTTGCTTTAAATTATGCCATAATACTTGTGGTTGACGCAGATACTGATATTAGGGCAGTTCTTGCTTTTCCAGTTATTTAGAGATGTTATTCTATACTCTTATTAATTTTAATATAGTGATTTCTTATTTGTGATAATATGATTTTTAAAATCTTGCCTCTTGAAACTTTCCCAAATATTTCCACTGGCATTTTATGTAAGGAAAATAGCCTGGCAAGTCTAACATTTAAATCTCTGATTCCGCTAAACATGAAGTGACTGACTTTGCCTTATGACAAAGCAAGAGGCATGCATGAAGATACAGCTGTTGTTATGAAATCATTCCTTTACTGACAAGTCTCCATTTACCAACGCAAGATGCAAAGTCGTCCATATCCTTTGTCCTAGTCGTCCTAATCTTGATTGAAAAAACTACTTTCTGAATTAAGCAACCCTTTGAATAAAGTAACGTTCGTTGTTCTTTTCATTAATTATATATGCATTCTTTGTTTTGTGCTTAGAAATTCTATAGCTATTTCCTCAGAAAAGCAGTCCTAAGAGAAGCATAAAATGTATAAAATGAATTGCATTTCTTTGCGTAATGTATAACACAGATTTTTTTTTTTTTTTTTTGTCGTCCACCTAGTTGTTGTGTTTTCTAATGTTTATCTCATTACTTTGGTCAATTTCTGTTTATTCAAGGATAGGTAATGTCTTAACCCAATTTCCTTAATTTTTCTTTGAACATTACGGAGAGAAAGTTCTACTTCTTTATCTATTCTTCTATAATTCGCTTAATTATTTTGTTAATTTTTCCCCCGTTTTTGCAATAAAATTGTTAAAAGTTTCCCATTAATTCTTGGAGTTGTTATGCATTACTTAGTACTATGCAGCGAGAGCAGTTTAAAAGGTCACCTGTTCCGACAGGTTTCAATAAATAGTGTAGTAACGTTGTGCAATTGAAAGATATTCCACTTCGTCATATATTCATCTTCAAGATATAATCAAGTAGAGAAAATGGGCAACATTTCAAGAATCTAATTTAAGGAGGGCGATTACCAAAATTTTTTATTAATATTTTGTACAAATGGCGAAGCTCTTGAGCACTGCGAGTCTATGCAAGAAAATGCCGGCGACAAGCTGAACTTAGCCGCCAACCAACTGAACTAGGTATGGAGAAGTTTAAACTGTTCTCACTGTATTTATTACTGAAGGCTATGACACGCTTTCATAGCAGTTTCTCTTGGCTGCATTCATATTGCTGAAGACAGCATAAATGAATATTTTTTTCCTTGCAGTGACTCAAAAGCTTACCCCTTTTTTAAAGTGAGTACATTTTATGAATTCAATCTTATAAGTTTTTAAAATACTTCTAACTTTGGCAGGTTTAAAGTATTCACTATAGTCAAGCAAACGCTTCAAGCTTACTCTAATATATGGATTGCCAATAATCAGGTAATCTTTCAAAATGCAGATTGAAATGAGATTCAAGTGCATTTAAGTATTATTAATACAGTGCACCATAATGTTTCGTTATTGTCAAATTTGCGATAATGAACAATAACTTTGATAGACTGCTACAAAATATTTAAATAACTAAATATTATATTGTGTAATTAGAATACCAAATAAAAGTACAAGAACATATACTTTGTGCTCAATATATTAATTTGGCACGGTGCTGTACATTTCTTTGCTTGGTTAAGACAAAATGAACATAAATTTCAATATTTTTGTGAGGTTACTGAAATGACACAAAAAGACAGTATCAACCATTAATAAAAGATATAATTTTATTTTGGTTAACATCTCTGTAGAAAGACGGGACTAGATCTTACTGAAGACAAATGGGAGGTGCTTAATCGTTGAGCTCAGTAGTGACCTCTCATTGATGTTTTTTGATGCAGATACTCGATAGATCTTGCCTTTTCAATGTGGTTGTGCCCCAAAATATTATTAATTTTATTAAGGCGCCTGAAAACTATTAATATCAGAACCATCAAATTAACCACTAATAAATATCTCTTTTTTTCATTATAGTTCGAAACAACATTTAGTTGATATTAAAAACATATCATCCTTGAAATTCACTACAAAATAACTCATATTACAATTATTTAATCTTTTGCTTTACATGATAAAATAAAATGCACTTTTAAATATCATGTTTACTACTGAGCAGCACTTATTTTTTATGTATTTATTTATTTTTAATATCACAAAGGATGGAACTTCCAGAGCTATTTCAGTTGGCAACAAATTCTTGGAATATAATATTTTTCTAATCGTGTGTATTTGAGAAAAATTACACAAATCTTACAAAAGGGTGTAATTCCATACCTTTAATATGTAAGAAATTGCATGCGGGGTAAGAAAATATTGGAAGTGCTATCAAAATTTTCTAGGACTGATCCTGTTACAAAGAAAATGTTTTATTAACTAATTTAGAATATCATGTCCTGTAAAATAGTTTCCTTGGGCAATAAAACACCTATCCCGTCGCTTCTACCACTTATGGAATTCGGCCTCGGAGTCATTGTTTGGCGTTCTTCGACTATTGAAGCATTCGTATTACTGGAAATATTGTATAATCACTGTAAGCTTGCCGTCACATGTTTAGCCGATTTCCTAAGTTTCACGCACCATTTGAAGTTAACGCTTTGTTCCAACTAGCTGTGCATGACGAAATTGCAGGCTAGTACACGCGCGTGAAGACAAAAATACCGATTGCACTGCTCCCAATTTAAATGCAGCGACGTCGCTTGGCACACTGCTAGTTCAAGGTTACAGCTCCTTAGCGTTGCGCGCGCAACCCTGTGCTGCTAACTGTTGACGCGCTACAAAACCAGTCCTGGAACTTTTTGAATCCACCTCGTATATTTGAATAAATGTTCAGAGGATTCCATATTCAAGAACAAATAAAAGATGGAGTAATTAAGTTAAACTAAAATAAAATATATAGATAAAATGGTGATAAACGAAAACTTATGTTCAAACCTAAAATTTCATAGATGAATTTTCATGGCCAGAATATTTATACTCAACAGCATTACTATGATCAAGAAATCGTCTATTATCGTGGCTCGGTCACTAAATTCCTTCTTCTTAGCTGGCGTATCTGATTTCTGAACAAGTTTTCTGACTGTAATCTCTCTGGAGTTTATTTTCACCGTAAATTGGAAAATGTCAGCTTCTATTGTCAAAAATCCGAGTTCCCTTGTTGAATTTTTAAATTTAGACCCATATATATATATATATATATATATATATATATATATATATAGTGTAGATCTCTAGTTAGGAGCTTATGAATAGTGCTGTTTTTTCATCGATCAGTTATTTTCCGGGAATAGTATGGAAAGGAGATACTGGAAGAGTTAAAAGAGGCAATTATTTATTGAATCAATATTTTATAACTGAGAAAATTATATGAGAATAAATATTATGAATGCAACGAACAAACTGCGTAATAAAATTTATACGGCAAGATTAAGAAGGCTGCTTGAAGAAAATCATGGCCTTCGAAAGAGCCCATCGTACAACGATTGCAAATTTATTATTAAAGAAACAATATAACAATATAATATAATATAATGATCTACTATTTAATTGAATATATATAAAGGTATGGAAAAACAAAGTTGTTATTCGTATAGGTTGGAAAGAACGAACAATTCAGATTTGTGAATTTAAATTTAAGACAGAGCGCAGTTTGTTAGACATTTGAAAATATATTTCATAAATTCATTATATATTTACTAAAATAATAAGTATTGGACAGTAATTATGAATAATTCAAATAATTATGTTTCGACTATCAAAGTTGATAACATCTAATTCCAAAAAGATGTTTAAATTTTATATAAATTGCTACAAACTGTAATTTTAGGATGTAAATTTATTAAATAAAATTATAAACAAAGGAATATTTCCATTTAGAAAAAAAACAACAAAATAAAGAGTAATCAAAAAATTTTAATTGCAATATATGTAGCAAATACGCTAATGTGTCAACCTACTAGCTTTGACTCTGTATGTGATGTAATATGGAAAACGTATAAAAAGAAAACCACAAAATAAACACGACTAAAATTTTATGAAACAGTGAATCTACCTACGAATCTCTTTGTATAGGAAAACTAGTCTGTTAACAAAACGGAAGTTGACACTTTCCGAGATGAGGATCTGCAGGTACTAAACATATAGGTAAAAAGTATTAGAGAAAAACTTCAGGTCATTTAATTAAATATAAATATATAAGAAACAAAATGCAACTATAAAGAACTTAGATATTAGTATAAATAGAGTGAAGGACACTTGATATTTCAAAACAAACAATATACTATTATAAACCCAGAGTGCAGAGATTTGAGAGAGATTAGGATGAAATGGGCTGATAAACAAAAATGAATCTATAAAAAGTAGACGATTCAGGTAGTAAGGTTATAATAACAATTATTAGAAAGTAACTGGATTTCTGCTAACTGAATATTAAGTTAAACATTTAATACCACCAACACGTAAACTTAATTGGAATATAAACCTCTCGAAAACCTAAGACAGGGCAAGTACATTTAAATTTTAACAAAAATTAATAAAAATAAAATGATCATTAGAATTCAATTTCCGTTCACTACAGCCCCCTTGGTTTGTTTTAAAATTACATTCGGCAAAGCATTCTACAACAGTTGTTAGTAGAGGAATATACTTGTGCTCTTATTAAAAATTATACTTGTGTGTTAAAATGAAATGTTAATTAAAAATAAAATAATTTATTCTTAAAACTATACAAATAAAACTATAGGCATACCTATGGCAAAAATTAAAAAAGTATGTTGATGAAAATTATTATTATTATAACTATTATTAATAAAAGTGCTAATGTGGAATGTAGTAGTAACATCCGTCCCAACAATATGTAAAGGAAACTGTTTTTTAAAAATGTCAACATAGTTGAGTTTCTTCATTTATTGGCTTATCATTATTTTCTTCTATTCACTGAAATAGTGTATTTTGTATGAACTTACCCGTATCTCTCGTCCAGTAATTAATAGCTTTCGGCGATGCTTCAACGTGACACACCAGCGTGACGTCAGTTCCGGTGGGTGCTCCCACCAACTGGTTTGGTACTTGGATAAGCGGGTGGACTGAAACACAGAAGCTATCATTTAGTATAACAAACAAAAAGCTCGTTGCTATGTAATTCTTTGTAAATGTATATTAAAACTCTGTAATTATATCTACAGTTCAGATGTTTCGCTTTTTTATAACGTTTGTATTGGATTGCACTGTTAGGGAAGCAGAACATTTCCATGCTTCAGCCTTGCTCAAGGGATGGCCGTTTGCGCCCCAATGGTGGCACCTCCGGGAATAAGGGATGAGGTGAAGGAGACATCGGGCAACCAAGATTTAGGGGCGGTGATAAGACTTATTATTTTGATAATAAATAACCAATAAATATTATAATAAACCTGGGCCATCGCGGGCGTAGGGTAACTAACAATGTTTCAAAATGGAATACACCGACTCCGGAAGAGGTTTCCCTCCATGGGTTTCGGGTCCCTCAGAAGAAGGCGGGGCAGTAACCTTACAAAGGCGCAAGTTACTGTCACACTGCATACAGCACCAGTGCACCTCGTCTGACATGTTTTATTCTTGAAAAGAACAAACAGAAAGAAATGAGAGAGCAAAAAAAGTCGTGCAAAGGTATTCGCCTTAGCGATTACAGGAAACCACGAAAAAAACCAAGGCAGGATGGTTGTACTCAGGACATAACCTAATTGCCCGAGTCACTTAGCTGGATCTTGATGGCGTTGAACTAGAAGTATGAAATATTTATGCTTTGTAATGCTTTAACAAAGTAAAGTTTTCGTTGAAAGTGTCATTTGTAGCACCCAAAAATCTCCATTCATTTCGCGCGCGCGACAGATGTGACAGATTAAAATCTATATATATATATATATATATTTCATCTCTAGGAAGTAAATTGCATTTGCTCAGTAAATGTATACGAGTATTTCTGTTAATGTAGCGTATTATAATAGTGCTTTATGTATTACATGCATATATTGTTAAATATAGTAAAATAAATCATGTTTCGAAACTGTTTAATGCAGAAATAAATTCTGTTAATTAAATCTACAATAAGTGCAAAAATTCGTTGCATGTATTGTGAATAAAGCAGTCAAATAAAGTATCATATGCCGCGCTTATAATGTAACACATTCTTTAACCCTTGTCCTTGGTTTGAGTTACATTAATATACAATTACTTTGCACCATACTGCCTGCCATCTGCTTCTCAGTGAAACTGCAGCAACATAAAGACTATGTAGTTCACGAGGAGTATTGTACAGTTCAAAGTTATATAAATAATTACATCCCCTGTGAGGTGAGTCTAATAAAAGCAGGACCAGCTTCTTGAAGCTTACGATAAAGCAATAATAAGCGAAATATGAAACATAAAAAAAAATAAGAAACGTTAAATCTGAGCTGTAACTTAGTTATATAAAATCAATATAAGAATAAAAGTTCTGAACTGTTTTTCTCTATGTTATAGAAACAATCACAACTTCTATAATGGCGTCTTTGTATTGTGCTTTATAAGAATTATTGGAATTCCATACCTTGCTACAATATTTCAAGAGACAAGGTGATGTAACGGTTTTCACCAGCTAAGGATCTTCTAATGGAAACCTAAGAAGAATGTCTATGCGTACTAATATACAATGGTGTCATTCTAATTTCTAACAAAATTTTAAAAGAAAATATCTTATTAAATACATAACTCGTTACAAATAAAGAAATTTACAATGAAATGTGCTTTTACAATGATGTTAAAACCACTTCTGCCTGAAGATAAAAAAGCGACCAAAAGCTACTAGTGGCTGCTGTGAATATATGTTAGCAGTTGTATAGCGTTCAAGGTGTAGCGAAGATTTCACAAAAGGGGTTGCGTCCCAATCAGTAAGAGGTTTATTTATGAATTGAGAAATATTTTTAACGAAAGGGGAATTTGTTTTAGATGCTTGTTATCTGATCCTGGTTGAACCACGTGCCATTTTGAAGAAAATATGTGTAAGTGTTTAGCGGGCTCTACATACTTCAGCCTTGGACACTTTACAACACTATTACAATTCGAAATTTCTAAGCATGCATAGTGTGTACTTGTTCATGAAACATTGGCTTTGGAAGCTGACCATATGGACAATTTTTTTAAAAGTTCAAGGATATACCGAAGTATCTTTTTCTTATGCTATGTTTATTCAATTTTTCACTTTCCTAAACGTCAGTCACTGTGTAATCCATTTTACATTTCTTAGGCGTACCGATATTGCCAACATCATTATTGAAAAAAGTACACTTGAACGCTTCATTTTAATTTTTTACATCTAAACTGAAGCACAGTTTGTACACTTATGGTCCATTTTTTTCCCCAATCTTTTGTTGACTATTAGAAGCTGCAGGATTGCCAACTCCTTTATTCAATCAATCTGCTAGCTGGCAGGCCTGCTTCGCTAATCGCGGCTGTGATAGGTTATGTTTTCTTCAAATATTTTTATTGTCCACACTGAGGAGCTATTTCCTACCTTCATAGCGCAGGGATTAATTAGTAACCTATGCAGCATTTTTCGTCTCCGGCTTATATTAAAAAGATTGTTGTCGGTCATTTACATGATATATGTGTGTTCTAAATGTTCTCTCTTAAATTTAATGTATGAATTAGGTTCATTTTTGAGAGATGACATGTTTGAAATGAAACTCTAGAATCATTAGCTAGTAGCACAATTAAAAATTATTACTGGTTCGCAGTACTTTTACAGAATCCTGATTCATTATGTGTACCTAACCTAACCTAACTTACTTCTTCAACTAAATCTTCTAGTCATCTTTCTGACGACTTATACAGCTGTCCAGGGTTTTCATTTGAAACGTTCCCAATGTGAATAAAACCTATTTAAAATAAAAGTTAATTTAAATAAAAACAAAAAATAGGTTATGGGAAGGAAGATTAAAATCAATGACTATATTTTAGATTTCAATATCTCACCCCACAGCCACCTCTATTATGAAATTTAAAATTGTCTTCTATCTTATTATGTACAATTTTAAAGAGGGTTCAATTGTTATCTTTCGTTGTCTGGCAACCTGGACTGCTATTGTTGTTGAACTTGGACAAAATAAATTTACAAATACTATTCAACATTTATAGTAATACTTATGTTTCAGTAATACAATTTCAAAATGGTGTATACCCTACTAGAATGCTGAAGTAAGCAGATTAAACTAAAGTTCCGAAATAGCCTTTATTAATAATTGTAATATTACCCAAGTTAATTGTATTTTCATCCTACATCTAACTTACTTTTGGTTCTGTCCAAATTCAAACAATGTTCTCTACAATCCAAATTTCCCGTCAATGATAGAAAAAAAAAAGATGTGATAACACTTGCATCCTTTTTAAAAATTAAATATCTTATGATACGTCGTCTTTCAAATTTGGGTTGCCTACAAAAGAGGGCATGAATCTAAAATGTAACCAACATTAGTTTTAAAATTTTCCTCAATATCTAAATAGGTTTTTTTTGTTTCCCCCCCTACAAATTTAATGTGTTGTAAAAATATTGGTTCAGACCGTAAAGTGTGGAAATGAAAATCTATATTATATCTCATATACCTCCAACTTTACTTTATTACTTAGCATTAACGAAAACATATAACACATTAGAGCAGAGAACTAATAATGTTATCTTTCTTTAATATAATGCCTTCATAAACGCGGATCAAAACACCACGTGAGTTTCGTGCCCTGGAGTACAAGTGATACTGTAGCTACAAAGAAATACACGACGTAAACTTTAACATTTTTCAAATTTTGTGCGTGTAACACGAGGTATATCGTAAAGACCTAGCTCATTGGAAACGTATGCACACTTGACTATCCTAGTGGCCTTTTTACTTTCCAAAGCAGCCTGCAAAGATTTTCATTAGCAGCTGCCTGTCGCAGTCTGCTTAATATTGCTCATCATCTGAAGTTCTTCCTTTCAACATAATAGGGTACCAAAGAGTACATCTTTTATCTTATGTAGAATCGACATTGCGCACCATCATCTATCCTTTCTATATGGCGCGATAGCCCTCACCAGAGCCAAGGCTTGAAGCTGCGATCCCGCGACTTCAAAAACAGAGGACGGCTAATTAGTAGATCTCTGTCTTTGGACGACAAGAAGCTCCAAGCACCTCAGAAAAGTATAACTGTGCATTGAGTATTGCTTGGCGGCAACCCGCTCCACTTACACAGCTCTCGCAGGAAAAGTACCCGGATGTAGAGAGGAGACGCCTGCACTTTAGCTTGAACTGTTTTAACTCACCATACTCTCCGTCCTATGATTACGAACACCTAAAGTGTTTCCAAAGTGGCCAAAGGCACATCAGCACATCCGCATGATTCTTGACATATATAATGATTCCTTGAGAAATAGTTATTTAACAGCTTACAGCTTTGAATATTAGGGCCGATTTGATATTATTTTCTGGGGTAATGTGTAAAAATTAAGAACTTTGGTCAGTTATTTAAAAGGATATTTCCTGTACCATATTTCCGAGTTTAAGGAGTTTCTCAGATAAGATATCCGAAAATTAGATAAGTTAGGTGGTAAAAATAACAAAAAGAACACATTTAAATTTGTGTTTAAGATTATTTCATTTATTGTACACATTTCTATAAATTCAGAAAGCATTTCATCTACGGTTTAACAAATTAATCCTAAAATGATGAGATCTAACACCATATTATTTGTAATGAATCATAATGCTTTCCACTAGAAGAATGAAACTATTTTCAACAAAACTGATCATTTAGATAAAAACATGAAATTAAATTAAAAGTATTAATTTTAAGCATTGCAATCTTGTCCAAGATCTGGGTACATATAACTTTTTTAACGTGTATGTGTCAGTGTCGAAGGCGATTTCCTCGAACAGGCCGGATGGAAGACGTGGCGAAAGCACTAAACTATTCCTCTCTGGAGGGGGTAAAGTGGGGTGGTTTAAGAACCGCAAGGAATGAACAGGCTCGATGTGCCCTAATCGAGGCGCATCCGTCATCGGTGTCAAATGCAGTACCTGAACCCTCAGTGGTGATGACGTCAAACTGATACACAGCCGATTAATATCCTGAACGATCAAAGAGTAGAACCGGGTTGGGGGAGATGGTATAAAGAAAAGTGGCACCTCCTACCCGGCTACGCCCAGATTCTTATTCTTTCTCTTCTTCAGCTTCAGTCCCTTTTGTATATGTATTTTTTTTTCTTTATTCCGCCTATTTCTTTAACGCCTAAAATGAAATTGGCTCTTCTTGCATCAAGTTGTCATTTATAATATAGATTAAAGCGATATTTGCCATACTGGCAAAGAACAGTTGAGAAATCAAAATCTACCTTTCTGAATGGCGCATTCGGTGTAAACATTAAATACATGTATATTTGCTACAGGCAAAGTAATGACACTAGAAATACTGTTGATAATTATACCAACTAATAAAGAAATGTATTTATTTTTGAGACTTTGGCTTCGAATATGTTATGCTTAAGTAAATCATCAAACATCCACACATTTATTTCGACATGTGCAGATTATTTCAAAAGTTTTATATTTTATAATGGATCATCCTCATCCGCTTCTTCACTTTCCTTATCTAGCCTATAGTTGTCCGCCAGCGCTCGGTGCGCCATTTATAAATAACTACGCTTGTGCTCTCTGCCGCTTGACTTTAGAACTCCAGTGCCTGACTGATAAGTGAGTTGGTATAATATCACTCATTCACTCGCTTACTCATAATTTATTAAAATTATCTTTAAAAAGATAACAAACATAATACTGTAAAGAACATTTCCCTTTGATTATTGATTTATGTATGAAAAGATCAGTAAAAAACTCAGAAAACGTAATGGCATCCATTAGCCCTAAGAAATTTCAAAAACACACTATACCTGCTTTCCCTAGTGACGTCCTCATACAGATAACTTTCTAGCTCTGCAAGCGCTGATAGCGTATCCCTAACCAGCGAACAACAGGAACATTCCATTGCTTGTGGCTTATGTTGTGTATTCAGATGTTTGTAACTCTTATTTACATCAGTAGCTGCTATTAAACTTCTATTAATTTATTATATAGCTACTGGTAATTTTTACATTTCCTGTGATATTTAATGTCAGATGTACCAAAAGATATCTCACGCATATTACTGAGATAGAGAACGCATTAGAAGACAGTGAGGAACTTCTCGATCGAGAATGCTATTTTATGTTGTTAATGGTTTATATTTTATACACGCATAATCAACTTTGGACTGAGACATGTTCAGATTAGATTCACTACTTTTACCATTTGCCATTTGTAATGTTAAATGCAGTGATATAGCAGTAAAGGGAATTATAAGTAGTTGAAACTAAAGCGTACCAATTTAAATGAGATATTATTATATGGGGACAATCAGTTACACTGTACATATTGCACATTTAGATACCGCTAGTAACTTAACTACTAGAAAACATGTAATACATAAAGCTAATAATTCATTTCATTTCGAATAACTGCATTTTCATATGAGCGTTACTGTAAACTCGCTACACTGTTTGACTATCACAAGAAAGATGACTTCGTTGTCAGGGCAGATAGTACTGTGAAATCTGTTCCCTCCAACCCCAGTGAACCAAGCATATTCTTTCCTCTCCTGTACGTCGGTCCTGGTGGTGTAGTGGTTACCATACTTGCCTCCTAAACCCAAGATCGCGGGTTCGAACCCGGCCAGGACCGATGGATTTTTTCGGGCGTAAAAATCCTAACTATGTCTTCCTTCCGAAGAAAAGTAAAGCCCTGGGTCCCGTTTACGGCACGAAAAAGAACCTCAGGCCTGAAAGAGAGGCCTCTGAACAAAATTTGTCGGTCGTTTCACGCCCTGAGTTGAATGTTAAAGAGCGTTCCATAAATAAATCAATAAAAAAAATCCTCTCGTGTATATTATGTTGTGTATTACACAGCATTAATGTTTGAATATATGCACAGCAAATTCCACTATAAATGAATAACGTATTTTTTCATGACTCCTGCTCATTTCATTATTTCATTTCTAATTTTTTGTTAGCTGGAATGTCTTGACTCTATAGTATATTCTAGAGCATGAAGAATTTTTCTGATACCTATTACTGCAGTTTCCCCCCAGAATAAAATATAATGTTCAACTTTAGGGGCAAAGTGTATAAATTACAATAATTTAACGAGATGCCTCCCTGTAGCTCTGAGAAAATAAGCAGTATTGACCTTCTATAAATACAAAAATATTATTCTCCCTACTTTATGAACCTGAAATGCATAGGACAGTTCAGTGAGTGTATTCTCTCAGAGAGAATAGCTTTAATATTTTTAATACAAATGTGGTTAAAATACGAGTTTGACGTCATTAATCTATAAATGACCCAAACTATAATTTCTTCCAGAAATTCAAACACTTTTGGCAAACTGGAATTTGAAAGCGAATTTTAGAAGAGGATATGCCAGCAGCAATTCAATGCAGATGATTCCATTGATATTTCAATATACAAATTGTAAATAACCTATAATTATATTCCAGAGAAAAATTAGTACAGCGAATTTATAGTAACTATTTCAATCATGTGGTGTCATCATAAAATCGACTAATGAAACGAATTTTTTTTTTAATTTTGACCAATCATAGCCCTATTATTAAATTATATAAAAGTTTTATGGCCAGTATAGCCAACTCTTTATCTCCACTATATAATTTCCTAAGCACGCATACCCAAAACCGCGAGTTCGAACCCGGCCAGGATCGATGGATTTTTCCGGGCGTAAAAATCCTAAGTATGGCTTCCTTCGGAAGGGAAGTAAAGCCGTGGGTCCCGTGTCGTACATTTACGGCACGAAAAAGAACCTCAAGTCTGAAAGAGAGGCCTCTGAGCAAAATTTGTCGGCCGTTTCACGCCCTGAGTTGAATGGGACGCTGATGACCTGAGCTGTTAAAGAGCGTCCATAAATAAATCAATCAAAAAAAAAATCTAAGCACGCATCACTGACTACTTTTCTGTGTTTTCAGTAATTGAAAATTTAACTAAACTTACTGTGTATTCACTTAAGCAATTGTTAATACGCACTCAGTCAAACAGTCTGAAATCATTTTGTTAACTATATAACAATATCTGCCTAAGCAACAACAAAATTTAATAAACACGTTGTTCAGAATGGTAAAATTTTATCTCTGTTTGGTTTTTTACAGTTGGTATTAGCAAATCTAGCGGTAATGACGTGTGAGTCCACTTTCGTCTATTTCATTCTCACGGTTTCTGAATGGATAAGTATTCATAAGTAAACATAAAATTTTATACAATTGTTAATAATCTGTGCAAGAAATTAAAATAAATAATACTTGCATTCTTATTCTATTCATGAAATAGCCCCAAACCCGTAATTGGCTCATCTGTATTGGTATTACTGACAATCGTTCGTTTGTTGCTAGATGGCTTGAAAAGGTTAAGTACTGATAATGCAATTGTACAATAATTACAATATTGTAAGCCAAGTTTACGAGAATTATATGTAAATAATCACTACGTTCTTGAATTTATGGGCAATCTCAGACTCGCTTGTGATATTACTTGTGATAAATATATATTTACCGTGAAATTGTGACAAGAACGTCTACACATTCTAATTCTATGATAATAATAATAATAATAATAATAATAATAATAATAATAAAACTTATAGAAGAAGCTCGCAACATCACAGCAGCTCTGAGAAAACTTATGTGGAGAAATATTATTCATCATCACATTTGGCATTTATTTTTAAACTGAAATGGTGTCCAACGATGGCAGTTTTCTCGTTTTGAGATCAAACGTCTTTTTAAGTGCATTTTAATTAAATAAAATCCAGTTTTCTTTGAAAAAAATGTACTATGACTAGTAACAGAAGACAAAATATACTCTTGTGACTAAAAGTTAAGACTAAAAACAAAAAATCCTTGATCTTGTGCGCTATGTGTTTGATGGAGACAGAGGAAGAGATTTCCACAGAGATTTTCTTTCCTTGCTGCCAACTCTAGTCTTCCGCATCTCCAAGTTTTCTTTTCTTTGCTCTAGCTTTCATTTTCTGCCATCGTCCCCTCTTCTGGCGTTTTCTTTCTTTATCACACACTCGCGCACATGCACACACACATACACATAAACTTAGAGGCTTTCAAAATTCACTTCGCATATTTTATTTTTTATCGCCTATAATGCAAGGGAGTATCCTTTCTTCGGGAAACAGGCATGGTAAAAGATGATTTTCAATTTCGCACTTGGCACAGTTTATTTACGCCCTTCCTCTCCCACACAGAAAGGGTATGATGGAACTGAGAAGAGGAAGTTTTTTACCATGACGTCACACCCTCTTTCTAGAGGTGGTGCATCAAATTCCAGAGTAAGACTCGGTTTAAAGCTGACACGTTCATTTATTTTGTGAACACGTTTCGTGACTCAGGTAAAGGTTTTGTGAATGTTACCCAAGCTTCCTTTTTCCACATGACAGTAATTGATAAGATAATGAAAACTATTATAAGAGATAGCTGCTGTTTGAAAGCCATGTATTTTGTGCAGTTTGCAGTTAAAAACTTTTGCAATATAGCACATTCCAAAACACTATACTTGTCAAAAGTGGGTTCATTTATTTATTTAACATTTGTTCAATGTCATTCAAACGATAATGATGCTAATTATAATAACAATAATCTGTATTGTAAACAACTAGTCTAAGCAGAAACAATGTACAAATCTAATACAGGATTGTTTTAACGAATACTTTCTGTTAACAAAGAAGTGTTGTTTTGGTTTATTTATTGGACGCTCTTTAACATCTCAGGTCATCCCATTCAATTTAGGGCATGAAATTCAGAAATCATCCAGCAATTTTGAGTACGTGGATAATCGGACTGACAGCCAGTCATAGGAGTCCATACTACGCATGAGTAAACACTCAGCGAACTCAGTGATTTTTTTTAACGTCTCGTGCAAGTGCTTCCAGAAAAAACATCGTCATCCATTTCTTTTAATTCTCCTATAACTAAAATTTGGCCATTTGCTATTTCTGATTTTTCGTCCTCGAAAGAGAGATAATTTTCAGTTCGTAGAAGGGATAATTGAGGTAGAACACATCTAAAACAACTAACGCTTTGTTTTTAGTAAACTACTATTTCTAATATTAAACATATTCGTAAAAACTGCCGACTATAAGTGAAAATTGTGGCCCAATAAAAATATTTTGCTTCTTTTTAAAACTTAATTCACATTCTACTACTTTTCATTTTTGGCACGTGTGTACACCATATTAGTTGTCGCAGGTGAATCGCTTCATTATTTACTACTATCATTATGGTAATGGACTTGACTAAGAATTTTGGTGTACATATAGGATATGGCGCCTATTTACACGCGTTCATAATAAAAGCCTAGAAGTTAGGTAAATGCCTCTTCTATCAAGGTAGTTATGTTTAAGAGTCAGATAGAAATGAACATGTTTCCGTACATTTGGGTTTGTAAGGCCAGTTTTTATTATGTCTTCTTTGCCTATGATGGCTTCTGTTATCCATTTTAAGGCTTAAATATTTTATTGCCTGTGTTGGATCGTTATGAAAAATGTATGCTATTATTTAGTGTTTTAAAAAACACACAAGGAATTTCAACATATCGAAGTGAAAGAAGTTAAAAAAAACTAAATTGCATATTCTGATCACAAAAATATCTATTGAGAATCGTGTTATAGTTTCATTTCTTTTCAAGTAGTCCAAAACTTTCTCCTTAACCCATTCACTTAAGTTCTATAAATAACAGAACCTTCATTAGTGAAAGGAATGCACGGTTAACTCGAGCATAGAAATACTAGGAAATAGACAGGATGAGGGAAGTACTGCAGTTTTGAATATTCCTGAGGAATGACCTTGTTACAATTTGCGCGAGACAGTTTTAGAAATCTGATTCTCCCATAAACACATAAATAGGAAATGAACTCGACCAAAAACCACTGCCCATCTTTTGCTCATTTGCCAGGGCTATTCAAAGCTACATTACTTTGTCTTGATCAACATTTCCAGATGTCCTGAAAGGTGAATGCTCTGTTGTAACTGTTATGAATCCTTCCGAAATAGCTTGTTTTAAATATGCTTCAATCACTTCAGAGGAAGCAGAGCGTTGTTTTCCGTGATGAAAAATGCTCTCTCTAACAAGCGGCTGGTTCTGACATTTGATACTTTCAAAAACATATTCTTGTTTGCTTGTAACCAAGAAAAGTAGACCGCCTGTGGTGCCTCAATAGTAAAAACGGGCGTTAAACACTAGTCAAAAAAAAAAGTAAGCATAAGTACTTTAATTATGGGATGAAGGAATTATTAAGTATATTAAATATCTATTTTTAGTAATAATGAGTGACATTATTTTTTGTTTTCACTTTTAATAAGTGCTTATTTTAATTATATTATTGCCTGTTTCAGTATTTTAAATGCCTTTCTGCCTGCCTACTTTAACCAAAAAATGTTTGAACTTCCGTGCTGTGATTATCAGGTTTCAAGCGAACAAATAGTACACTGAGAGAGAGAGACATTTGGAAAGTATGCTGCTAGATAGAAAGTGAAGGTCATTGTAGAACACTGCAGAAGTTATTATATTTCGAGCAAGGATGGGCCCTTGATCGCGCAGATGGAGAACAAGGACTAAGTCTAGTATATCACACGGCTTGTGTGCCTTCCTACAGTCTGCTGAGTTGGCAGCCAGAGAAACCAACATAACAAAAAAAAATGAACTTTCAAGATGTAGGTTTTTTTTTTTAACTTAAAGAGAGATGTTTAAGCCCGGAGGGAGCCTTGTGAAGAACAATCGCTGCCATCTCTCTGTCTCTGAGAGTACTGGTAGGAGAAGTAGGAAGTACGGCATCTATGAGTATTAAAGAAAAACAAGTATCGAAAGCAGAATAGTGAAGGTTGGCATGTTGGGCTACGGGCAAAGAAGAACAGGTTTTGACAGAGCGTCTGTGATTGTCCATTTTGAGTGAAACTGCAGTGGAGGTTAAGCCAATGTAAAAAGCAGGACAAAATTTACACACACACACACATATATATACTACCTTCTTCAGGTGATCTAAATTTTCGCAAGTATTTTAACTGGGATTGGGTTTACACCCTGTAGCAGTGAAGAAAGAGTAATGAAAATACAATAATTATTAAGAGAAAAATACTTAAAAAGTCAACTTAATTAAATATAAACTGAATTAAATAAAATAATATATTAAGGTATTCTGTGTGATAAACATAAAACACGTGTGTGAGATATAATATAAGAAGATAATTAATCTTTCCAATCCAGAACCAATAGTGTCCCAGAATCCCTATACATTTTCCGAAATGGGCAATCCTATTACGGCAAATTAAGCCGTAAGTGTTGAGCAAATTTAGCATCTGATTTAACAACCGTCAGCACCTGAATATTGCTGCATATATTTATACTTTCCTGGAAAATTGTTCCCTTTGTTTCACTGTCATTGCATAAATTAAATTAAAGAAATTCAGCCTACCAACATAAAAAGTAACTTTAATCATTATAATTGCTACATAATGCAACCACCATGACCATCAGGAACGCTAAACTCAGTTATATACAGTTTCACTGAACCATATTCAAGTCCCGTTATCCTATGGAAAAACGTTCATAGAATGAGACTGCGGAAAGATCTCTCTCCTCTTTATTGATTACAATTTCATCTCAAGTCAGAAACTAGTGAATTTTGGTGACAATTTGACAATTGCAAAATGTTAGAATGGTAATTAATATGAAAAAGAATAAAATGGCGGAGTAGGCTAAATATACTGCTCATACGAGATAACAGTTTGACTTTAAATATATTGAACCCGCTTACGTAATTAATTCACTGAAGCAAATCAATACAAAAGCTGGAGTTGACCATATTAACATGGAATTGGCGAATAAAATAATTTATATCATTCTACTTTTTTTTTTTAAATTAGAGTTTAACGCGCGTTTATACTACTGAGGCACCACAGGCGGTGAACATTATAAATGAGTAGTGTTTAACACCCATTTTTGCTACAGAGGCACCACAGGAGATGATCACTGATGATACATGAAATGAAATGATTAATTGGGAAAGGATTTATTTTTTAAGGAAGGAATCGTTCCAGGCCTAAGTTTAAGGTACCTCTCCGGCATTTGCCATTTATGACTGAGGAAAACCCGGAAAAAACCTGTCCTGGCGGGATTCGAACCCCAGACCTCCCGCTCACAAATCCGCGCCTTAACGACCTCGGCCACCCGTGGCGGTAGGTGAACACTGATGATAAATGAAATAAAATGATATATTGGGAAAGATTTTTTTTAAAGGAAGGAAACGTTCCAGGCCTAAGATTAGGGTATTTCAACGGTATATATCATTTATGAGGACTGAGGAAAACCTGGAAAAAACTCAATCACGGAGAACGGTACTGGTGGGATTGGAACCCAGAACGCCCGCTCACGAGCCCGCGCCTTAACGCCCTCAGCCATCCGTGGTGGTATATCATTCTATGTACGTAGATTCATATCTTAAATGCTTCGTTGATGACATAACAGAAAAACGCCTTTGTGTGTCCACTTCCTAAAATTAAATCACCTGTTACTTGGAATAATACAGACGTATTAATATCCTACAAGACAAACAAAAACTTAGAATATTAATGCTACTTGAATTCAACAAAGCTGACTCCGTCGACATTAACTATTAATAGTTTAACTTAGGAGCATTAAATTTATCAGAACAAATAAAATACAAAATCTGCAGGAATAGCCGCCTTACTGTAGAAGAATTTATGTTTTAAAATATGTCAGAAAGGTCTGTATGTAGACACCATGTTAAACAACAACCATAGTATACGTTAGAGTTTATTATGAAATAAAACTAAAATTGCGTTCTATTATCAAAGTTAAGGGAGTAGAAATGTGAGAAAAGCTTGTCCAATGACAGAGCTGGCGACTGACTTGACATTTGTCCTACATGAATTGGTTTAACTGCCAGATCAAAACTAACTCAGTAGAAACAGAATTTACGAGCTGAAAAAGGTTAAAGTGTTTTCATTTTATAATTTATTTTCAGTTTTGACTAAAGAATAGTAAGAATCCACTATAAAATTTCCCATGATGTTACAGGTACGGTTTACATATCAGATGCGAACCCATGGGACTGTATAGGATGCGGCAAAGTTACTTACTGCTTACGATTTTTGTAAATAGTGCTAATGAATTTGTCAAATAGTTATAATATTGCATATAAAGAATTCTATGACATGCATTTCAAATATGAAATAAATAAAAATAGAGAAGTCAGGAGTTTTGCCTGAGAGTCTTGGAATAAGACGTAATGAAGACGGTTTGGGAAATTTTGCTCAGTAAGAAAATCGTTTTGCGAATTAATTTTTTCTTAATTTGTTCTCCTAAAACCTCTCGTATAGATCTCTTTTATGTACTCAATGATTTCCCTACTCAGGATTGCCATTTCAAATATTTGAATGCTTTCCCTACTCTTTTTTCAGACTTATCAATAACGTCTTTAGATGAAAGATTTTTAAGGAAATCAAAGCCCAAAAAAATTATAATTTATTGATATTGATACCAAAGCGAGTGACCGAGGTTAAGGCGCGAACTCGTGAGCTTTAGGTCTGGGGAGGAACGTCCTCCCTGACTGAGATTTTTTCCAGGTTTTCCTCGATCCTCATAAATGGCAAATGCCAGGCAGATACCGTAAAACTTAGGCCTAGGATGCTTTCTTTCTTTAAAAAAAACTCCTTTTAAATTTTATCATTTCATTTCATATATCATCACTGTCCATAACCTATGATGCCTCAGTAGTTAAATGGGCGTTCAACACTATTAAAAATTGTCATTGACCACTTTACTACATTTACGGCCTTCAAGATAAAACTATTGCCTTGACAGCCGTATGGGGTAGGACGCCTTGTTAGTGCAATGTGACCTTTGGCAGCTCTCCAAGCGGGATGGTTGTTTCCAGATCTGTTTCCTATGTAGTAAGTGGTGTTAACTTAACTTCTCACGACATTCTAGTTAATGATAGAGTTACTTAGTAGTTTCTCCGGCAATCATGAACCCCTTTCAATAGCTTTTGTACCATTTGACGAGTCTGTTTGTGACTTCCGGTATTTGTTATACATAGAAGAACTTTTCAGATTCTATTATAATAAATGAACATAATTATGTACATACGCTTCATCGAACGAGTATTTTTCAGTAGTCCAGTACCTATTTCTATTTTTTATAATGCGGCGTTAGAAACGATTCTTCGTGTACCGTTTAAAATCATTCAGATATTTCCGAATTATAATGTTAATGCTGTAACAAATATTTACAGCTACTTCACCATGCTTTTTGCTTTAAGGACTACATAAGTTGTTACATTCGTATTTTACATAAAAAAATTAAGAGGCCAACATATTAACATTAACATATACATTCAACATTAACAATGATTTTACAATAAAGATAGTTATTTGCATTACTATATCTTTAACTGTTTCATAAACTAGTACTTGATATAAGATCTTACTAAAACTGTACCTATATTAAAAAGGATCAATAAGTCGGAGAATCATATAGGTATGCTACGGAAAAATAATTAATTATTATATATATTTTAAATTTATTAGGTGAACTTGGTTTAATTAATATAATAGTAAGATAAGTTTATGAGAATTAGTTGTTTATCTACTTCATCAATAGACTTAAGTGTAAGGGAAAAAGCATACTCATCAACGTTTGATGATGTATTTCCCCGAACTAACCATTCAGCTACTCAGCTATTTACTAATATTATGTTGATATGATGCGAGTGAGGAATGGGGTGTATCAGAGTTCGCTCAGGGAAACAACATTGTTACGTCTCTGCAATCTCTTTCAATACGTTTTATGCTAAACATTGTTCGGATGTGGCAAAAGGTGTTAATAATTTATTCATTTATTCTTATTTATCAATTAAGACACTCTCACATATTCTTAATAGAACAAATAAGATGTATTCAGAGTTTCTGCTATGTCCTTGATAAATACAAGTAACCATAGCAAAGCTGGAAAATTACCAGGTATCCTGTCGCAGTGTTTTACTCTGACGAAAGCGGTAATACTAGACACTTTGGAACTCGGTGGGATGGAGTGAAGTCACTAACGTTTATGCAGCACTTTCCCTATTTTTAATACTGTTTAACGCCTGTTTTTACTACTGAGACACCACAGGCGATGGACACTGATGATACATGAAATGAAATGATATATTGGGAAAGGAGTTTTTACGTAAGGAAACGTTCTTAGGGTACCTTCCCGTCATTTGCCATTTATAAGGACTAGGAAAACGTGGAAAAAGCCTCAGTCATTAATGACGGCCTGGCAAAATTCAAACTCTACACCTCCCGCTCACAAGTCCGCGCCTTAACGACCTCGGCCACCAGTGGCGATTTTTTATATTTCAGCTGTGCTTATTTTATATTATACAGTTGTAGTGTATGGAATATTGTAACAATATCTTTCTACACTTAATGTTTTCGAAAATCTTGGTACCAAAATATTTATAGTCCTGGAGTATTTTGACAGTTTTGTGTGATAGTTAACGTTTCTGTTTGCATACTGGCAAAAATGACAGTTCACACTATATCACCAGAATATTTAAACCCGTCTCAAGTGGGTCTATCGTGAATGTATTAATGAGATCTGAATGAGACCTTCTCCTTACACAATCATATAAATTTGGTCACTAATTTAATTTGGGCTACACATAAAATTATTCAATTTCATTAATTTACTGTCATTTGATATTTTAATAAGGAAAAACGTTTTAAAAAGAGAATGCTACGCATTTTAAATGACATTCTATCTTATGGGATTTATCTCTGAAACAGTTTGACCAAAGTATTCGATTTTCTTTTGTTATGGAAACATACAGAATTGAACGCGATCTAGTGGTAGCGTAAGCGACTAGTAATCCCGGCCAAATAAAGCTGCATTACCGACAGGATTCAGTCCACGATCTATAAGACGTCCCGAAAAAACCAATGCAATCAAAACGATTATATATAACGCATAAAAAAGGCAATGCATTAATTATCAGGTCATAAGAGGATGCTCATTATTTATTCTGCCTAGTTTTACTGTTTGTACATCACTGACTGATCATAATTAAATGAAATATTGAGAGTTATAATTCTAAAAACTAGTTTCTTGCGGACAGCATTAACATTACTTTATTGTTACATCCCACTCTAGATGTATTAAATCCAACATCGGTATTATTCATATTGTTAAGACCTCCCAAAGAAAGCTTATAGAGCATAAAATGATAAGTTGTAAAAACTCTTGCAGACACATGCAGTTCAGCTTTCATGTGATTGCTATGATGGCTGCACTCTCAACGACAGTCATACGTTTACAACATGTGAAGTACCAATTAAGTTATTTTATCAAGTACACGAGTAATATCGTAAGATTAGGATGAGTTAAGTTAGGTTAGGTGTACGATAAAATCCCTGTCCCTCATAACCTCGATATTGCACACTCGTCAAAATCCAATGGAGAAATGTATCGTCTGAGCTTTGTGTAAAAGAGAGAGACTACGCTGATGAACAAATGTGCTCTCTCAACATCACAAACATTGACATTATTGATGATGTTAACATTAAAGTGAAATAATCATCGAAGCTAATCTACAATTTAGAAGCTACTAAAATGTTCCTTGCTGTGAGCATACTCCAACTGGGACTCTCAACACTTCTTGAAGAGATGAATTTTCTGGAATTAGTTGTCTTAAATATCACATTTGTGTAAAAAATGTGATGTAAGAGATACAAAATGAAACTAAAACGTACAGTTGAGACGAAATCATATCCAGAGAGAATTACAATCTCGGGTGGGACTGAGTGCTGATCAGCCTAAACATGGAGATAGTGGAACAATGTAAGGCAATTTCTACGCTTTCACTGATGTTTATAAAGAACTGATAAGGTGGCGTGGTTATTTCTTGTGAGTGCAGCATAGAAGAATCGTCTTTTAATGAGTATGCCTTTACTACTGCAAACTTTTTGTAGAAAAAATACTCTGCATAATATACCTACACAAACGATAAGTGAACATTGAACACTTCCCCCCATAAAATATGAGAAAATGTCCAAGAGAGCAAAATTAAAGATATGACATTTTCCCGTCAACGTCATTAAAGAAAAGCCTAAAGCATCAAAGATATTGTCTAAAATTCGTGTTGATTTCTGATCCAGTCAGCACACCACTTCAAGCAATGCAAAGAAATCCCGAAAAATCTCTTTCCCTGGCGTACTTTATCTTCTTAAAGAGTCGCCATTGAAGATAGCGCTAGATTCTTCTTCTAGAACTGGCATTGCCGCTAGTTCGACCAGGTTGAATAAGACAGGCGAAAACAGCAACATAGAATGAGTTTAAAGATATGCTAATACGTTTAAAACATTATTCATGAATTAAATATATGATTTAATAGAGCTTAACTACTACTAAATCTATACCTATCTGCAGTAATACGGTCATCGTTAAATATAAGTGGGGCAAAAAGGAATTTCTCTCTGCTTAATAAACTCTAAGTGCATTGAAATAGTTTCTTATCCATTTGTCTGCAGGTACTTAAGGATATTTTGCCGGTTATACTGAACTTTCGAGTCGCTGCAATGTTTCCAGTTTCCAGTTTCTTTTTTTAAAAAACGCGCTCCTAGAAGCTACACCTACGACAGTACAAATTGAGATACTTCCGTTCTTGCAGACTCTTGCGTACTCCCTTTTGTAACACAGCCATTTATAAATATTGATTTATCTATCATAACTATTCATAATTTTCGTTAAAGACGTAATAACGAGCGATGTTCTAAAACTTCTTGGCCTGACTCAGAGATGTCGTGAACATGGCCAAATTACTATGACAGCTATTAAGTATCATCCTTTAGATGGCGCGCTGTACAGTTTCAGAGCGCAAGTGTAGTCTCTTGTTTGTGACGATTGTGCGAACAAACTAGTGTTATTTTCTACAAAATAGATTGAAGGCAGGAGAGTTGGGTGAAATTACAAATATCTCGATACGCCGTGTCCACTGAATTTCACACAAAGTTTTGGGTGTGAGAAAGTTTCCGCTCGTTGAGTGGCGCGTTTATTAACAATGGACCAAATGATTAGAATGAAAATTTAGTAAGCGTGTTTAGACTTGTTTAAAAGGTTTCTTCGGCGTTTCATAACAGTTTATGAAACATGGACTCGTCACTACATTCCAGAGGTGGAGAAATCCAAACAGTGGATGAAAGTGCCCCAAAGAAAGCAAAAACGGTTCCATTTTCAGGAAAAGGCATGACTACGGTTTTCAGAGATTGCACGTAGACTACCTCCAGAAAGGTATCACCGGGGAGTATTACGCTTCACTGCTGAACCAATTGAGGAATGCTATTCAGGCTAAACGTCCACACCTTTCAAAAAAAAAAAAAAAAAAAAAAAGGTTCTCTTTCATCACGATAATGAGCTTTCACAAGCTTCTAGGATTGTTGCTGTAAAAACTGCATACCTTCACTTCTAAGTACTTCCACATCCGCCATATTCGCTTGATTTGGCTCCCAGTGATTATGTTTTGTTCCCAAGCCTGAAGGAAAACCTGAGTGGACGAAGATTTACATGAGATGCTTATTTTTCACAACTTGACAAATCTTATTAAAAATACGGAAATTGGATTAAATGCATTGATTTATAAGGTGAGTATGTTTTAAAAAAGTAAGTATTTCTTTTTAATCTTGTGTTTTCTTGGTCAGGCCGAGAAATTTTGGAACGCCCTATGTAAATTTTTCGGAAGGACCTTTGTATGCTCTCCAACAGGACATGTTCATAAATTTAGAAGTTACAACAAATTTCTTCTCAGCACGCCTTGTAATGCAACATGGATGGACTCGTGAGCGAATGCGATTCCCTTGCTTAGGTTTTATCCAGCTTTTCCTCAATCCCTATAATAACAAATTCCGGGGAGCCCTAAACATAGACCTGGAACACTTCTTTCCTTTAAAAAAATCCTTTAAATTTATTTCATCTCATGTATCACTAGTGTCCACCGTTTGTGATGCCTCAGCAGTAAAAACGGGCTTTAAATAAAAATGTTGTACTTATTCAAACTTTTAAACGAGAACACTTTCTTAAATGCTTACAATTGCTCTAAGAATAAAATTTTATTTTTAAATTTATATTATGAACGTTATCCCAAAAGTATTTAAGTTTGTTTGTATAAATCTATATTTTATCTGTAAGAAGATATTTCGTAACTTCAAGTGTTCCACATATGTCACCG
Source organism: Metallyticus violacea (assembly GCA_030762175.1). Taxonomy (NCBI): domain Eukaryota; kingdom Metazoa; phylum Arthropoda; class Insecta; order Mantodea; family Metallyticidae; genus Metallyticus; species Metallyticus violacea. The sequence goes on from CM060843.1 coordinate 50,090,454, forward strand.
AATTATTTTTCTGAAGGTTCGTAGGGAATCCTGTCTGAAAAGTTTGCATATGCATTACTTTCAAAGATAGTAAAATTGAGGTATTTGTATATTTTAGGACGGTTCCAATGGACTTGTTAGAGAGAAATGTTCGTTTTCTAAAGCAGAAAGACTAGGAACGTAAAGGATGGGTTATTTGTTGGTCCATCGCCGATGGCTTTTGATACTCGGGGCGCCATGCCGCACTGCACTGCGAAGCGGAAAGGAGATTTTCGTTTTTCTACACCCTAGTTGAAGGCTCTACCCCAACCTTCTCCCTCAGGCTTCCTGCTATCTGCTGCAATCGCTTATTGGAATTCCTTCTCCACTCGCCAACCAGCTTTTCCTATGCCATCAAAAATAGTTTCTCAGTTGTGGACCTCGGGTTAATGGGAACTGCATGGGGCTTCTTCAGTTCCAACTTGACCACATCCTCTTCAACAGGAAACCAATTACACTTGTAGCCTGCTTCGAGCAGAAGAATTTACTTAAATGCTGGCGATCCAGAAAATCCCTGCCAAAGTGGTTTTAGCTAAGTGTGATTCAAGAGAAAACCAAACTAAAACCTCTGAGTTAAAATGAAGTGTTTTAGTAGGATCTATCCTTAATGTACCTAAGCCTATGAAGTCCTCCTATTGGCTAGAATAATGTTCCGAGTTTTAAATTTGTGGATTCCTCCTGTTCTAAGGAATAAGACAGAAGAGCGTGCGGCTATTGAAGGATTCTTCAGAATCAGCCTTCATTATTATATACTTGTATGATAGGTCAGAAGATTGGTATATAAAACTACAAAACATTTAGGTTTAAAAACGTCATTTGATTAAAATTCTACATCAGTGAAATAAGAAGTATCTGCAATTTAATAAAAAAGTGCATCGCATCGATTCAAGATTTATATTAAAGTAAAAAGATCTAAAATGAAATAGCTCAGGAACCTTGAGGTTCCTAGATACATATACTACTTTCTAAAAATATAAAATACCATTACTTTATACTTTATTAAATCTGATCGCCATTTAGTCATTTTTATATGAACTAGTGTGTACATAAAATGGATATTTTAACTGATTACGCGTTTTTCTCAGAATGATAATATGTTGAATCCCTCTATTACAGATCAATATGCAAATAGTGAACTTTCACAAGATTACACGATGCTTAGTAACGGCAGTGTCAGAAAGAAAATGAAAAATTGAAAACTGCTCATAGGAAGGGTATCAGAAATAGTAGGAAAAAAACATTTATTTGTGATCTACAGAATGCGCCAGACAAAATTTAGTTCAATTCAGTCAAGTGCATTCATGGACGGGATTTAGGTTTATACAGATTTTCACGAGAAGTAGGCTTTCTCAGTTCCAGAAGCTTCTAGAATAAACAAATGTAAATCGCGGTTACAAACGTTCAAAACAGCCATATATAATATAAAAGAAAAAAAATAAAATAACACTATTAACAATGTAACAAATTAACAGTAATTATAATAGTAGAAAAGGATAAAACACTAAGAAAAAGTCACACTTGAGATCGCTTTTGAGATGAAACTCTCATTTCAGTTTCATCTGTTTCCATGCATAACGTTACCTTCGATACTCAATATTTACTTTTATCACCGTCACTTGTCTTCTTGCGATAGGACTCTACGAGTCCGAAATATAGCGGTCTCAAGTGTGACTTTTTCTTAGCGTTTTATCCTTCTCTACTATTATAATTATTGCTAATTTGTTACATTGTTAATAGTGTTACTTTATTTTTATTTTTCTTTTATTTATATATATATATATATACAGTTAATTTACTAATCTGCCTCTACTTTTTAATTTTATATTGTAGTAAATTTAAATGTTATGACATTTTTTGACAATTATGGCCAGGTTCTTTCTCATTGTGAATATGTGCATTCAGAAGAAACACTTTTTATTCTTGGCAAATTTTCCTTGAATTTTGTAAACAGTAAACAAAACTCAATGACAAAAAAGTGCAATGCTAAACTAAAAAGTCTGTTCATTAACTGGCTAAACATTTTTTTAACAAATTAATGCCTTGCTAAGATATATGTATTTTTAACTGTGTACCATTTTTCCTATATGCATGCTTTCTTACTAACACACATAAAGAAACTTTTTTTAAATCGCTTCTTACGTTTATATACCGGACACATCTGATTATAAATCTCACACCTCAATATAACTGTATTGAATTGTTTAAGCAAAAAAATGTTAAAATTAAGGAAACTCTAAAATTAAAATGAAAGTATTTCCTTTATTAACACAGTCGAGAAGAAAATAGGACGCAGGAACACCAGATATTGATTCGGCACTAATCAAGCAATTAACTTATAAAGGCAAAAAGTAAAAGCAAAAGTGGGGGAAAGGATAATACCAGTTATAGGTAATAGGTTAACTGCGAATCTGAGCTATTTTTTTTAACTAAGCTGAGAAGCTCAGGCGGTAACGCTAGAGTCTTGCATTAGAGAGATCCGGGCTTCAAATCTCTTGAGACCGACAATCCTGAGCTTGATTTTTCTTCGTGGTTTCTGTAACCGTTTCTCGAATACTTGTCCCTAATTCCTTCTCATTTTATTTCTCTGTTGCATCATTTCACAGTTGCAAATCCAGGTGATGTGGGTTGGCGGTGAGCAGTGTGCAGTGATGGAATTTGCTCATTGGAAAAACGACCCTGGCAGCAGGCCCTTCGAGGGGCTCCGCCGGCGTCGTAAGAGATCAAAAAAGATAATCTAAATATGCCAAGGACCCCACGTGCATCCTTAACTTCCGTTCCCATGAACATGACCACTAGATGCCTCACTTCACCCCATTCTTCAGAAGGTTCGGTAAGATATAAAAGGCTTTCGTGTCTGAAATTCTCCATTTCATCCATCCAATTTATTTCCTCTTAATCTCTCCCTCTTGTCTCAAAAGCCACTATAAATAAATAGTTCAGTTTGTGAAAATGCTTGCAGAGTGTTTTGAAATCACATATGCCTAATTTATATTGTGCTGATATTTTTGCTACATAACATGGCTTATTAACTTATGAAACATATTAACAAAACGCAGAGAGATACTGCAAACATTGATGTGATAACTGAAATTCAATGGATACAACACTATAGAAATGTATGGTGATGGAAACAATGCAGCAGATTATTATATAGAAACTTATAGGATTTCTGTAGATTAAATAGACATAAAAGAATTACAAGCAGCTCTACAAGTAACAAAAAACAGAAAATCCACTGAGCTGGATGAAATTAATGCTGAATTACTTAAATAAAGTGAAACGATATTGAAATTCTGTTCTCTCATTTTTTAAATATGTTGGAAGAACTGTTTAGTACCTGTGAAATGGAACACAGCTGAAGTTATTTCCTTATGTATAAAAGGCAATAGAAATAACACAGAAAAGTATAGAGAAGCAGAGAAATTATTAAGTGCTGGCTACAAATTTATGGAAAATGTTCTTAATCAAAGATTACAGGCTATTACTGAGTAATAATATTAAAAGAACAATCAGATTTTGGAAAAGACGTTTATATAGCCATAATTTATTTATAATGAGACAAATTATTGAAAACGTTCTGAATTTAATATAGAAACTAATATAGCGTTTATTGATTATGATGATGACTTTGATAAAGTAAAAATGACTCTTTTATGAAAAATATTAAAAATACCTCAACACCTTATTAGTTTGTATGTATATACTAAAATAATTATTAGTTAGGTCTTATAATGTCACATGAAATCTTAACAAACCATGGTGTTCCACAAGGGTGTAGTTTATCAACCACTTTATTTAATATATGTATATATATATATATACACTTACTACCTAGTTATCAGGTGGAAAGATGAAATACAGTCTGAGATTAAAATGAAGCCAAACATATTTTAAAGGCTTTATTGATGATCAAATAGCTATCCTAGAAACAGAAGACATTTTACAAAGAGTAGTGTATAGATTAAGCCAAAATGCAATGTATTATAATTTAACTTGTCTACAAAGAAAACAAAGACAATGCCTTTTAAAGGGAAGGATTCAGTTAGATCGAAAACACTAATAAATGAAAAAATATAAGAACAAGTATCCAACTTCAATTATTTAGGATGTAATATTAGTTTTAAATTTGACAAAGGCATTGAGATTAAACTTAATAATTTTCAAATCATTGGTGCAACAATTAGAAGAGTTTTAGAAAGAAAAACTAGAAGAAAAACACATCGAAATGTTTATAAAATTTGGCTGCGCCTACTCTTATATATGGTTCCGAATCGTGGACAAAAAGAGAGAGATCACAGTCTGCGGAAATGAAATGTATGAGACATATAAGAGGATGCACTAAAGTTGATAAAATAAAAAATGAAACAATAAGATCAGATTTGAATACTTTTTTCAATTAACGATAGATAGGATAGATGAAAATAAAATTAAATGGAAAGAATATTGATAAGATGACAGAGAATAGATTTCCAAAGAAAATAATGGATTATAATCCAATTGGGAGGAGAGATGATTTGACGATAGAGACCGGAACAGGTGAAATCACCTAATCCTTGGAAGGAGAAGCGGATTTTTGGTTTATGAATGCCGCCCCCTCCCCAAATAAATATTACCGATATTAGTATAATCAATCACATATATTATAAATAATATTACAATTAATGATACAAGTTATATATTCATATTAGTTGTTAAGTTATTTGTGTATTTCATGGGTAGTAGAAAAAACTTGACAAAACCTTCAGAAATAAACCAGGAAGTGTTGTGTTTTGGGCTGGACAAAAGGCCAGATGGCCCTGTACATCTTTTGTATATCTTGTAAGAGGATTTGTATAAGAACGATCGCCATTAAGGTTTCTGGAAAATGTTAGGGAAATGCAACAGGTCAGAAAGTCCTCTATTATGTGAAAAGTCAGAAAGTTTAGCTTTATTAAAATCTAAGGCGAACCGTTGTATAACACTTGCTGATGAACAGATCATTGGGGGTGCAATAACATACAGAGCCCGACGTAACGGAACCAAGGGTGAAAAAAAAAAAACATCTGGAATATAAAACCTAAGAGGATATCCAATCAGGGAACTTAGGAAAATCATATGCAAACACCACGGCCAATAGATAGACGTGTAGAGGAAATGACTGTCGAAATTATTCAATATATATATTTTGAAAGACAGGAGGTGGCCTCCCGACCGGACTAAGGATAGTTTATAAAAGGTGGTTATTTCGAGGCTCGGAGATATTAAGGTCAGATTTTAGTTATCGGGAGAGGGGAATAAGTTCATAGTTCAGTTATCAGAGGACACACAGTGATCAGAGAATTATAGCGGGGAGAGTTAGAGACGATTGGTTTAGTTATAGTGAGTGTAACTAGACAAGTAGCTAGTTATTAACTGTTCAACTCAGTGAATCATCAGTCAGCTGGTTAGTAGATCAGTTTAAATATTGCAAGAGTGATTTAAGAATCACTTAACATTGTCAGAACGTAAAGGCGACCCTCAGAAGTGGACAATAAATGCAAGTGAATTTTATCTCCAGTTCCAAGACTTGCGTTCATCTCTTGCCTGATTCCCGGTCCTTTTACCCGTTGACCTGAAAAGGTCACAGAATTCCAGCGCTCTACCGACCGAATCTAGCTGTGGTATAGGGACACTTAAAGACAGCGGCGGGAGAAGAGATGGAGAACGTCTATAGTTCTATGTAATATTACGAATATTCTTATTAATTATAACTTATCAATGAACAACCATTCTTCCTCCTCGTCCCTCTTTAATAAAAACTGTCGCAGGTTGTAATTTTTTAGGCCGTTTATGTCGTTAATGAAGTCCAAAAAAGGTGTGTCGTGTAAGGAAGCTGAATACATAATTTTTGTTGTCTTCCTTTTCTGATAACAATATTATGAAGGTTTCGAAGACTCTGCATGAATAAAATTTATTTACGATTATCTATTTTTATTTATCCCATATTTTTGGATTCTAATTTCTTAATGAGGTTGACGAAAAAATCGTAATCCAAATTAAAGCGAGTGAAGCAAATAACTTTGCACCTTTAATATCCCTTAATCGAATGCTGCTAAAGCATAGATAGAGGCTAACAAATTTAGTGCATTGAGCATTTATCAGCATTATAGGAAAGCGTATTATCGTCACAAAGTCAAAAACTCGTTGTAATATTATTTTACTAACAAAATTCACACTAATAAGTTTGAAAGTTAGGGAAAGTTAGATTATATTCCGCTCCTCTTCGAAGCACCACTTAACCGCCTTTATACTTGTGCTTCGATGTTGCAAACACCACGTTTTCTGTCTCAATGCAGATTCAAACATGAGTAGTTTGTTTTGTAACATTCACACCTTAGAAACGGGTACCAGATAAAGTATTGACAGAGATTTTTTCTTTGTGGCAATTATATGTCTTCTCATGTATAAATGTCAATTTAAGTAAGATACTCTAATATCACGTGAATAACATGCCATATTTTCACTGAGCAAAATATGAGGACATGGCTTTGCACATCGTTTTATTTATGTACTGTCAATTGGTTTAGAGGAGTGTATGTTTGCGTTTTCCGAGCAGAATTCTGCAACATGGGATCTAACTACTTAAAATAACTTGACTCTGTTTTAGGATAAAATTGCCGGATAGTGTATCAGACTCTCATTTACTTGACCCAACTCCGAGAGGGGTGGCTTAGGGAATAACGCTTGCGACTCGCATTTGGGAAAAGGCGGGCAAAGACTACAAAAGATAATTATTTTACACGAATTTTCCTATCTCTCATTTTACCTCATTTCATTTTGTTGGTTCTGTTACAGTTCCGAAAGGGTAAAACGAGGTGGACAAGTGAAGTGTGCGGTGTGGCGGTGGCTTGCGAATTGGATAGGTTTCTACCCCGGCGTAGGGCGAATTGAAGCGGTTTTTCAGAATGGCTCGAATTCCTTAGAGGGAAACTCCAAGGTCATTCCCATCTACTTCGTTCCTTACCATTCTTGTATCCTGGTTGTCCGATTTCTTGGTCCCCTCATTCCTACCCATCCAATCCAATTCCTTTTGACATTTATCTTTGGAAAAGGTCTAAAATTATTCATATGCCCTGAAAGAACTGAAAAAATACTCATTTCGTTTTAGCTAAAAGTAGGCACATAAATTATGTTTAACCGTTTATATTCCATTGTATTTTATATTCATAGCAGATTACGAAGCTACGCTTTGCTAACCGTTCGTGGCAGGGAGCGCTCAGATTGTTTAGTTACAGGTTCTCTGGTGGGAATATCATGTGATTTCCCGATACTAATTTTCAACAGAATTTCAATACATTCCTGAAGGATCCCAAAATGCTCAACACATGTTCCGATAAATGTGCAGATTGTACAATATACTAAAAATACCAGAGGTGTTTGCATCGTATTGATCGTATTGTAACACATCAGAATTGAGTTTCAAATGACTGTGAATCAGGTAAGTCACAGAAGAAGCATTCATTTGTCTGCCGACCGAGTTGAAGCAAGACCACACTTCTTGCTGGTTCACCAGTCTTTGTCTGAAAACAGTGCGGCAGGTATACGATGGTATCCGGCTTATAACATCGTAAAAGTGTTTTCCCAACATCCACTCGATACACTCATTCAGTACGGGGGTGAGCTGTTTTAGAATGAACCCACCAGAGACTTTATGACACTGCAGAACATAATGAAGGATGTGATCCCCGAGTCATGATAGATATTCAGTTCTCTGGCAGTCTCGCCTATTGTAACCAGCTATTTTTGTCTTATTCGTTTTACCACAACGATAGCTGCAAGTGCTGCTGTTATGTGCCATTTATAAACTTTTGAAACGACATTAAAGCTTCCCCGTTCCGTTTGTTCATTCTCCAAAGAAGGTTTATCTTTCTTGCTACTTAAAAATAGCCTAACCGCATACTGCCTCTCTTTTGTACACGTCATTTCTGCTCGTGTTACAAATTTCTATCAGCCATTAAACCCTTGAACACGGGTACTTCGTGGGTAGTACGTCAGTAGTGCAACCTTCTTCTGTGTGCTTTTAAGTGTTTATTGTCATTTTAATGCTAGTTGTTTACTACCTTGTACGTTTTAAAACGGAGTATTAATAATTGGTCTGGCAAAAGATATAGAAATTACTAAAATCGCCAGAATTTATAAAATGATAATGGAGTTTGAATTGTGATAATTAAAAATGCAAAGTACGTTCATGAAACAGTTCAGATAATAGCTAGAGAAGCATTCATAACATGAACGTTGTGGAATGGTAAAAGGCATTTGATAAAGGATAGGCAATAAAAATAAGCGTATTGGACTTGCGATGCACAGCTGGAAATGGGTTAAAAATATTGCATTATAAGTGCAGGATGAATGTACTCTATATTAAACCGGTTTCTTGCGTTATGATAGAATCAAGTTTCCTCACGTCAGAAATTATGGGTGCTAATAAGTGTAAAAAAAACTTTTCTTTTAGTGGCGTATGAAGACAAATGTACTTTTTGTTATGAAGCAATTTTTAACATAGCGAGATTTTAGAGGTAAGCATTGTTGTGACACATCCATGTTTGGAGACAAGTGCCAAATATTTCTTTGACTAAGATAACCAACAATTCATAATCACATGACAATTTAATTACCCTTTTACGCTTGTGTATTTCAACAGTTGAATACATTTTAGCAAAATGAGAGCTTGAACATCATCCATTTGTTTGTTTAATGAAATACCTTCCAAGGTGACCTATTAACAATTGCCTTATAAAATGTTAATATTATAAGAACCCTTTTCAGTGCGTTTTCGTTAATATGCCGAACGGAATAGACAAAAAAAAGTTCTGCTTTCATTTTAAAGTCTAACTTTGATTGAATTTGCTGGTACTCGGTAAGGCTTAATTTCAGATAGGGTGAATTTTTTTTTCCTTCTCTCTGCCTTTCCAGTGAATGTCATATGCGCCACATGCATTCAAATTAGCTTATCTGTCATACTACAGCCCATTAGCCGAACGGGAAATGAGGAGAGTGGAATGTTCTTATGGTTTTAGGTTCGCGTACTAAGCTTTTTGTTTTATTTGCATTAATTTTATTTTATTTAAAATTAATAATGTACTGGTTATTTATATTAATAGCTGGTACTACACTTTCATTGTAAATTTCTTTGTTATTAGGCATAAGCTCTCACAGAGATGTACAACTTAAATGTTCGAAAATAAATGAATGTATTTCCCCTAATTAATAAATACATAAACAAAAGAATAAAATAAACTTAAAATTGGGTGAATAGACCATGCATCAATTAGGAATATATACCAATACATAAAACAGCTCTAGCTTACTTAATATAAACATGTGGATTGTTCGGAAGAGAATGTTTCGGTTCTTCAGTCATTGCGATGGCCCAAGTGGAAGTAAATTTCTAATGCGTTTCTATATGAACAACCCGATGCCGGAGGAGGGGCCCTTTCCCTCTCCAAGTAGTTTGAGCTCCTCAAAAGAGCCGCTTCCATATCAGCGAGCAAAAACCATTTAAAGCGCAAACCACCTTCATACCGCACAGTCCACCTCGCCTAGCACTTTCGATTATGTAACAGACTCAAAAGAATGAACTTATATACAATGGGTGAAGGGAAAACTCCTAAAAAGAAAATACTCATCCTAACATTCGCCTAAGCGACCAGGGGAAATCACGAAAAACCCAAGGTTAGGTTAGCCGGTTCCTCTTTCCATTGAACTACTTTGTTTAAAAATGTAAGCCATGGGCCAGGTTTAAGTTGAAGGACTTTCTCAGATTATGAAAGTAGTTAGGATAAATCGGCGCTGTGAGTATATGAAATTATATTTCTATAATGTGTAAATTGCTTTTACGTTTCTTTCATCACAGCCGTGTCATCCGTGATAGTAGCATTACAAGAAAGGGGTGGATGTAATCAGGAACACAATTTTGTCAAGACTGTTTCGCTTTCTTATTGACTTAGATTTGCTCCCTATTGCCAGTGAAACTTTAGCTCCGGATGGCATTTTGTGTTCTGAGAAAGGATATGGTATGATTCTCAATATGGGTTTTCGAGCAAGATACCGATTTCGTTAAAAAGGGATGTTACAAGAAAAATGTATTTCGTTTAAAAGGAGCAGATTGTGTGTTTTTTATTTATTTATTTTTTGTTTACATATTTAGATGTATTTATTGCTGGTGTTGGGAATTTGAAAAACTATTTGTCACCCAAGAAAGCCAGTGATTGTTGGTGTTAATTATAAGCATTGCGTTTAAAAATGAACAAGTTATTTAATAATGATATATATTATAGGAAAGTTTAGTATCTTCCAGAATCGGATGCAACAATCGCGATGTTACTGCTAGTGCTCGGTGTGTTAACGGAGAATTACCCCCTTTTAAAGGCAAATATACTCTTGTGAACATGCCTTAACTTCCATAGTTTCAGGAATATGCGGACCATTCGCTCTTTTCCATTCCTGAAGATAATGACTTAAGACAATGGAAAATGTCCTCTCGATCCCTGATAAGGAAATAATAATTATTATTATTAATATTATTATTTTATTGTTATTATTATTATTATTATTATTATTATGTTGCTGAATGTCAATGATGCCAGTATGCCAGTAAGATATCATGCACATATCTTTCAGATACTGTGTAACAGTGTGTGTATGTGATTATGTCGTTATTTTCCGATGTAAGTTGTAGGAAGCTCACGAATAAAAAATGAATCAAGATCTAAACCATGCAGGTCCTTTTTCTCAAAGGACCCCAAATAAAATAAAAAAAAAGTCACAAGGAAAGGTGTGAAACTTATAAACGAACCTATAGAATGGTTCAAAATGTAATAAACATTTTTGAATAGTGTGGATTATAAAGGGTGGTAATCTATCTTGAAACGATTTTAGCCAATTAATCGCTGATGCTGTTAGTAAAGGAATTACTACAATTATAACTCTTCAAAATATCACTAAAATACCAAACTCAAACATAAGCATATAAATATAAATAAATTATCAATGATCGCATCGTCAAGTTTACTCGGAACTTATTGCGTAGACGGTATACGAGAGTTATAAAAATGGCGTTTCTCTCACAATAGAAACGTTGGTCCGAACAATGCATGAGAAAAACGGATGACTATGTGTTTCCTTATGAACATAAATCGTGAAAGGCTTTAGTTTCTGTTTAAAGTATGAGGTAAAGTAATTGAGGAGTGTTTATGAAAAAAGTATGAGTGCTTGAATAGGTATTTTAAATTCGTTTCCTACACTAATATTAGTAATTTGTGTAAATCCCACTATAAAATGCAAAATACCTTCACAAGTATTACTATAACGATGGAAAAAATTATGTTTTTATATTTCATTATTGTAACGATAATCATAATGGTAATAATTCTTTTTATCAATATATGGAATAAATATAATTTAGATGATGCTGATGATGATAATAATAACTGTAATAATTCTATTGCTAGTTCATCAAACAGGATCATCAGCTTGATGATACACGAAGAGTAGGGGTGAGATAAGGCAGGTCCACAAGTGTAGCAAATGCGAAATACCGACGGTGCCAAAAATATATAAACACACTTTCATAGAAGATATCTATTTAATATATTTCAAAGCTGAACCAAAAAACAACAGTAATGTGTAGTATGATGCTCTATAAACAGATGTGACTCAAATATATTATGATAGCGTTGCTATGTGACAGGTAAATCAACAATGAAGCCAAGATTTTCATATGATTTCGGGAAAAAATTGAAACGGAATGTGCTGCAATTGCTGAGGACATTTTCACAAACGTTGCTCAATCAGTAATTCAACGTACTCAGAGCAGGTGGGCATTTTGAGCAACAGTTGTAACTGTAAAAGTCTAAGATGATTAGTGTTCATCATTTCCTGTTTGTGTGAATTCAGTTTTGTTATGTTAACACAGGTTTTCCTTTGCTTGAAGTGTGTATACATTTTTTCGCACCCTCGGTATGTAAATGAACTTGACAATTAGTTACATTGATAACTACATTTAAAACATATAAAAAAATTAATGTATAATGTATTTTCTGTGTGAATACTACGTTTTATAGTCTTTAAGCTCATAATTAATAGTGAGTTTACGTTATTAATTATGGAAACTATGAGTAATTAATATCCAAAAAATGTTAATGCAGCATGTAGTATGAAAACAACACACTGTTTTTGTGCCTAAGAAAAAACTCATTAAACTGTTTGTTCTAAGTGATTGTTTGAAGTCAACACATTTATAGAGCGCGTGCTGACGCCAATAACGCTAATGTTAATAACATAAACAAGACCCTGTGCAGTGACTCTGAAAACAGCAATACAACAGATACGGCCAGCGAGCCTGAGATTATAAAGATCTTTAAAATTACCTACCACACGCCGATAGCAACCATATGTGTATATGGGTTCTTTCAAAAGTCACTTTAAAATTTAAAGCGTACAAAACGCTTGGGCAAAAAATGGGTTTAGTTTATTCCTTTATGCATTCCATATGTTGTAATAATACTGATAACAACAAAATGATAACTAATGATAATTACTACAGTATGCTACAAAACCTTGTCACACAACATGGCGCTCTAGAAAAAAAGTTAATTGCAAGGAGCTTTAGCGATCGTGTCATCAGTAAGCACTTTCCAATAATATAACCTCGACGATATTTAGATCCCAACCCAGCTAAATTTTGGTTATGGGGTTCTATAAAGAGAACTTTTCCTATTTCTCCTCTAACTGAAATTTGAATATTACAAGACAATGCAAAATAAGTAGAAATAATTACATAAATTGAGGAGAAGGCATATATATTCCCAATATTTTATAAAAACACCCCCGCACTTTTTAATTATAGGTATTTTTGTTTATGTTTTTCCATATCAGTTATAATGTTTATAACGGTTTAAAAATAGATTGGTTCACGGTTTATTAAATTACAGCACAGAGTATACTGCGCTTCCATAGTCGCCTACGTTGTCGTTTACAAATACGCAAGGGTGGATGGCAAAGATAGCTAGGACGCGTAATACACACCGTTCTATTTACGAAAATTGTATTGACAGCAGGTCGAACGTGATCACGATCAAGGCCTGTAGAAAGAGAGAAAGAGTGAAAGAGGTTACAGTTACAACTAAGAGGCGCTATCGAATGTTTCATGAAACAACAGAAAGAGAAACAAAAAATACGTTTATAATTATTTCCCCCTGTGTTCTGTTAGGTTTCCCCCATATTTTTACTATAAAGCACATGAAAGAACCATAATAATGTGCTATTTTATATGATTTAATGTAATATTAAAATACATATTAAATAGCTTACTCTAAGTTATAGCATATCTATTTATTTTAGAAAAAAGTTAAATGGTATCTTAAAAACAGACATTAACATGTTAGCAAATAATGTGATGCTTCTAAACCGTTCAAAAGAAAAAAAAATGTTTGTTTATCCTACGTAAAGGAATAATACCTAAGAAAGAATGCATAGGCTTTCTTTCATCCTGTACGCTTTGTTTAATTATACAAGATACATCTATAAACAATCTAACCATTATACAAATCAAGAAAAATTGACTATGAAATTAAAATGTATTGAAGAAAGAATGTATGAGTAAAGGAAGTATCGCATAACAACTCCTACACCACCCGAATAACTTTTGAGCCATATAGTTCATTGACATGAATGTGCGGTGATTATACTGGGAACTTCATTATATTGCCGATTTTTTCTACTTTTGATTCAGCCTATATATTTTTATATTTTCGAATATTGTTAATTTAAATATTGCTATACAAATTAAGAGCTACTACACCAAGAAAAAAAAGTGGATTATAATAAAGCGCTCTTTCCGTTTACAGGGTTTTTGTCGTTAATAATAAAATCGTGATGCAAATTTTTAAAAGTGACAAATACCATTATTTTGAAGCAACTTTCAGAGGACAATCTCGATAGAAGAAAGCAGTTTCGTGAATTAATGATGAACTAACACCATTCCAGTTACATTCTAACATTCTATCTGGTTGGATTGAACACAATTGCCGGACGTAAATTCAAAATAGATAGAAGAGAACCATACACAGCATCCGAAAAACTTAATGTTTGGGTTGGTATTGTTGAGAGCCTTATCATACGTTCTTTCTTCTTTTCAGAAACTCTAGAATTTACTTCGAAATCACAATTACTAGTTTCCATCCAGCGAGGGGCTAGCTGGAGATGGCTCTCGTCCCAAAAAGGTGAAGCTGCAACTCACTATGGGTCAGTATTGATCTGTCACCAGCCTTCTTTTAGTGGGATCATTGCAAGTCAGTAGTGTATCGAGGCAAATCCAACAACTTTAAAGATATGGAGTGTCGAATAATGGAAGCGATGCGAAACATCCCTAAGCCCGGTCAAGTCTTTATTGTCAAGCAACTGGGGACCACAGTTTGACACAGAATTCTATGTCAAAAGAAAATTAACTTGGTTTACGGACTTACCATGGAAATTTATTTTTGAATTAGAACATTTTTAACGGTGAGCATTTCTTGCCTAGCAAGAAATTAGTCGGTTCCTAGTTGTCTAGTGGTAACCATATTTGATTCGTAGATCCAAGATCGCGGGTTCAATCCTGGCTAGGATCGATGGACTTTTTCGGGAGTAAAAATCCCAAATATGCTTCCTTCGGCAGGGAATTAAAGTTGTGGGTCCCTTGACGTGGATTTACGGCACATAAAAGAACCTCAAGTCTGAAAAAGGAGGTCTCTGAGCAAAATTTATCTGGTTCCACGCCTTAAATTGAATGACGCTAATGATTTGAAATGTTAAAGAGCGTCCGTAAGTAAACCAGATCAATACAAATGTTTAAATTTTATTATACTATTTTTTGGTATTTTTTATACAAGCAAGACTAATTTGTGCAGAATTATCTAGTCTGGGTACTTTGCTCTTACAGAGCATTATTCGAAAATGTAAAAACAGGTATGTGTTCCGTTTAAAATACGAGATATTGCATCATTTCGGATTAACCGGAAGTAAAAAAAAAAATTACATAATTTTTGAATTTCCAATACACGGTCATTCCCGCTCATCGAGTTTCATGTCAATAAACCACACGGTTCAAAAAGTTATTTATGTGGTGCTGGACTTTTAACTCAGCATGTATACATATTCTATGTATAATTTACTTATTTACCAGCTTTGCTTTGATGTGTATTTCTAGATTTATTACCGATTTAATGCAATTATAAATTAAAGTAAACGCAATTGTGAATTTGGTTCACAGGCTGTTAAAAATCTGAAGAAAACACATAAAATGTTATAAATTCGGGTCTGGGCCGGGAATCAAACCACGGATCTTGAGCCTTCCGACTGACGATGTATCAAACGAGCTACCGTGTCCTCCCCCAAGCACGGAACCTCAAACCTATCTCATCTGATTCTATATATCCAGCAGACCTACCTAAGGTTTCTATACCATGAGAGATTAATTTCTTAAAAGTTGACCCTTAATGCTTATGATCCAGGTTTCTAGTTTAACCACTAACTCTATAGGGGTTAATTTCTATATTAAAATAGTTTTTCACACTAGCAGTGTGTAGAACGTAAGTAGGAAATGAAGGAACAGATTTAAAAAATTCGAACTTTATTTCCAACTTATGTCCCACACACGGCTAATGTGAAAGAACAACTTCTACATACAATAATTATGTATAACTATAAAACGTAATAAACAATGTATCCTTATTAAAATAATTTGCGAATAATGCACAATTACTATATACTTTACTTAAAAATAAAAATTAAATTATTTGGGAATAGAAATGTATACTTAACACCTGAAAAACACACCAAAAGATAGTGCCGGTACCTTAGAATTGTATAATTAATTTATAACCTATATATCGTGACAATTTTTGTAATGTTCTGTACTGACATGTTAATGAAAATTTGAATGGGTGCCAAATGTTTAGGCAGAAAAATTGGCCGAATAGAAAGAAATTATTGAATTTAATTTCTTTAGCTCAAAAGCTCAAACATATTCAAAATTAAAAAACTTGGTGATATCAAAATTCTTTCTTGTAATCTCCCTTCTCAGTTCCTAACAACAAGCAGAACATTTTAACAAACGCTATTTTCCACAATAGGCATCTAAAATGTTATGCAAACTGCTAACGTAGGAGTTTTCATTATCTTCCTTTCAGAGCTCTATTTTCTTTAATAATCCTTTTGTGTTCCTGTTCTTTGTCGCACTTCCTGTCCTTATAAAGTCTACTGCTCCTTCGTGGAGGTGAACAGAATAAAATAAAAGAAGAACCATCACAGACTCGTTATGCACATCGTGTTCCTTTTGAAGGTTTCTTAGTTTCTAAAAGAATCATACACTCCTTGGTTTGTCTTAGAAAAGAAAGTGGAGATGCAGAAAAATGTACGTGTCCTGCATTTTAAAACATAGCCCCATCATCAAACAGATGGCTCTCCGAACTGAGTCTCAGCATCCGAGAAGAGACCACTGCATTAAGGCGCTGCATATCTAATGAGAAATCGAGAAAAATGTATTTACATATACATACCTACATTTGTTTTCCTCTTGCAAATAAACTGGTAGGTAAGCAGCGCCGAATATATTAGAAGGCAAAAAAGGCGATATGACCATTATGTTAGCTGAGAAATGCGTTATTACATCTGAGGCAGTCAGAAGCAAAGGGGTGTAAGTGACAATGTTTGATCATTTGAAATGGCTGACCGATTTTATAATTTCAATGCTATAATGCTTTTTGGTGAATTACTACATTTGCATTTTTTTTGTTGCTCTGAGTGCAATTTTATGTTTATTACTTCATACTGCATTATTAATCTTGAGTTTTTATAATAGCAGGAAATAAGGGCTAATGAATACATTGCTCTTTTCGTTTTACATTACTTATCCAGCATTAGGACTAAAAAGTATAGCTGCCACTATTCTCTTTGCCGATGAATCCGATATAATGACTTCCATCAAAAACATCAATAATCTAAAATCAAAACTTAATTGCGAGCTCATATATATATTCGCGCGTTGTTAAAAGCTAACAAATTATCATTAAATATTGATAAAAAAAACGAAAGCTATAAACATTTATAATATACAGCTCTCCAAATCCAAATTTACATGTAGGAATGAATAAAGAACTATTATAATAGCTCATAGATGTCAAGTTTTAAGATCCCATGTTGATAAATCAAAAATAAAATCGCTCCATATTTTCCGATCTCATTTCAGCTTCATATCAGCGTTAAAAGTTGTTTATTGTTTTTATTTCTATTCAAACAGAATAGGGAGAGAGAGAGAGAGAGAGAGAGAGAGAGAGAGAGAGAGATTAATGTTTTGGGATAATTCGTTTGAAAACAAGCCACAAAAGAGGAACTTTTGAATATTTTTGTGTTAATAACAAAAACTTAATATAAAAGCCTGTTTCAAAAATGGATATTTTAATTAGATGATTATTAATTTGTTTAAACTTGATATTCTCTTATGAATGTACACTTTATATTATGATTTTTATGTTAAAATCAAGAATAATTTAGGCAAATACAAGTATAAAAATGAAAACTAGACAATAAAAACAATGTATGAGATCCATTGCTAATTTATCTTGATATCAAAAGAACGTTCATTATGATTGCGCAACAATATTTAATTCTCTCCCAAACATTATCTGATCTTACAGAATATTTATGCAACAAGGTCTTTTCTTGTCCTGCCCTACAGAGAAGAAGTTCGTACTGCGGTCACTAATGAGCCTACTGTGCATTACATACGTCTCCAAGACGTTATATCTCCCGGAGGAAGGAATGAGATGGAGGAGGCCAGAAATTCGAGGAAGCTATGCACGGGCATAGGCGGCGGTTCCTGATGTTGCCACAGGTAAGAAGTCCCAGACAATGCCAGGCTCCCGAGATTAACCCCCGGTTCCACCAAGGTCTCACTTGGAACTTCTCCGGAGAGAACCTACCAGACGCTATGACAGGAACTTTCCCTGAGCTCAAGTTACCGCCACACCACAGGGCACATCCCGCCTCGTCTAATGCTGTAACTAATGCTATGGAATGAATGGAATGTAGCTATTCATCCCCGCATTGGCCTTAGTGATACATGGAAAACCACGAAAAGCCTAAGGGAAATGAACCCGAAACCTCCTGAATAGAGTCTGAAGCGTTACCGTCTGAGCCACTTCGTTCAATAACAAGGTATTTTATACTACAGAAAAAGTTATTAATTTACAACTTTGATAACATATTATTGCAAAATATATTTCATATACTTTGAAGAGATACTGCTCATAAAATAGTTTTAATAGATATGATTATATTTTCCTGACAACGAGTATATTTTATGTAATACAACATATCTTAAATATCGTCGCATTTGGGAACTAATAAAATATGGGGAAATGGTTTGTAGTGTTTAGATAGTTAAGAATTGGAAATGACGGTTGGGAGAGATTACGTAAGAAAACATGCGCAACATGAAGTAAAAGCGGGTTTTTCCCGTCTTTCTTCAGAGATCACTGACAGAGCTCAAGGAGAGCGGATATATCGCCAATTGTTCTAGGATTGTCATTTTAGTTAGCGTTCATCTTGACTGTAAGTAATCTTTATTGAATATAAATATAATACATTTAAAAATCGGAATATTTTTTGTGTTTTCAGTGAGTGTATTTCTTAATTTGATCCCGATTTTAGTAGAGATGAACATGATTTCGATGTTATGAGTTAAGTCCCGTTACGGTCCAAGTTCGTTAAATAAGTTACTTAATGATATTTTAGAACTGAAAGTGGGAGGGGTGACAAGAACCTTATACGTAATGTATAATTTCAAATAATTTACTCTGTATAATACAAAGTTTGACATGTTCTTTGTTTCAAAGTGCATCTGCACAAGAATTCGTGAAACGCGATTCATGTTAGGTTATATATGATTCCCATTGCTTTCGATGATAATGCTGCGAACAGAATGAAAAGAAAAACATAATTAAGTTGTGGATGTGTGTGTGTGTGTGTGTGTACGAAGTTGTAAAAGTTAGGTATATTTTAACATTTATCTTTTGTAATAGTACTACAGATCCTAACCCATATAACGAGCACTGTTAGCAAATTGTATTAAATTAAATTAAAATTCTATTCTTCTGTTTTAATCAAGCATTTCCTATAATTGCATATAATAAAGAGCAAAAATAAATATTTTAGAAGTTAATGCAAAAATTTTTTTTGGATATTTTTTAAAGCCAAACAATTAGTAAATTTTATGCGCCCACACTAGTGAAACAGGCACCGAAAGTATTTTAGATACTTGCTGCATACAAACATGACGCAGTCACTGTTTGAGAATAAGAGGGCTGCAAGTACGGGAGATTACTTAGGAACGAAACCGCAGTAACAAAATTAACCGAGAGGGTCGTTCTGGCGGTAATTAGGTATTCGTATCTGGGATATCCACAGTTCAAATCCAAATCTCCTAGAGCTAACCATCTAGACCTTGGATTTTTTCATGATTACCAAAATTGCCAGGCAAGATAGACTGGTGATGAATGCGGTGTGAGGATGGCTTCGCTTTGGGAAGGTTTCTACTCCGAAGCCTGATATGGAAGTGGTTCTTCTGAGGAGCTCAAACTTCTAGCATTAGAGTGCTCTATCTGGAAACATTATTAGGAACCTTGTCTATGTCATTGTACTTGATCTGGTATTCCGATATCTCCTCATCTCATCCCTTACTCCCGGAGGTGCTCCCACTGGAGCCAGAGGCACAAACGGCGAGCCTTTGAGCAAGAATGAAGTACCGAAATGTTCTCCTAGTACTTACGAATCCAATGCAACAAAAATTAGGTTTCATTTTAAGTTTGTTTGAATGTCCTTTAGAGAAGTGCAACCTTAAGTCGTAATCATTATCATTATCACTATTTGTCTTTTTGCCAGACGCCGGAATTTTTAATATAAATTTGGCAATTCTGGAGTTTGGCACACGTTTAACATGAACTTTATAATTTATTCTGCATGTTTCAATCGCATTTTCAATTAATTACACATTTGTTTCTTGCATAACATTCATATTGTTTTTATGTCTAATTATAATGTGCACTTAGCTACAAAACAAGAGAATTGCAAATGAGCAAGTGGCTGAAACTTGATGAAGTTGGTACTATTGCATATTTTTAGTCAGGAGTGGGGATTAAAGTCATATCCATAATGTACGTTATAAGATTTGGTATGGCCTCATGAAAAACAAATCCAGGGGTTGAGCCATGCCAAGCACGTCGGGGGTGAATTGGAGTTTTTATCCTTTTAATACAAACCTTTTTTCCCATATAATTACATATGACTTGCAATCACTTAGCCAGGAGTAATCTGCAAACCTAGAAAAATCGAAGGTAAAATATCTCAAGAAGGTACGTCCTTATTAACATACCATCCAGGCTCATGTACGAGATAACATGGAAGAACTTCTACCTGGAGAATCGGAAACTGAAGTGCTTGTGACCTATTGAAGTTCTGAGGAAGCGTTTATACAGTCTGCCATGATTGGTAGAGGATAAAACTGAAGCTGACTTCCAGATGAGGCATATGCTCACGCGTCTAGCAGCATGAAATATGTGTGTAGGCGAATTGCACAAAATGTCATTAAGACATGTAAAATAAAATAATGCGCTATATATTCACTGCTTACTCCAATGTGTTTATTAGCATTGGATACCGAAAAATAGCTGCTACTTCTTGTTGATTTTTTTTTTTGGCCCACTTCAATCCTCTTCTAGCATCCGCATATACAATTGTTACACTCTGTATAGCAAAAATTGGGTACCCTCCGAAATGTATTGGAGCATCAATAAAATAAATACCTACCCCCATTTCAATAATTTCTTAGTTCCCAGAGCATTTAATACAATAGAAACAGGTAGTGATAACCGCATTCGTTTCGGCTCTCTCGTTTACGCCGATGCACTGCATTTTCTTGCCAATTGTTCCTTCTCTAAAGCTTAAGCGACTTTGCTCAATGTAATCAAACGTCTGTTACTCTTATGATTTTTATCCACGCACATTGACAGCGGTATTTCCTCTTCTGTTCCCAAAGCCTCGCAGATTCCGCCTGGCTTAAACACTCGGTGAAGTTTCCATAAGCTGATTTGCCAGAAAGTATATGAAACAGTGTGGTGCACAGCTACATAATGCGCTATTTGTATTTTCTCATGCATGCGGGCAGAAGGGGGATGCTGAAAACTTTGTCGCAAGTTCCAGCGTTCTGATGGTTATAAGAAGGCAGAAAGGGATGAGGGGGGGGGGTCTTCCAAAGTCCTAAGAACGGCTTCCCTTTCGAGATATCTGAACACTCGGCGATGTTTAATGTCTTTTCAAGCAGTAAAAACCAAAAGGAGTACGGTACATTCTATTGCAGGAACAGTTCATTAAAGAGCCGAGAGTTCAATTAAAGTTGTTGCATTATTGGAGTATATTATAAAGTGAATGAAGTTAACTTGTTAAGAACGTTATAAGTAAAAATAAAACTTAACTAGGCTCCCTTATTTAGTTTATTCAAGACGTCTTCTATTTCATTCACGGGTCTGTTGTTTGTTTCTTCTCTTACTTCTAGCTGATTAGACAACCATTTTCTGTATCACTTTTCTTTCATTTAATGAATACTGGTATAGGAAATAAATGGCGTTTTAAAAAGAACCTACTTTTTAATATTATTGCCCTAGAAGAATGGAGACGAAAATTATGGACTTACTCACGCTATATGTCTCTGTTAATCTGATAATTCCATATGTAATAATGATATTCCTATAGACCTCATTCTCCACTTTACCTCATCCTTCCTCCCTGCTAGTTTTCTTTTCTTTTTCTTTTCGATTTTTCTTTTATTTTCAGTGATAACTGCTCGTGAAATGAGTGGTGTTGGAAAAAATAAATGTACATTTAGAATTCAGAAATTATAAAGTACTTCCAACAATATTTTGATTTTAGTACTACTGTAAAATCAAATTGGCTTGTGTTACCTTGGAAATTCTTTCTTTATTCTTTCTTTATTTTCATCTTTCTTTCCTTCGAAGGCCAGATTTCTCATTTTAATAGAAAGGTGTAGTTTAATTTTAAAAATTAATGTTTGTTTGCATCAAGAGAAAGGTACAAATGTACTAGAAAGTGAATACAAGAGCTCAAAATTGTTGATAAAATTTAAGGTAATAATAACATTATTCTGTCATTTTTTAAAATTTATTCTATCCTTCCAATATTTATTTCCACTCCACTTCACTTCACTGTATATATTGATAATTTAGGTGGTAAAATGTTTGGCTTATAGACAATCAATTTTATTATTATAGCTCATGTAATATACAAAATTTGTTTTGTAATACTGGATTGTTTACCGCTGCAAAGAAACTGTGCTTTAAATATTTTCTTCTTTATTTCAGAAGTTAATATTAGCTTTTCCTTTCTTTTTTGTTGTCTTTTTTCAATACATTCTAACATTACAATAGAAAGATGTAGAAGTTTACTTTTAAAAAATGAACATTATGTTTTCTTAAGGAACCTGCAGGAGTTCAAAATAAAAATACACACACATTTATCATTTCTACAGTGAGAATATTTGAGTTACGGGCCGACGGAGCCCGGCTGCGTAGTGGGAGAAGGTACTGAATGCATGTGCAGATAGCAGCTTGTAGTTTGTAGCTTTATTAGGAAGTGGTTGTGCATTCGCCTGTTGCTCGGTGCTTTCATTGTATGCATTGTAATTGTTTTTCTTAGTTGTTCCAGTGCGTTAACATAGTCTTGAAGAAGATATCCTTATGTATGATACACTTGTGAAAATGAGGAGAATGCGAAGATATAATGCTGGTAATCGTAGTAAAATGTTTGAAGAGGCCGGGACGAGAAATCGTATACAGAAATGTCGTATTCTTACGGAAGAAAAGTAAGATGAAATAAAGGAATTGTCCGCAATGTATCGCCACTGACGGCACAATTTTCTACTATAGTTATTATTATTATTATTATTATTATTATTATTACTATTATTATTGTCATCATCATCATCATCATCATGTTTTAAATAAAGTATCAATATATGCTTTCAGTAAAAATATCAGAACTAACATTATGCTCGGCGATTCCATCTCTATTTATCAGGTTGTAGTGTCTTCACATGCCCCGTAAGCAGCCGCGCTTAAGTAGCCTCAAATAACTTAATAACTTAACTCAACTAACTCAAATAACTCAATAACTTAAATAACTTAATTAAATGTAATAATAACATTATGCAAACAAGATTTTTTTTCCATTTTACTTAAGCCTTTACTTCGGCTTTAGGCTTTTTCTTTTTCTTTCTTTTTCATTTCGTGCATTTATTCTTTAATTTTCTGATGTTTTTGTTTAGCCAGTAAAGGTGAGGTTTATAGACGATACAATTTGAGCTTCAGATTCATAGAATATAAATAATGGCAAGTCTAAGATCCCAGTGAAACTATCAAAATATAAAATGTGGTCTGCTCTTTTAGAATTTGTCCGTTCTTTCTTTCTTTCTTTCTTTCTTTCTTTCTTTCTTTCTTTCTTTCTTTCTTTCTTTCTTTCTTTCTTTCTTTCTTTCTTTCTTCCTTTCTTCCTTCCTTCCTCCCTCCCTCCCTCCCTTCCTCCCTCCCTCCCTTCCTTCCTTCCTTCCTTCCTTCCTTAATACCAGTTCGTTTAGTTTTAAAGGTTTATATTAAGCGTGTATGCTAAAAAGTAGTACCATAGAATTACATATACCGTAATTAATAAAATACAGTTCGAATAAATTTGGAAGTAACGATGTAGCCCTATAATTTCTACAGTATTAGTTACGACAAAAGGGAACAGTAACCACATAGTTATGAAATCAAAATATGTGCGCTTAACCTGAAAAATGAACATTAAGATTGCTACGTTTTCATGTATATTAATGTCTTTTAATTTTCAAATGATAAATAAAATTATTATTATTATTATTATTATTACTATTATTATTATTATTATTATTGTTGTTGTTGTTACCTAAGTATAGAAAATCTAAACAAAATCATATGTCAAACTAAACGTTAATTTTGTACAACAGAGCCATTACATTACATTTATTTATATCAAAAACTAAATATTTTGGAGTTGCAAAGACTTAAGGTACACTAAGAGGTACTAACTACAGAAGCATTAGCAGCAAGTGAATAGAGAAGAGCAAGAACTTAATGGAAATATTCTCCCATTTCGTTCCATTTGTGCGCAGGATATTATCATATAATAACGGAGCTCTTGAATGTACATTTATACGGATCTGCTCCAACTAATGCTCTTAAAGTGGTTGTGACATTCAGACGGAAGAGAGTACACTTAACTTAGTATTCTCATTTATGCTTCTCTAAAGATTCACGCTTATTAAGTAGTCATGTAAGTCTTTGTGTTATAAATGTAAAACGATTGATAATACGTGCATCTAAGATAATGGTAATGGTAATATTTTTGTAACTAAAATTAAATAGGGTGCCTAATGTGACGATTGCATCTCCAGTATTGTTTCTTTATAATCGATATCTTTATATATAAAGATATCGATTATAAGATATAATATATTTATATACACACACACATATATATATATATATATATATATATCTTTATGTATACTTTTATCTTTATAATCGATAGTTGTTAAAATGATAAATCTCTACGTTCCAGGTGTGGATTGCATATTGAAATTGAATATAGAGGTAACAAGCTATCAAAAACCGAACAATATATTAAGCTTTGTAATTTGTGTTAGACAGCAGAAAACCTGAATAGCAGTTACATATTAAAATGCATTCGTAATAACCTTGTATTTGGTAACAGGATAACAGGTAACAGGTCTATGTAGATTTTCCTTTCGTCTAGTTTTTTGTTTTGTTTTAACACCAAATTTTCTTATATTTTATATAAAATTTCCATAGGAATAGTATATACCAACATGGAAGAGTCAGATTCTTAAACATGTTATTTATTCTGTCCCCCCCCCTTTTTGTAACACGCTTACTTTCAAACGAGTTTTTCCCAAAAATGAGACCACATTTCATTAATGAGTTAACATGGACATAATGGACTAAATAAAGTTTTAAAATTAAATATAATATTTTACTAAGCTTTAAAATATACGAGTTATTCAATAATTAAATTGAATTTCGGGAGTATAAAAATAGTATTAACTTAAATTATGTCGGAAACATAAATTCCTTTTGCAAATCAGTGGTCTTTCTAGAATACTATTATACACGCTAAAATTGTCTAAGGAACAACGTACACTTTCAATAATTTTTTTGGTGTTTCTAAACCAATTATAAACAGTGAGTAAATATGGGTCTTTGTACATTTCTTCATCTATTTGCCTCAACAATCAACATCGTTTGCTTTACTTAATTAAATTGTCTTATTGTGAATGTCTAAGAAAATTCCTTTTCTGTATTAAAATATCGGAAAAAAGATATACGTTTTCGTTTATGAAATAAATACCCAACAACGTCATTTGAGCCGAGATGAAGGATTATGGCTGCAGGAATTTTTAGAAATGGTGAAACACAAGCCTATGTTCCTAAGGCTGTGAATACTGGAAGAGGTGTTTTATCCAGAATGTGTCTGCGATATCAAGAATTTGGAATTTCAAAAGAACAACATTCAGGTAAAACAATGATTACAACTGCAACACAGGAGAGATTTCTAACACAAAGAGAGCCTGAGAGAAACGAAGTAACCTTCTGACATGATAAGAAATACCCTGCAAAATGTTTACAGTTTTATTGACTGCACGAATAATATTTCATTTTAATTGTCCAGCGATTCAAAATATCAAGCACACCAATTATTGTATGGAAATATGTCAATTGGCAACATGAACAATGGAGTCGTGTTGCCCTATAAATGCATCCCGCTTCAATCTATGTCCAGGTTCAAGTAGAATAAACATATGGAAACAATTAGGTAACGTATAAAGACCGAAGTATATACAGGACGTTCACAAGTTCAAAATAAAAACGTTCATGGTTTGGGGAGAAATAATAGCAAATAGAAAAACAGATCTCATATTGATTATGGAAGAATGAATGTTATCAGGTACATTAACGTGTTTTGAAAGTCTTTGGTTCTTCCTATTGCTGAATTCTTTTACTTGCATAATAATGCCAAAACACATTATGTAGTATCTAGGTATTTATTAAGAAATAATGTTATGGAGCCTACTTGGTTCCCAGATTTAAAATCGAAATCTTTTCAATAAACTTTCAGAATAAATTGAAAACACCCAGACACCGTATCAGATTTCCTTACGTCTTCATGATATCAAGCAAGATAAATTTTTTCACCACATTTCTTCAATTACAAGGAATTGTCGAACAGTACTTAAAGAAGTTGATGGTGGTACAGATTATTGATTCCATAAGCATTAGGGAATACTTGAGAAAAGAGACAATTTTAAATTATTTTTATTGTCTTGTTGTAATTTAAAATTAGAAACGCATTAAAATGCATTCGTGAAAAATTATGTTTTTGTTTTTTGGAATAGTGTACTGTATTGTAAATGAAAATATTGTAAATAATATTTACACCACTTATAGGATGAGGTTCCACTCACAATCATTAGAAAATTTAAGAACAAGGCTGTAGTCTTTAGAAAAAGTGTATACGCGTATGCATGTTCTCTAACTAAATCCTACCATTGCCATAATCAGAATATTAACTATCTCAAATTTATCTTAAAACATTATTTATCTTAAAACATGCTGGTTTTAATAATGGCATAAAGAATATATAAATTTAATTACAAAATAGATATATTGTTGCTATAAATTCAGAGAATCATAATATCAAGAATATAGTACGGGATATAAAACGTTGTTTATGTCGGAATAGCTCAATCAGTAATGAGTGCAAGCAAACATATTTTTTCCAAAGAACTTTTGATTTAATCGTATTTTAATGTATGTGTTATTAAAACGAACTGTATACCTATTTGTTTTTACCGCTGCAAAGGAAATACATTCCGCTTGAATATCACCCACCACTTTTGATGCTTCTAAGGAAAGATTAGAGATGGGTTTGAGAACTCTTGAGCATCGATCCCACATTCTAATCGCCCCCTAAATCTAACAGTCTGAGCCTTGAGACAATATTTGTTTATCGCCTCGGCGGACAGATGGCACTAGAGAGTTTTCGAACTACTATGTTGACACGCTCCGTTAGCAACATATCTGCCACATATTCGGCTACAGCAAGCCTCTTAAAATACAGGACGGAATATAAACACCCAATTAACAAACAACACAGAGGTATGTGATTGGTAGCCATTATCTGTCTCCTGGATGCACTTTACCTTCGTTCATAAAATCCAAACGCTCTCAAAGGCCCCGTTCATGAGACTTACGGACTGAAAAATCAGAGTAGAAAGTAATGACTGCGAATTTCACATGAACACCGAAATTTAATTAAGTAATTTTGTTACCATAAACAGCTAAGGTTAAGAGAGAACATGACATGGGCATCAAAATTTAGAAAAGGGCGGTAATGATAGGTTTGGCTTCAATTAGATAATGGGGTGTAAGAAGAAAGATCAAGGATGCCTTAAGGGAGATGGATAGGCAGCAGAAAATTGTGCAACACAAGGAGATGATTTCGTTGGATGTATAACCTCGGCTATAATCTGAATGGAGAATGGAGGAGGCTGAACATCAAAGCAGAGTCAAACTCACTAATCATAGGCTCACATGGCTCGGACTAGCGGCAAGGTGGATGATTGAGATCACCGACGAAAATGGGTTGAGAATTTGTCGCATCTGTGAGAAGATAGAAGAATCATGGATACATATTATGGCTAAAAGGGAAAAGTATCTACAACGACCCTTTACCAGGTCAAACAGAGAGAGAGAGAGAGAGAGAGAGAGAGAGAGAGAGAGAGAGAGAGATGGACATGCTGAGCTCTGCTGACGGGCAAGGAAGGAAAGAAGAGAATAGTTAAATTTATGCTTAAAGTGAGATGAGATGTGAAAAAAAGGGTAACAGCTGTAGGAGGTAAAATTTGATTGAATCCAGCTGTGTTTGTGTGACAGTTCAACTATCATTTATTCCATTTTAATCCTTATTTGTATGTTTATATTATTATTGTTTCATATATATTTTACTTTATTGTGGAATGTCTCACATCTATGCTAACATCTTGTATTAAATAAAACAGCCTAGTGTACTATAAAAACGCGTATGGTCCGTTGGACACGTGCATCTGTTGAAGTTTTTTATTGCTAATACTAGAATAAATACATTTTTAATGCTACCACTACTTTATTTACACTTTATAAAAAATAGAAGTGATAATGAAGTTCTTATATACTGCTGTGTTTCGCGCATAAATTTGTTTCTTCAGCACGCAGTCTATCAACCTATCTATTCTGTATTTGGACCCTATAAGTCAATCTAACTTTGATATATATAAACGCAGCTGAAGACCAGCCACTGCATTAATACAAGTATGCCTTCCACTGCTTATCCATGCACGTTTTAAAATGATTAAATGATTTATTGCAATATAATACAAGCATATGATAAGTTCAGATATGCAAAGAAAAAAAATGGAAAATGTTCAAAAACTAATTTCAGCATACAAAATTCAATTTCGTTGCTTTCCGTTGTTCTCATTCCTATGCACCCCTGCTGGTGGACTTTCAACGGAGTAGATCGACGGGGCTTCTCTCGATCTTTGTGCTGCCCTATAAGTCACAGCGGAAGCTTGAAGGAAATAATAAGCGAACTGGGCTATTGGCAAAGCGAGTTTAACTGAGGAATGCTCCATAAATCCTTCAAACAATGCTATACCTATCACCAGATTTAGTGAGAAACCATCAGGTGGAAGAATAAAGGGAAGTGGATGACTGGACTGTAATATTTAAATATATTTTAGTTTGACAAACGTTTTCAAACATCCATAGCGTCTGCCTCAGTTCCTGGTTTGTCAAGCTGTGAACAAAGAAAGAGAGAGAGTATAGATGAATATTATAATGTACTTACAATGAACATGGACCATCATGCGCTTGCTCACGGAAGGTGGTACACCATTGGCCGCTATACATAAATATGCACCCATCTCCGATCTGGTAACTTTGGTGAGAGAGAGCATTTCTCCTTCCACTGATTGAACTGCAACAAATAAAGCACAACACTGAAATATCTCGTGCAAAATAAATAAATATAGAAGCCTAATTAGTTAAATTTAATGCACACGTGTAATGCCATATATCCATTTTAATACAGGACTAACATTATTAAAAAAAATTAATTGAAAGATGCATAAGAATGAAAACAAGTAAATATTTAAGTCTTATGCAGATGGTAAGTACAGCAGTATTCTGTTTTACATTTCACATCGAGGCATGGCAAAGGCCGCCTCTAACCACTGTAACCTCCAGGAGTTTCTGTGCCGTTAATGTTAATGAAATGAAGAAGACTAATGTATAACGCCTAATGCCTAAGAGCCATCTTTACCACAAGTCAACGAAGCTAAGTCCGGGGCAATATACCACCTCTCCACAGTCCATTGAGTTCAAAGTCCCGAGATTTCGTTTTAGTTAGTCGAGCATTTTTCAATGAGCTGAAGACTGTATACAATGTCAAAATTCTCCCATAGTTTACGTAGTTTTAGCTCTTTCTTTAAGATAATCAGGAAGTGTAAACCTAGCAAATAATGCTGCATTATACATTTTACACCTATCTCGGAAATTTATAAAGTTATCAATATGAATTTTTTCAGTTATTAAGAATACTTAACTAAAGATGCTCTGTAAATTTTAATTCTCTACTTCATTTAAAAAGTTTTAATCCTGTTTAAACAAAAATAGATTTTATTTACCGATAACTTGCATTTTTCTCAGGATTGACTTCATACATAATGTATGTAAATGAGAAGTGCGGTAACTAGAATTTTTTTAAATGTCACTATTAATTGATCAAAACAAGTACCAATAAAAGATGAAAAATGTTTCTGTTTTTTTTTAAAAATGACAATTAATTTCTTTTCAGGTAAATAGCATAGATAAATTGTTCTAGTTCCCAGGATAGCATGTTGTCTGCAGTTTATGTAGAAACATCTTCCAATTCCACCAATAGTTTATTAGAAAAATGCCTGATTATGTTACAGTGTTTTCAGTTTTTTATAACAAGATTTCATTTTAGTTTAAACATTTTTAAAACACTTTTTATGTGCATCACAGAATTACACAGAATCTTTAGTTAAGTTTTCTTAATATTTCTCAAAATTTTAACATTGATAGCTTAAAAAATTTCTGAGACATGGTGTAAAATGTATATTGCTGCATTATTTGCTAGATTTACACTTCCTCGTTACCTTAAGGAAGCCCACTATTTAAATTTCTAAAACAATGCCCTTCAGTTCATTAAAAAAGCATTACAATTAACAAATTAACATGTGCACCCCTAAAATTATTTAATTATCACATAAGCATAGTATGTAGGCAGTGAACATCAACATCATAGTTACAATAAATAAAAGGAGCCGTGGGCTATTCGCTTAAAAAAAAAAATAACAACTTTAAAGAGACATAGAGACAATTGAACAATATGTTTACCCCAGAATACTTGATGATATAAAATAACGATAATAAACACCAAAAATTGAAAATGCATACCAAAAGAAGTGCACGCATAATAAGATAAGATTCCCCTTAAACTGAATTAGGAAAGAAATACATGAATCACTGGCACAATAAAAAAAGCTGACTGCTACTATACCAAAGAAATTTCGAGGTAAAGTACACAAGAGAAGCACAGACCCGTTGATACAAATAGAACTATCACAAAACACGGGATAGTGGTTTGCCCGGGCCGGATCGGACCGAAACGAGGCTTACTTAAGAAAATCTACCCAATATCATCGAAAACAGGCATGCAAGGCATTCAAATACAGGAGATTTAATCTAAACTAACACCAATAAGACACGTGTTCTAACGTGTTCTAACCAATGAGAAAGGACAATATGAAAGCATTAACAGGAAGGAAAGAACACAGGGGAGAAGGCAAAGGTGCATACGAATTACTTAATATGACATATCACGGTACAAAAAAGGTAAAAGGAAGTGAAGAAGTTGAAATGAAATCAGAGAAACTGGAGAGCGGTGAGAATATCCTGATACCAGACTCTGTATACTTTACGATGTAGCGATCAAGGCCCTGTCATAAATCATGGTATTCCAGTCTATATACTCACTGGCTATTGAGACTTCAGGAAGTCAGAAAAGTGTTTCAGACGGAAATATCCAAGTTTGTTGCTTTAGTTTTCAAAGATATTAAACATTTACAAAGGAAAATCTGATCAGTGCTGATAATCCCAGTTCGTACACTAATTATATGGTAATAAAAAAATTTTTACTTTTGTTATATTTTTCAATATATCTTAGAACCTAAATAATAATAATAATAATAATAATAATAATAATAATAATAATAGTGTTAGTTCCTTTTATACATTTTTGGACGTGAAAATAATTAAAACAAATTTAAAAACGACTTTCAGAGACATTACTGTTACAATATAGCTAACCACAACAATAGCTATAAAACAAATGCAAGAAATTCAGCAGTACTATGTAGAAAACTGTGAAATATTATATTTATCACTGTATTCTATGGAATTATCAGTTTATTCCCTAGTTTCCCTTAGACTTGCCAGATTTTTCCCCAGTATGGTGTTTTTAATTGTTCTATACAATTATCCCTAAGCTACTCAAAGAAATCGAAAATAAAAAAGTTACAATTTTGAACTTATTAGGTTTTCTTCTGTACTCTAAATATTAATTTTTCTTGGAACGTTAGATAACGAGTTACGAATTTTTATCTATTTGGATATTCAGTTCAGAACATGCATTAGGCAAGTGCGGTATTTATTTCATGAAATTAAATGTTTATTGACATGCGTCGGAATTCTTTTGTACATTTAACGTAAGCAGAGGAGTGTACAATTCAAACAATTGGAGGAATGAAGAATATTGGAAATGACCAGTGGACCATTTTTGATAACTTCTTCGTGCCAGCAAAGATATTTGATAAAGGCAAGTGCTGAGAAATTTGCCACAAGTATCACCAACATCAACAGGTTACACCCACAATAAGCAAACTTGTTACCATCGTCGTAAATGCCTTCGAAGATCTTCCTGCGCATACAATGAATAATATTTTTTCTGACCTTGAAACATGCCACAGTTAAATGTATGAAGGTTGGTGGGAAGAACTGCTACAAACTACCTCACTTAGGAAAGAAGAGTATTGTAAAATAACAGGGGGTGTTTGCCTTCAGCTCTCCATTGAAACTCCGACATTGCTATCACCGCTCATGTTGCTATTGATAGACTAGTTGCCTGAGAATACCATCTACTTATTATTTTATCAGTATTCTCTGTTAATAAGTCGATGTATTCATTCATTGTCAATTAATGCCTCTCTTAAGAAATACGACTATTATTTTGCGACAAATGAAGTAAACATAAAATGGTTTAAAACTGTAATTTAATTATCCTTTATAATTCAATACTTCAGATTTACTGACTTGACAGCACGAAGCAATCTTTTTGTACCTACCTCTAGTTTTGGAAGAAGGTCCCCCTCGGAGAATGATTTCACCACCATCCTCTCGCCGCCACACGACTTTTGGTTTGGGGTATCCCCTTGCTTTACACACAAGCTTAGCTGAGCCGCCCTCTGGCACCATTAGGTCCCCTGACGTCTCTTCATAAATAATATCCGGAGGGATTACTACTTCCAGAAACGCCGTCTGCAACATGAAAATAGACGAATTCACTTTTGGTTTCTTCAAACCTCAACAAAAATAATGCAAATGTAATCTATTGTTTTTATGTCTTCAGATATCAGCTTCACTGAAATGCGGATATAGTGATTGTTTCTCATTATTGCGACGTTATCAATCAGATCATCATACACTTAGAGAAAACGTAGCCACTGCTATAGTTCGAAATTTAAATTTGATTTAAAAACTTCCTACTGGGCTTATTATTCCAAAAAAATTCCTTTCTTTTGTGAATATAAATTGAATGCTTTATTCTTTCTCTTCGTGCTATACATATTGTTTATAAATATTTCATGCTGACATAAAAGCAGTAAATTATTAAAAACGAAAAGAAATGCCTAATATAAAATTAAATGTTATAAATGTTTCGTATAGTAACACAGTGTTGACATTTATGCTTAATGTACTCACTGGAATACTCAGATAAATGCCTGTGTAAAGTATTGTTGTCATTGCATTCCATGAGACTATAGAATAATTTCTTCAATTTGCCGAAAAGAAGAATATTGTTACAACTTTTGCGGCGCCTCAATAATTTATTAGAGTTCAGCTTTACTAGAAAAATTAGGATTGTTTGGAGAGCTCTCGGAATGAAGCCGCAAATAAAAGCAGATTCTTATTCTTCATTTATTACTTTTCAAAATTTCTAAATCTTTTGTCCCATTATGGAAGCCAGAGTTTTTGAGATTTTCAACATACTACTCAACTGACTATCTAGGTTCTTCTTCGCATAAAAATTATTTTCTCAGTTTTGGGAAGAGACGAAAGTTCAATGAAGCCAAATATGGAGAATAAGGGAATAAATGGAAATTGGAATAGGCCAATACAATGATTTACGCCATTGCAAGAACAGGTGTGAGGGGGAACATTGTATCGAAGCAAGATTATTTTTTCTTTGTCAAGCCTGGATTTTTTTAAATATTTTTGCCTCTAGCTTGTTTAAAATGTCATCATGGCATGATCCGTATACCTTTTCTATTAGGAATATAACGAATCAATAGGATATCTTAAGAGCCAAGAAAAAACTGATACCACGATTTTTCTGGCCAATTTACACCGTGGTCTTCTTTCGCAATAAAGCCATAATACTTCCATTTTTTATTTTATTTATTTTTGTATGTAAAATACTTTTTCATTATGAATTGCCGGATGAAATAGTTTGGATCTCTGACTCAAGAGATTTACATTTTGTTTCGATCAGGTATCAACAGCCGCATTACCCATCTTGTACAGACATTTTTACACATAACATGTCCGTAAAAATATAAAATACTCATTCACCCATCTCCAGAATTTCTGATACATCCTATCGGTGATATTTCAGAACCTTTTTCTATCATTTGTATTTATAGCGGCATCTTTTAGCCGTTCCTATGTGGCTAATTTTCCAAGTTTTCCAATGACCGCGTTTCAACTCAGTGATGCACTCGGAAATAATTGAAATAATGGTGCGAAGTCCCCTAGATTTTATTGGTCAGGTCTTAATGAATTTCTGATGCTAGCTTATCCCTCTTCAATATTTTCCATTTTTCAATGCCCATACGTGTGCAACATAATCAAGAGCAATAACTCCTACGCCCCTTCACCGAGCGAAGCATTATGGCATAGTTAATTCTATGGAAGATGGCGAATTTTGATACAGCAATTGATTTGGCACTACTACTACAATCTGTATGTCATTCCGAGAAATTTTCAAATAAACTTCTTACAACGTTTACTTTATATGAGATTCCCCAGAAATGCTGGGAAGTTTGACCAACTAATAAACCTGAGCTCAAATTATAATTTGGGCTAGTCTGAAGGTTTGAAGTATTTCTTAAAACCTTGTAAAACTATTCACAATATAATTTCTTTGTATTCAATGGAATCCTCTTTCTAAATTTACAATTAATGTTATATGAAATAAGGATTAGATTTGAATGTTATCTGTGTGTCTAATTAATTGTGTTTTTCTTCTCGAGTTCGAACAAACAAAACCGCACCAAATATAAGTACAGATCATTTACCCATCTTTGAATTCAATTGTGTTTTTCTGTATTTTGTTTTTCGTATGGCAGATTAATATATATGTACATATATTCTTTCGTTTTTGTTTTTTATCCTAGTGCTATGGAGCAGAAGACCTAATGGTCTTAACTTCAACTGAATAAAGTATTAAACAGTTATATACAAGCACGACTAAATAAAAGACAACTGACTTAATCCCACCACATTTTCTTATAATTTACCTTGCCTGTAACATATAATTCAGTGCATAACGAAAACATATATAAAATTATATTTTGTAGTGCCAAAATGTATATCATAATGAATATGGTGAAAAGGGGGGGATGTATTCAAATTCAAAATTTCTTATATGTGTGTGCAATTACAGAAAATAAATTTTACCAAAGAGATGAACCGGATTTTTCAGTTTCAGGCGTCAAAAAAGTATTTTAATCCCATGTTTTTTCATTGATGGATTGCAGAAACAGATTTATATTTCCATAATAAAATAAAACGTCTAATTTTTCCTCAGTACCTGCCTTTTTTGTTACCCAAATGCCTGGATTAAAGAAAAAACAGTCAATAATTTTCAAGCCTTTCCTGATTTTTCATCTAAAATATCAACTAATTACCATACTTTGTATTCCAAACACCAGTCGTGTAAGGGTGAAAAGTAATTACACATTGTATTTAACATATTACAAATATATTTATAAATATATAAATATTTATATATTTATAATTTGAAACAGATCTCATTAATAATATTCAATATAATATTAATTCCATTCTTTAATGTACGTTAATTTGGTATTCAGTTTATGTAAAAATAGTTGAATGTTTACAGTTCTATTTGAAGAATTATTAGTGAGTGTTAAGAATACCCGAGTACTTCCAGGCTACCTTCCAGATGCTCTGTCACGAATCAAACAAAGTCGATGGTAGGTAATCTTTCAAGTGTAATATTGTTAAAAGATTACTCTTTAAAAACAGATATAAACCTTACACTTCAACCGTATAGATTCAATAGTATTTCGTTTTTCTAAGATTCGTACTAATGATTAATTTTGGAGAAAAAAGCAAAAAAAAAAAGAAGAAAAATGATACGACATTTGGTCTTTGTAAAGCGCATTTACGTAAATGGTTTCTGAACAGAATATCTTGGATTGTTTTGAAGCTGTTTATGAACCTCTCTCTGCTTTGACAGTTTTTACGAATTTCTGAGAGAAAGAACTCTAAATAATATCACCCTGATTGAGAAAGGATAGCGAAACTTCAACATTTAATGTAGTCAATTCTATAACGGTAGTTAAAAAGTTCTATCTACAGATTGAAAGAAAATACCTTTATTTTATTTATCTACATGGTTTCGTACCTTCAGCTTTCCTTATTATAAGTATATTTTAATGCAATACAATACGCATGTGACATCATCTATGTGAAGAAATCTCAGTATTCCTTTACATGTGTGGACTGTGACATTGCCTTTCGTGTTAGAAATAGTATTACTACTTTAATATCATGGATATTATTTGTTAACAATTGTGTATAGTTATCTGCAATAACAGATAGCATAGGATAAGTATAATTTATAGTTTTCTCAATAGAAATAAATCACTGGAATTTTTAAGCAAAGTTCGATTAAAATCAAACAGAAAAGTTTTACTCTACGTTATATTTTATGTTTTAACTGTTAATATTGGTTGCCGCTCTTTCGCTTATCAATTGTCATTGTTGAATTGTGTGAACTTTCCATACAGTTTGTATTCTGTAGCTCTTTAGTGAGTTAATGACTATTTAGTTATTAATTTGTATAAAGAACTGGCCGTAAGATGGATTAGGTGCGCTGGAGACCAAGATAATACGAGAGGTTACCGAGGTCGTGTGATTTGAACGTTTGTTACTTCCTTTTAAGGGATTGCATAAAGGACATAAAATCACGAAGTGTTTCTGTGGACACACTGTATATACTAAAAAAAGATTAACAAATAAATGAAAACACGAGTAAATAAAAACAAAGGAGAATAAAAATAAACACAAAAATAAATATAACCCTTATATATTAAAAATAGTATTTCTTATTTTCCCTTAGCCCCCCTTCCAAGTAGTCTGTCTTTTCCGATCTGACAGATTATTTTGCAGGTGCTGACTCACCTCACCTCAGACTCACCTCACCTCACCTCACCTCACCTCACTCGTCCCCCATCCATCAAATCCTTCAGATTTTGGTATTTGGAAATGTAAAGTAAATTATTATATTGTCCTTATTGTATAATAATAATAATAATAATAATAATAATAATAATAATAATAATAATAATAATAATAATAATAATAATAATAATAATAAATGTGGGCCGAAAAACATGCCAAATGCTTATTTTAAATGTTTTATTACAAAGAGAAATACTGTGCCAGACATGTAATGTATCCATAATATAGCCCCATGCCAAAGTCAAATGTTAGAAAACTCGAAAAAATCCCACAATTAGTAATACGTTTATTTTAGCTGGACTTAGTTTCACGATAGCTCGGAATTTGCATAAGGAAGCCAATCTCAATACTGACAAGAAAAGCCTAACTAGCACTAACCGTGTCTTTGCTATCATATAAAAATAAATGCAGCGTATGCTCGTTGTTTCAAGTGATTCGATCTAATAAGCAGGAAGACAATCAATAAAGAACATTGCTCGAAAACAGAAAGAGTCCGTCCAGATAGTACTGATGACATCACTAACACTTTTGAAAACTAATGTTGTTTAACTTAGAGATAAAGCTAACCTAACCTATTTTTGTTGAAGAAAATGCTTGTTTAATACTTTCAATTAGGTAATCAGGCAGTTGTTAAACAGCAGCTAGTTAGATATTGTGACAAACAAATAGGGGCAGGGCATATAACCCGTGCGATCTCAATCGCGGGTTCAATTCCGGTCAGGGTAGATGGAGTTTTTGAGGCATAAAAATCCAAAGTATGGCTTCCTTTGGAAGGAAGTAAAGCCGTGAGTCCCGTGTCGTAGATTTACGGCACGTAAAAGTACGTCAAGAACGGCGAGCAAAATTTTTCGACCGTTTCACGTCCTGAATTGAATGGGACGCAGATGACCTGAGATGTTAAGGAACTTCCATAAATAACCAAATCAACAAAAAAAGCAACCGTGCCAGTTGAAGGGATTGACGTTAGGAGTAACTTCAAAGGTAAGGGAAGCAATAGTCTTCGTTGCAGGGCACTGTTTCGTAAAAACCGACAGTTCGACAGGTGACAGGCAATAAATAGTTTTTATAAGTTTATAACTTAACAAGTTTCCGATCATAAAGAATATCAAATTTACAAAATTGTCATATTCTCTTACATAATAGTTTTAATGTTATTGATAAAATATATGAGAAATATTTTGACTTATTTATTTTATGAAACATAATATTGTTAAATACAATGCAGTCAAACTGACATATTTATAAAATTGTTACAAGTTATATCGCTTGAGAGTATGAGATTGCCGATAAATTCATGAACGTAGTAAGTGAGAAAGCTCAGACCCTAGAGTGATGTTTTTAGGACTATTTAACAAATAAAATAAGAATTTAAATACACATCTCGTAAACTTGGCTTACAATATTGTAATAAATTACATTTGTATTATGAATACTTAACCTTTTCAAGCCATATAGTAACAGACGAATGTAGATTGTCAATAGAGAAGAGTCAAATACGAGTTTGGGACTATTTCATGAGAATTCTTATTTCATAAGAATAAGAGTAATATATATATTTGAAATTCATGCACGGATTATTAACAATTGTATAAAATGTTATACTTGCTTATGAATACCTACCTATTCAGAAACCGTGAGAATGCAATAGACAAGAGTCGACTATTACAATCGTTACCGTTAGGTTTACTAATACCAACTGAGGAAAACAAAACAGGAAAAAGAAAAAAAATACCATTCTGTACAACGCGTTTATTAAGATTTATGGTTGCTTACGCTAATATTGTTACATGATTTATAAAATACTTTCAGACTGTTTGGCTGAACACGCAAAAACAATTGCTTGAGTGAATACACATTAAATTAGTTAAATTACAATTACTGCAAACACAGAAAAGGGGTCAGGAATGATATAATGAAGGTATAGAGTTGGCTACACTGACCACAAGACAATGCACGTTGCGTGATAAAACGGATTTGATAACTTTTTTTCTATAATTTCATAGCGATATCCGGCTGTGATTGGTCAAAATTAAAAAAAATTCAAATTTTTGTTTCGTTTCATTGGTTGATTTTAAGATGACGTCAAATAAGTGAAATAGTCAAACGAATTCGACAGGAGAATGTTTACTTGCCATAGCATGTGCGGCATTCATATGATATAATGCACGTACAATAAGTTCTTAATTTTTTTTTTAATTTCGATAGACATAACAATATGTTTTAATCAATGTTTCCATAGCTTATCTGACATTATTCTGTAGCTGAGTTCACGATACCGGCCGTAGCTAGCTTATCGTTTGCCATGTTTAGACCAGTCATGTGTGGCTTGTTAATATTTATTATAAAACACGCGGTAAGGTAATGGGGATACTAT
The DNA here is from genome assembly GCA_030762175.1 of Metallyticus violacea. Classification (NCBI taxonomy): domain Eukaryota; kingdom Metazoa; phylum Arthropoda; class Insecta; order Mantodea; family Metallyticidae; genus Metallyticus; species Metallyticus violacea. The sequence continues at coordinate 50,129,895 of CM060843.1, forward strand.
TTTAATGTGGATTATTATATATAATATAGTAATTAGTCGCTAGATATTATCAAATATATTGCATTTCATTGGAATTAATTTACATTACAATATAATATAATTATAATATCAATGCACAAGAAGTAAAATTATATGAATCTCGGTAAACAGCAAATAGTCTTGAATAAATGTAGCAACTACTTCAATGACCATGGCAACAGTCATTTGTTGACAGTTAGTTTTCACATATTCTCAATTTTATGAAAGAGCTATTTATCTTGTGACAAGTTTATAATTTTATACCTGTCACATGTGGCATACTTGTACGTTATATGATATAACTGTTGTCATTATATACCGACAAATTTGTCAAATTGTCACAGTTGTTATACTTGTCAACATTTATGAAACAGGGTACAGAATGTAGCAAACACCTAAAGTGCATAATCTACAATACTCTGTTTCTTAGTTATTTTTGTAACATTCGTTAGAATATTCTGCTCTTTGCTCTACCCTGAGTGGGCTTCCGAATTTTCGATTAATAATAAATATCCATTCATACAATATTATACTAGTGTAATTTTAATTTACTCATTCTTGTTCCGTCGGTCCTGGTGGTGTAGTGGCTACCATAATTGCCTCCTACACCCAAATCGCGGGTTCGAACCCGGCCAGGACCGATGGATTTTTTCGGGCGTAAAAATCCTAAGTGTGGCTTCCTTCGGAAGGGAAGTAAAGCCGTGGGTCCCGTGTCGTACATTTACGGCACGAAAAAGAACCTCAAGCCTGAAAGAGAGGCCACTGAGCAAAATTTGTCGGCCGTTTCACGCCCTGAGTTGAATGGGACGCTGATGACCTAAGATGTTAAAGAGCGTTGGTAAATAAATAAATAAATAAATAATAATAATAATAATAATAATAATAATCATTCTTGTTCCAGTTTGCAGAGTTCCCATAGCGGCAATGAAACCTACATAGTTATCATGAGATATGTTTTGACAACACGAAAAAGAATGTCTTATGATTACCCATTAACACCCAATCGATCTTCCAATAAGCATGTGCCTCTACATTCGGCTCGTATCATGTAAACTCACTCTTTCTTTCTTTCTTTCTTTCTTTCTTTCTTTCTTTCTTTCTTTCTTTCTCTCTCTCTCTCCCTTCCTTCTTTTCTTTCTTTCTCTCTTTCTTTCTTTCTTTCTTTCTTTCTATATGCTTTATTAGCGGCTGGTAGCCAACTTATCCACTGTCGAAAGATGCGTATGTGTAGCCTATACTTTCCATCTGTTTTAAAATTTTTTGAAACCACACCAATAATTTTCTTGTCAGTATTGAAATTGGCTTCCTTATGCAAATTCCGAGCTATCGTGACACTAACTCCAGCTAAAAGAAAGATGAAGAAGTACCATTTTCGATGGTACTTCTTCATCTTTGTACAACACCATTCTTGTAATCTTTTCTTCCTAGCAGGTGATTCAGTAATTTCATCGTCATTTCACTGACACAGGGGGTAGAGGCCTTTAAGGCACGCACTCGTGAGTGAGAGGTCTGGAGTTCGATTCCCGCCAGGACTACCCTCCCTGACAGGTATTTTCCAGATGTTCTTAGTTCTCATAAAGGCAAATGCTGGGGAGATAAGGTAAAAATAGGCCTGCAACATGTCCTTTTACAAAAAAAAAAGTATTTTCTCAATGCATAGTTCCATCTCATCTATAAACACTCCACTGCCTTTGGTGCTTAAGAAATAAAAATAAACAACAATGAACACAGAAGAGCCTTATTTTGAGAGTTTAAACAATCGGCACTACTGTGCTATTAGCGTGCGGTTTCTGGTGGTGAAACATAAATGACGTCACGGATGAGGTTTGGATAACTCGTATTATAACTCGTATTACAGAACAAGCCCTTACCGTTGGCACGCGGTTTTGCGTCTCGGCAGCTCCACATGCCACAGCCGGTCTTGCCTGTACCTATGACATGAACATTTTAGAGGAACTCGCCTCAACCATAAAGAACACAAGCTGTGGGTCAATTAACCCTTTAGTCACTTATGAAAGAAGCCACCCACAATAACGCACACATGCTACGGGATCACCTTGTCACCTTGTCAAACTTTTGGGATGTGAGTTTTAAAATTTAGTTTCTAAATGTCTTCGTGCGTGTTTCTTGCTTTGCACTGAGCCAATAGTGTCAAATTTATTCAAAGATCGTGAATTAAGTATTGGAAGGGGACAATTGCCCAGGGAAATTCTGAATAAATTCCTCACGAATGTGACGAACTGATTTGTACTTATAATAACAGTTACACACAATAAGCTACTCCAAGGTATTCGCGAACGAATGTAGACGGGTGACGACTCGGAAGTTCAATGACAGGCAGGCGGATGTGAATGGGGAAGGAAATCGGCGTTGACCGAAAAGCGAATCTCCGGGTGAGCGGTGAGGACGTATTCGGGAAGCTCGGTGGATTTATGTTCCCTACAAAGGTCGCAATGTCAGCATTAGTCTCATAATTTAAAACTCTATAAAAGTAAATGAAAAACTAAAATTAAATATGGGATATTTTAGAGTTACATCTCTTTTAAGATGTCATCTATTAATGAACCATTGATACTGATTGTTGAATGTTAAAAATATCATTTATGTAACAAATTAAATAATTTAATTACACTATGGATTGAAGCAAAACCAGTTTATTGAAAAATGGCAAGCAAAAAAAAAAAATAAATAAAAAGCTAAATAAGAAGACCAACATGACAATTTATTTCCAATATAACTGGCATTTCTACAAGCAAAGTAAAGGCACAATGTAATTATCGATTGAGCTGTTCTACTATTGAGGAACTTTTTGTGATATGTAGTAGGTATATCTTTATTGTTATAAAATTATATATACACATTACAAATATAGTTTATGCAGGGTCATAGACCATACATCCTTAAATATGATGCACAATTTGAAAGAGGAACAAGTAATAATAAAATAAAACAATATTAATAATAAATAAACATTAATAAATGGGAAGAACGATATTTACATGTACGTTATTGGAAACACATTATATATTATTTATAATTACATTAGTTAATGAGTTCTAACCAGCATATAAATTGCTTCTAGCTTCGCACACTTTGCCTAGGAAAATGCGTATGTTCAATCAATTAGCATGTTTCGCAAATAGATTCCAGCATGGTAATCGACCCCTAATTGCCTTAAAAAGTTTTCTGAGAAAAGTGTTTTTCTCAAGTGTTCCCAGTGGCCAGAATATATACTCATTCCTTCTCCCCTCCATAAAATGGGCAGATTTACCAGAACTATTCGTTATTTTTTTAGCCTTGCTAATATATATATACCCCAGAGTAATTTCATGTCATTTGATAGGCTCAAGGAGACTTTGGTATTACATTTTGACTCGATTTCCTGTCTGTTGATACCGTCTATACCTATTCTCACATTCTTCCACAAGTTTTTATTATTGTCATTGAGGCAATTTTTAATTATTAACATAGTCCTGTGTCTAAAAGTTCTATATTTATTCTGCTTTTCCTCCGTTTAAACAACTAAATTCAATTTTCCCATATTCTACACCCCCACAGTTCTTATATCCTGCATCCAGGAATTCTTACAATCTAAGACTCTGCTATTCCTGATTTTCCTCTCTGATGTGGAGCCTGCATAAAAATATTCTTTGGTAACGTTTCCCATTCTCTACACACTTTCTTATTACTCCAATTGTTTAAAATGCATACAGTCCAATAAAACATTTTCATGCCCGTAAATTGATTCGAACTATCATTCTGAACGTCTAAAAGAATAATTCCTATTGCTATAGTTTTTAGTAAATTCTGATTTACCATTTGCCAGGCGTCAGCTTCATAACGCATAGTGTTTTCAGCTATTAAATTATATATTATAGTTGCACTTTTGTTTCATTATTCCGGTTCCATAAATACCTATTTAAATTTTCAATAGCTGTTTTACAAGGTTTAGTCTTAAGGCAAGTTCCGGGACGTGGGGAACATATGAATTATTTCAAGTTTACTACACTTAGCACCTACAGATGGTCAACTCATTGCTTCAAGTACCATCTAGTATGATCCTAAGGCATTCTTTGAAAGCGAAATAACCGGTAATTTTGTGCAGGGACCTCTTTATTTCCGGTATGGAGTTCTTTGACGTACCGTAAATATTTGACAGGTTACCCAGGGTTTTAAGTCCAACCAGGATTCGAACCCGCTAACCCTGGGTACCCGAGATCAATTATGTTGCGTATATGCTTATTATAATCCTTTTGGTTATTTATATTTTACTTTATACGTTATATTAAGTTTACACCTTGTTTCTTTTACATTAGTATTGAGTTTCTTTCACATATGCTATGTTTTCTCTAACGCTTATCAAGTATTTTATATATTTATTTTATCTAAAGGCTATTCCAATAAATACCAAGAATCCCCAATTCATAAATGGAATATGTTAGGGCGTCAATTTATTTACGGTTCTATAAAGTCTATAATTTCATAAATTGTCACAAGAAAGTGAACTTAAAACTAGTCATATTATAACTATGGCAACAATAATATTTAATAACAATAAAACTGTATATACACTATATCATTAAGCATGAATCAAGTTTATGTGCATATTAAAATTGAATGACTTTACTTTTATTTTATATTCTCTTCTACAGAATATCTTTATACAAATATATTTCTAAATTCCAAATTTGAATAAAACAGAATATTTTAAAAAACTATTCAATGCGGATGGAAAGGGTTTTTAATTTTGACACAGCTATGGTGATTTCTTTTTGACAACGTACCAAGGTTGCTGATGATACAAGCATACTTCTATCTTCCTGCATTAAAGTTGTACAACATACAACATTATTTTTATTCTTATTAAAATATCATCGATGAGCCTATAAATTCACCTGATGTCGGATTTTTGCAAGGTATATTGTTATTTGATACTATATCTAAAAGTTCACATGTCACTGCGAAGGTTCGTGTTATTCAATGATTATATCCAAATGTTAAATGCATATGATGTCATCTTAAACGAATTTTTTTCTTTCAGCTTCACAAGGAGATAATCAATTTTAAACTGAAGCAAATTATTTATAAGAGAATTGAATACAGCACCATCAATTTCATATTTTCCATGAATTGCGAGCCTGTAAAAGATAGACGGATCCAAACTATTTGTAACAATATAAGAGTATGAGAGAACGTAGACTTTTACGGCCGGAGATATAACTTCAATTTTCTTTCGGACTGTTGTGCCGAGAATTCCAGACGTTTCGTTCGCAACTACGGCGGACATCTTCGGTGGCGTGGACGAAGTCTTCTCGGAGAAGGTATCACTGTGTCAGAAGTATTGGTGAAGATGTCCGCCGTAGTTGTGGACGAAACGTCTGGAATTCTCATCTCCAGCAAACCACGGCACAACAGCCCGGAAGAACATTCTAGTTGCATCAATACAAAAGTAACATTAACACTTTATGCAAAAAGAACCAGAAACGGCTCGGATTGGATATGTAACTTTCATTATGCCTGCATGTAAGTTTAATATATTATACATAAAATTGGATATATTGTATTAACTAAAGCTTCCGGGCTATATGTTAACTGGAACCTTTCCAAACATTTCGTTTGTCGCTGACACGTGACACCAGCCGTGAAAGTCGACAATCTCTCGTGGACATATTGCCAAAAGCAGCACTAGAATATAAGCTATTTTGCAGAAGAAATATCATTATAGTTGGAAACAGATACACCATCCTAAAGGTAACTTTTCTTTGCCTTAGAACGGGAGATAATCAATTCCTAACCATTGATAACTAAAATGAAATATATTTGCTACCTTTTTCTAACGTATGCATGTGATTTCTGACTCTAATCTTCAAGCTCAACTCCGAACCTGGAGCTTATGTGTACCAAAGGGTTTAGTGATTGAACAAATTCAGCATTATAAAAGTAGTTTTTTATCCTCATCTACCACAAGAACAGCATTTCATACGTGAAGAAAACGATAAGATACTTGGCGAGTATATAAATATTGACTCCCTTGCGGCATTTGCTTCCATGATCGAAGATCGCTGAGGGTCTATCAAGTAAAGTTACGTCAGTTAGCAGGCAACTTACTGCTATGTCAGCATTTATCAAGCAAGGTCGCGTCAGTTACGATTCAATTAGCAAGTTATTTACTGTTATGTTCGAAGGTCCATTAAGTGCATAATTACCAAATACGGTTTAGCGCGTGTTTACTATCATACAGTGCGTTTTTATCTACTCATATGTGCTGATAGAGCCAGCTAGTCAAGTTTGCAAACTATACGGACATCCTTTTTTTATCGGGGCTAATTAAAAGAACATGTGTGCAAAACACGTCCACACAACTTGGAAAAGATAAAACTCTATATCCGTCAAACGAATGTTTTCATTTCTTAATAGGAACTTTAGCGAGTGAGGGGTAAGTTCATAGATTTTTTTAACATCTCAAGAATACGTGGGTAACCTAGCGTTTTAGCATATCCTTTACTAAAATAGGTTAAGTAATTATAATTATAGTCACTTGTTTTAAAAATATTTATTGAGGAAGTAGTTTATTAATGACATTAAATTATACTTGTCGCCATTCAACCATATGAGAATTGCTGTACGAATGGCCAGTTTTAGTATGGGTGTTTCTAAACGGTTTGATTTACATGATCTATTCCGTGCTTTAATGAACTACACTTGAACCACATTTCATAGATTATACAGGAACTTAGACAACAAATTGAGATAAGGTACTATTGTTGACGAACAGAAATAGCGAAGTTCTATGGTAATAAATATTACATACACCATATGCCACTGACACCAAACATATACATTTCCCCCGTGTTTGAAGGAAGTAGAAGAAGCTCTTTGATCTGTTAATATTTTGTACATGTCTTCTATTCAATTTCCCCCAAAATCCGAGAGCATGTTTTTTTTATTAATCCTTAAACCTCCTCACATTTGGTACGTTACCTTCTTATCGAACTTTTTGCATGTTTATTATTCCAGTGTACACCTTTATCGCTCACTTTTACATTTCAGACACTAAGTGCTTTAAAAGGGAACAATGGCGAGATTTGACCTCCATGCCCTTTTGGTGGGCCTCACAACTTAGTTATTCACATATTCAAATACAGCCAGACACTCTTAATTATTCATGTCTGCTTTGAAACATCATAGTTGCTCGAAGGACTATTTAAGACCCCAGAAATAATCTTTCGAGGGCATAACACAACAGAATATGTACCCTCTATGTGTAACTTCGCTAAGGAGTTCCCTTGTCTTCATATTCCTTTGTCGTTTTGTTAATTAAGTTTTACATCCTGAATCCTCTCCTTGGGACTCTCATTTGCCTTACTATTCGTTTAGTAATCTCTTCATTACTATTGAAAGAATCGACGTTGTTTCTTAACTCTTAAAGAACCAACATATTCTCGCTTACCGCTCGTTCATCCAAATGTCCCCTAGCTCCCAGACAACTCCGCCGGCAATGGAACACGAAATAAATAAGTGGGAATTGATCTGATAAATCAGTGTTATGGCAACACGGAGCTCAAATTTGCCTTTGAATGCTTTCAAACGTGCTTCTCGAGCGCGAAAATCCCAATTTTCAATGACTTAGTGCTTCCAAGATTTAGTGCTATAAAAATAAGTAAAATATTGTTCTAATCATCTGATAGTAAGGCACTGCAATTAAGCGATTTATTCCGTTATGTGAGTTAGTGAAGAGGGAGTTAAATACCTGGCTGTGCCACATAATGAATGAGGGAACAGATTGTGATTTTAAAGATGGTAGGAATAAGTCTAGTTAAGCAGTTTATTTAAATATTTTTACGATACTATATGCTCAACATACAACATGTAAAACTATTTAAAAATAATGGATGAGACTCTAAATCAATAACCAATGTCCATTTTTACTTCACGTCAGAGTCATACTGCCAAAGATACTGCTTTACAGCTTCCATTCGTTATTGTTTGATATAATCTCAATGGAAGATTTATTAGACAGTGGCACACTCGTTCTTTAGAAACTTAATGTCTTAAGTTTGAGCTTTGAAAAGGCATACCATAGAAACTTGACTTAAGTTCTATATCATCTATTTAGAGTTCCTAAAATATTATGGTATAGTTAATTAGCACCCTACATAGTAATGCATGATTTTAATTTACTACGACCAGCTACAAAACAAACTTAGAATTTGGAGAAGACGACAGACAATAATAGTATAATATGAAAATATTTAGAAAACACCATATCATATGTAAATAATTGGGGTTAAAATATACTTTGCAAACGTGCATTCTTATATGATAATGAAAAATGAAATAAGATAAACAACAAACAGAAACTGTTGAAAGGCGCAGTGAAACCATGACATTATAAGGGAAAAAAATCAGACCATACTGTAATTAAAGGAAAATCCTGCAGTGGACGATGAAAAGGAGCCGAAAGAAAGAGGCAAGAGCTTGTGGAAGGAACACCTAAATAACAGCAATAAGCCAGAGTTATTTTCACACAGTGCAGAAAAACATAACTTAGTTGACTTAATATTGGATGGAAAGATAACCTCGAAATGGGAAAGGATGACTCGTCCTTGCTAGGAAAAAAAAAGAGAAGGGCTTGTATTTTCAGCCTCTAGACTTACAGTTATTTGTCATATTTAAAGTTGTCAACTAGCTTTGAATCGGAGAAAAACGGAAAGGGAACTGGAAAAATAATAGTTTACCAACTGGTGTCTTGTTTCGACGTCTTAAGGAATACAAGTATACTCTGTAACAATCAAGTACTATTCACTTAATAGCAGTTGGTTCCGATAACCTGCTGTACTAATTTTCACAATGACTCAATTTTAACGGTAATATTACTTCATATTACGAAGTATAGTGAAGAGCGAATGATAATCCGCTTTTGTATGTTGAGCCATTAATATCAGGCAGTAACTGCAACTAGGAAATAGTTACACTTTAAAAACTTTGTTTTAAGCATATAAAACCAACGTATTAACATAAAAAGTTTCAATTTCTTTAACCTTATCTAATTAACAGTTGCATCCTTGTCAGTACTACCTAGAAGAGTGAGTTCAGCTATACTTAAATATTTTTCATATAAACCTATATATAAGAAAAGATTAGATACTTTTATTAACAACAAGAAAACACAATCAAACCAATTTATATTACTTTAGCAATTATAAACTAAGAATGAGACTAATAATATTAATTACCAGCCATATGAAACTATGTTTCGAGTTGCATTTCTTTCATTTCTCTTTACATTTAACACCATGATTCTATAAATACTTGTAATAGCGATATGTGATTTCAAATATTCAAGTGATGATTATTGGATATAGTTATTCTATAATATTTATATCGGTCTCATGAGATCTGCCCACTTCCTTAGCTATTTTTATCACTTTTCCTAATAGCTTCTTCATATTGATATTTGATCTTAAATTTAAAATTCCCCCTTTGGTGCAATAAATTCTTTTCTCTATAATTTTGTTTGGTTACCATTCCAAAATATACAATCCCACAATTTACCTAATTCACCAACCTTTGGGCATTTTTCTTTTACACATTCGGTTCTTATCCCACTGAAGAGCATTACTTCGTTTCTGAACCTTGCTAACCCTTCTCTCTCTACTTTATCACAGATTTAAATGTTTCAATACTTTTCTCTTCCCCAGTCATTTTTAATGTTTTTAAGCTTAAGCATATCTTATCACTAAAACTGGCTCGTAATTCCTGTTTTTCATTATTCTCCACTCTAGCTTTAATCTCATTCCAAAATCCTGCCGTCATTCTATCCGTCTATACATAATGATGTTCCAATGCCGATTTATTGAAGGATTTTATGAGTTTTGTTTACCCACTATCTTTGCCTTTGATTTTCTCTTGACGTATCATTTGATAATGTTCTCATCGTCAAACATCTAACTTTTATACCAGTATTTCAGAACTCTTACTATTATTTTGCTTCTTTTGGATCCAAATTTATCTAGTACCTTTAGTACAACTCCATTAAGAGAATATATAGGTAAACTAGGAATCAATCTATAAAATGATATATGTCTCACATTAACCGATTTCCATCCTTTATCTGGTTTCCATATTTCGCTTCCATATAAAAAATTTCCTGTACAGTTGAACCATATACTCGTTCCAACTATTTTATATTCATATTGCTTATTTTATTTAAACAAGATGTACCTCACACTTAGCCTTTTTTCCACCTGCTACCGCCCTTCTTCTCTGATCAATCCAGCTTCCATTACCGTAAAATTTGAGGATATATTAAGGTTCAAGCTTTTGACTTTAGTTAAGTGTAATTTCATATCCCGTTTTCCCGATATCACGGGTAATTCAAAGTGTATTTACGATTTGAATATTTTAGATTAGGAAAAGTTTATTAGTATATTTGCCAAACTGAATGGCTTTCTTTTCTACATCATTGCTTTATAGGTAGGCTTTCCATCAATAACCATTCTTGAGGATTCAGTTATTTAGGAAAGGCCGAAGTTCATGACATTTATATATTTACTGCTTCCTTCTTTTCTAATTCTCTGATTATCAACTGTATAAACATGGATTATGATACAGAAATGTCAAACTTCACTAAAGTTGTTGGAACTAACATATGTTTGCTGTCCCTTGACAGCACTGATCTTATTGCGGCGTCTTTGATTATCCTGATCAAAAAAAACGAAGACTATGCCTGTTTAAAGGGAACAATTATTTTGTGCTGATTTTAAATCTAATTGCACATTTCTCCCTTTACCCAACTTTTTGAACAATCGCATGTGTATAAAGAATGAGGTTTAAACATTATAAAACCTGAGCTCAACATAAAAGGTGCGCAAAAAATAGATATTAAGTATTTACGAGAAGAAACGATGCTTGACATTAAGTATTTTGAGAGGGAATGGCTTCAGGTGCCTCAATGTAGTTCAACGCCATGGCCATGTTGCAATCTGATGTGCGTCCTTAGCCAGTCAAATGTAAACCAATATCATTTGTGAGGAGGCAATCATTTGCAAGGTTGCACCTAAACCTAACCAAGCACTCTCACTTTAGTGTTTGTGAAAGTAGTAAGGAGCTATACGAACTATACGCATGAGTTTCATGAGTGATTTCTATACTTAAGTTAATGTGATCCGTTGAAGTAATACTCTTTATTTCACAGAACAAATTATTTGTTTAAAGTAAGCTATGCGTTTTTAGTCCTCTTGATCATCCATAAATACATTTGTAGCTTTGGAGTTAACGCCTGAAACAGCACAAAGAAGCGTCCGAGATCATTTGTTGTACTATTCTTGAGGTGCCTATTTTTCGCCCTATTTCTACGCGTAAACTATTTATATTTTTCCTCACCCGTCATTTACTCATGAAAAATATATGCGAAATCTATTCAAGTGTGTGAAATAAATCCTTGGTTGTCGTTGCTTAGGGAGCATCTCTTTAGAGTTGAGACAATTATTGTCAATATCGACCCCAGGCCCGCTTAAAGTAATATTTATATATAATATAATTACAAAAGGGTCACAGACATATAGATTGCATATGTTGTTTATAGAAATAAGAAATAGGGCAAAATACAAGTGAAATGGAAGTTTGCCCAGAAATAGCAAGCATTGTAACATTGCAGACTAAGAGGATTTCCTTTTGTGAGATTCGGGTCAAAACTGAACCTTGAAAGCGGCCGGATAATGGAATAATCGCGATCCCAAGGAAACAAGTATTCTTTGTTATAATTGCCGAAAAGATTCATACAACAAATAAAGGAAGTAGTAAACCATAAACTCATAACCTTTCCGATACGCTTTCTCTTAAAGTATAGTTATTCAGGTCAGTATCTAAGAACTAAGAATCCAAGAATCGATCGTGGGAGGACCCTGTTCAAGAAACGATATAAATTAGCGTAAAACCTCACCAATAGAAAGGTAGATAGGAAGATCATATCACGTAACATTTAGAAGTCATGCTGAATATATTTATAGCACATAAGACCGGCGTATGGTCGAATTAATAAAAACCGTAGTAATGGACTATAGAATGGTTATTAGTCGGGGCTGAAGTGAGTGGGAGAAGTATGAAAAAAAAGCAAAAAAGCGGAACGGGATAAGTCAAGTTACTCTGGCACGGGACTTTATTAGCTAGACAGGTAATATAAGTTATAGAGTGAGTCAGTCAGTTATTCAGTTAAGTTAGGTCAGGGTTGAAGTGAAGATGTCTGATGTAAAAATCAAATCATGTGAAGGAACTCTCAATTAATCGGTTCGATAAGCGGACTGATTCTATCGTGGTTTGTTAGGAACTATATGTATTACATTGTTTAATAAATGTTTTTTTGAGTAGTGTTTAACGCCCGTTTTTACTACTTGATAAGTGGTGAAAAATGGAACCACGTGTATTATTTTATTTATGCTGGTTTATCATTTCTTTTCCCTGTGATAGTGTATAACAAAAACGTTCACCACCAGTAGTTAAAGCGAGCGTAATGTACCATTAAAAAAACGTTCAGCTGATAAATTGAGCTTATAACTGATGACAGACTCGACCAATCATCCCTGAGGTCTCAATCGATTTATGAACTTCGATCACCCCCTTATGATCACCTATCCATATTACCTTAACCAACTTAATTAACCCATAAATCCTCAACTAATCCAAACCTAATCCCGAAATATTTACCGCCACGGGTGGCCGAGGTCGTTAAGGCGCGGACTCGTGAGCGGGAGCTCTGGGGTTCGAATCCCGCCAGGACCTTCCTGCCTGACTGAGGGTTTTTCCAGGTTTTCCTCAGTCATAATAAATGGCAAATGCCCGGAAGGTACCCTAAACTTAGGCCTGGAACGATTCCTTCCTTAAAAATAAATCCTTTCCCAATATATCATTTCATGTCCTGTATCATCAGTGTCCATCGCCTGTGGTGCCTCTGTAGCAAAAACGGGCTTTACACAATTTATTCATTCATTCCGAAGTATTAAATCACAAATGCCACGCAGAGTGTCCCATAATATTTTGCCAAAATATTTGGAATCAATTTTCCTCGGTGGCGTCTTTACATTTCAGCACTTGCAAATGGACACGCTCTCCATTTTTGTCGCTCTCAGAGCCGAGGTTTTTCGGGAAAAAATGGAGATGAGAGCTCCTTTGATTTGAAGTTTCAAATCAGCTCCCTTACCGTTCCCTACAATTCCTGCATCTTCTTAGATAGCTGAATTTTTAGAAAGATGAATATATAGTCACTTCTGAGATGTTTACCAGAATTTATCAAACTATGCATCTCCTCAACTCCATTCTGATGGCATTGAGAAGACTTGTTTTTTAAACTACATGCATCCCATTAAGATCCATTTCTTTCAATATCAGTTTCATGTGCACTGGATAAAAAACTAATGAGAAGATGATGAATGACATTTCCCTGTCCAGCAATCACTGATTATTTCTTTGGTCAGTTTCTTTTTAACATAATGGTTCATTTATCTCTGGTATTCGACAGCAGCGACATACACGCAAATCTATAGTCCAAGTAACTTTCAAATTTCCACACATGTGCCAGGAATTCTTCTGGAACATGTATAACAAGAGCTTCTTGTTTACATATCGTATGTTCATACTAGCTGCTATAAGACAATAGGATGCAGTGGCCGCTGTGGTGGGCCAAAGACCCTCTTTGGGCTATAGAGGGTAATAGAAGAAGAAGAGGATGAAAATAGAAACTTGTAGATATTTATTTCCATTATGTAGCAACACTGCTTCCAAATTTCTTGACGAATCTGTGAGCAAAAAGTAACCTTTAGAGCTACATTCTAGCCCCAAAGACTCCAAAAGAAGAACAACATTGCAAGAGAAGACTAGGTCCTCCTGTTTAGAAAGCAGATATACAAATTCCGTCTGACATTGGTGGAAAAAGTACTTTAATGTCACTCACTCTGTATCAGAATTCAATTCTTCAACTGTGAAGTGAGTAATCCTGCCTTTGCCTAATAAATAAATAAAGGTCATAAATTTAATCATTGGGGCTACTAATATAGTTTAATGAGGCTCTGAAATTGTAATACTGTCCACAAAAAATGGGTAATTCTGTACTTTATCCTCTGGTTAATTTCGAATATCAACACTTTCATTTTCTTCAATCAAAGCTATGTGTGAAGAGCAGATATAGTAAACTTTAGCCCATGGCCTCCATCTGATGATTGCAGAGATGAATATATAAGAGAAGGTTTATAAACAGAATCTGTTCAAGATATATTAATCAAGCAGAGCTAATATTCTGTTTAGTTCTGCCATGTCATCAAAACTGCAAAATCATTCATAACTAGGGTAGTAAAACCTCACAGTATTTTTTTAGCTAACTAATACAAATTTAACAAATCATGTTTTTATAAATTATTAAAATAAACTTAAGACGTTTTAGAAAGTTTTAAAACTAATACAGAAAAACAAAGAATTGAGAATAGAATATTGTGAGAAATGAAATTCATTATTAGGAAGTTTTACTTCAGGGCTAAAATGATATAGTCAAAAAGATATTAATTAACTACTAATGATATTCATTTACTTTCCATAGAATGCAAATTTATGTATCAATAAACATAAAGCAATTATTTTTAAAATTACAAAAAATGATTGGCAACAGAAATACATTTACTTAATTATAGCAATCATCCAATGAACGTACATAAGTCGAAAATGTATAATTAACAAAAGCACCGTTGATCATAGTTGTTTAACACGTGACATCTGAAATACCGTGCTCTACTTCCGCTAGGAAAGTGAAGTTTGCATATATTATAATGGAAACAGGTTGACTTCAGTGGACGCGCAATTCCCGGTAAGACTGGAGTTTTGCATTTCTTTAGGAAGTGTGCGTTCCATTTTACACTGTAGATATGTGTATCATGGAATATGTCGAGAGGGAGATGTATGCTAGAAAAATGAATGTTTATTTAGGATTTATAAGTGCAAACGAAACCGTGCTGTATTGTAGGAGAGAAACGTTCGTGCTATACTTTCAGGTATAATAATTCCATTGGGAAGGGAAATTTTCACATTGTTGAATGAACAAAATTGAACCCAAGGCTTTTTCATTGACAAGAAGTCGAGACAGAGGAGAATCTGGACGAAATAGGCTATCGATTAGAAATTCTGAAAGTATTTAACACGATTTGCCCAGAAAGTTGGTGTATATGTCGGAAGTGTGCACAAAACCACCCAGGTGCTGCATTCTCCTCTATATAAAATGATTGTTGTACCTGAAAAAACCCACGAAGTCTCTGAAATATAATATTCGGGAGGTAGTTTATATTCTAGAGTATGAATATATACTTCAAATAAAATAGTCTCTCTTTTTTTTTATTTTTTTTTAATAAAACCATTTAGCCAGAGATGACCTATAAAAAATGTACAAAAGACTGAACGTCAAATGTGTGAATGAATCATTGAATTACCAACAAGTTAAATGAAAGGACAAAGAGACCTGTGGACCTAAAGCGCAAAATATACGTGAGCAAAAACATGAATGTAAAAGTATAAAAAATATCCTAATCCAGAAGGTCGATTCAAGCTGGATTCGAACCTGGTTTGCAGCTCAGAAGTCGTATTGTTTCCTCTACATCACTACAGTCTCTGGTAAGTAGGAAATTTCATCGGTCTGAGTCAGAAGGTCTAATTATTATTTATTTTTTTTTTTTTGAATGGTGTTTAACGCCCGTTTTTACTACCGAGGCACCACAGGCGGTGGACACTGATGGTTCCAGACCTAAGTTTACGGTACCTCCCCGTCATTTGCCATTTATGAGGAAAACCAGGAAAAAATCTCAGTCAAGGAGGACGGTCTTGGCGGGAATCGAGCACCATACTCCCGCTCACGAGTCCCCGCCTTAGCGACCTCGGCCACCCGTGGCGATGCACTTAAATATGCGATAATGAGCAGACACCAAGTATATATAAACTCACTCCGGAAGCTAGATGCAAACTAGATTCGAACCTGGATTGCAATTTAGAAGCAAAATCGTTTCCTCTATCACAGTAGGTTAGAATGTGACAAAGGAAAAAATCCCATAGTTTTCAGTGAAAAAAAATATTGAAAATGTTTAAGAAAATAGTATAACGGGCGTTTTAGGGGCACTTGAAGCTCAGTCATTCTAGCATTAAAATATGGCATATATTAGAATATTTCCTAGTTATAACTATTAAATGACTTGACGTTACAAACCGATCTTAATTTACAAAGTGATCCTTAATACTGAAATCGTAACCAATATGCTTGTAGAGTTACCTTTCAAGAATTCGGCCTCAGGATACGGTCAATGTGTGTGGTTTAGTGTAAAATTTGATATGTTTTATGATTTCAATAGAATTTAATAATATAAAATACATTTATTCGTTTATTTTTCATTATATTAAATATAAAATCGTGATTTAATATTTTCTCTATTGTTTCAAAACGCACGTTACTTGTGAGAAGTGGGCAATTTAGTTAGGTTTAATTTAAACAACCAAAAAAATATGTTTTTATTTTTTTTATTTCATTATTGTTGCTTGTTTTTACGTACTAATTGCCCTCTCCATCTCGCTTCGTTTTTTGTATTCCATTTCATTTCCTTGTTGGAATCTGGCTATCAGTACATCGATTAGTGTTAAGTATTAATCATGTATTAATTATTTCATTGTGTAAAATGAGCGATTAAAAAGGATCGTCAATGCCAAAAAAATTTGAAATTAAGAAGGCGTTATCTAAAAGATAACGTGGCTAAAACAATCATTAGTGTTTTTGTGGTTGTAACAATTACAGTTTAGTAGAAATATTTTTAATATTTTTTTCGTCCCCCAATGACTTGTGAGAGAATGTGGTCTAGGTATGATAAACGATAAACATAATGTCTCACAGCCATTTGTGGCTTAAGTTAGGCAAGCATTCACCATGAGCCCTGAAGAAAAAAACGAGAGAAAACCTTAGTCATAAAAATGCCGCAATCAGCAATAGAACTCGGGCCCGCCCCATAGGAAGCACGAATGCTACCGCTTGAACTCGGTGGTGTTTATTTACCTAAATGTAATATCCCTATAGAGTTATGTCTGTTGTGTAGCAAAAAGAATTAGTGACTGGGAAAATCGAGTTAGAAAGACACAATTTCATGGCATCGCATAAAAATGTGCATTGCAGGTTAAAAATTACTATTGTCAGAAAGCCCTGCTGATGACAGTCTTAAAATGGAATAACTTACGAGGATAAGTCCATAAAGCCCCCTCACGATAAGGGCTATCGCCTTCAAAAATACTTAGCTGGTGCCACACCTTACCTATTAAGTAATTAATTGCAGTGTAACTCCCGCTCCGCTGTGTTCAGTTGTTCAGATATAGTTCCATAAAGAAGGCTAGGTGTAGAAGATTGTAACACATCCAAATGAGTATCGAGCAGTTATTAAGTTCTTCACAAAAGAAGCGCTTACTCTAAAGGAAATTAAACAGCGATTGGACGGTGTATATGGGGAAGCATCCCCCTCATATTCTACCGCAAAAGAATGGGCCAAACTTTTCGAATGGGTCCTGAAAGCAATGAAAACGAAGAGCGCGCAGGTCGGCCCTGGGAGGTGCTCACTCCTGAAATCATCGCTCTTGCGGAAGGAGAAATTATGGAAGACCGGCGGCTCAAAGTTTCAGAAATAGCAGTAAGGTTTCTGAAACAACAGTCCAGCGAATTATTCATGAACATTGAGGCATGAGTAAGGTTAGTGTAAGATGGGTGCCTAGACTTCTTTCCTCAGTCTAAAAGCAGTAACGAGTTATCTCATATCAGGCATTTTTGGAACTCTTCCGTGGCAACGAGAGAGAACTGCGGCAAACCATTGTTACAGGAGATGAAACTATTGTCATCTACTGTGATCCCTTGTCCAAAAGAGCGACAGGCATAAACCTGGTGAAGCACGCCTTTAAAGACCAAGGTCACTCAGTCCACCAAGAAAATAATGGCCACAATGGAACCGTGAAGGAATGCTCTTCATTGACTTCAAGGAAAGGAACACCACAGTAAATGGGGAGTACTAAGCTGGCCTACTGCACAGAATAGGTGCTTCCATCAAAGAGAAAAGGCGAGGAAGGCTGAGTGATGATGCGCCTGTGCATGCAGCTCTTGTTGCAAAGAAGCTGTGAAGAAATGTGGCTTAGAAAAGAACGATCATCCACCATATAGACCAGATCTAGCTTCCAGTGACTATATCCTCTTCTCAAAACTTAAGAAGGACCTTCGAGGACGATGTGACGACGAAGTGATATATGCTGTTTATACCCATTTTGCGGAGAAGACTTCTGACAATTTGGGGGGGGGGATTGAAGTGTTAGCTCAAAGATGTGAGAATTATATTGTAATAAAGGGGAACCGTATTGAAAAGTGAAATATAGTTTTTGCTTTATCATACCTAGAAGATGGTTAGGCCTGAAACTTATGAACTTACCCTCCTTAGAGAGAAGTTGATAATATCGATCATGATAGAAGTATTAATTGCATGAACCGTATTAAATCTGCACGGCAAGGTTCTTTGGCACTCTATAGAGCTTAGAGCTTAGAGTTTGAAACTGAAGAGGACAAAAGTGCAATGTCTAGTGACCAAGCGAGTAGCAGAGAAAATTATGTCGGTAAGTTTTTGTTCAATTCAAGTTGATGAAAGTTATGATATTGAGAATAACAAAACCGTTTTTGTTCGCTGTGTTCAAACATTGTCTTGTTTGTTATAGACTGGAAGGTTGGGTTCTGTAGCGACAATGTGCTATGGTAGGTAACCACAAATGTTTTATATCTCACCTTCTGCAAGAAAATCAGGTATCATAATATTTGGGTGTATAAGTCATTCATTTAATTTAGTTGATGGTGCTACAGAATGTATTCCAAAAAAATAGAATCCTTGATAAATCTCATTTAATATCTCTTCAGAAGTTTTAAAGTCTTAGTTTCAAAAAAAAAAAAAAAAAAACCCATAATACATCTCTAAGTAATTGTGTGCAGAATTCTTGATCAGTGGCAAGTTTTATTTGGCTTATTTGCAGAGACTGAAAGCGATGATCGCAAATCAGTACCTATAGTAATAATGCTTTTAGCAAAGCATATTTACAGTGTCTGATACAGTTTAATTATTTTAATATATTTTTAAATTTGAAAATCTCCTAATGCAAAACTTTGCAAGCGAAATTGAACAATGTTTTGATACACCAGTTTCAAATGTCCTCAAATTTGAAATTTTTTTCAGGAAATGTCATCTATAAATGTAATTCAAACCATGTGTCAAATTTGCTGTCTCAAAATTGAATAAAATGGGTAAAAACAACGAAGACAGTTTGAGTATTCTTTCACTCATGATGTGTAAAGGAACACTGAGGTCTTCGATGTTTTTAACTCTATCAAGCTTGTCAATTGTTAAAAAGATTGGCATTTCAAAATGATGTAATGCACAATTTTGTTTTTTTAGATCCAAAAATTGCACTAGACCACCGTAAATCTCTTCCAAGGTCATGTATTTCACTTTTTAATTTATGAACTTAAGTCAACAATGAACAAAGAGTCAATTTTAAATTAATCTAGTCTGTTACCTACTTATTTCTCTACGGACAAGAAAACACGTCATCTAAATTTATCTGTGCTGCAATTTTGGAAATGAATTTAAGCATGTCAGAATGTCAATTGTAAATTTGTGTTCCTTAGAAAATGGTAGCTGCATTTTCTTCATGATCGAGATGCGTGCTAAACAAGACATTTACAACATGAACAAAAATTAATATAACTACCCTACCACACAGGAAATGCTGAAAATACCTCTCAATTATGTTACATTTGATGTTTAGCTCTGTATTATAGTATTTTATTTTGCAGATTGAAGTAGCAGGCAAATAACATCTCGAAATGTAATTACTTAATACTTCCAGGCCAAGAAAGTTAATAAGCGCCACAGTGTTTCTATTGAGCTCAAGGTTTTGTAGTCTCTTTGTGAATATTCTGGCACTTTTTAAAGTTTATTTACTTTCGTTGCCTTATTAAGTATCATCTTTAACCTGAGAGTCGCAAAACATATAAAATGAGGATTGTTCAATAAAGTATAATCATAATTTTACAGGCATAATTTCTCCCGCTAAATTTAAATTAACAATATTTTTGTAGCTTAATGGGTAATGTATATGTGGTACCAATTTCATTGTTGTCACTTGTTCCCGCTATGAGAGATATACAATTTGAGACAGGTTCACTTCCGCCTACTGTAAAATGGAGGTGACATGCGAGGAACAACGTGCTGCTCTGAAAGCCTGCTTTCGTCTCCACAAGCATTCAGCTAACGTCTATTCAATGTAACAGAAGTTTGTTCTTGCCTTTAGCACAGCGTTTAAAATGTTTAAACAGGAGAGGCAGCAATCAATTTCAAAGGAAGGTGGACACGATGCTCGAGTGTATGCTCTAAAGGAGAAAAACAATAATACCTCTGCTGTCATGAGAGAATCGTCGAATAACATTAAGAACACTTTCAGAATTCCTGATAACTTTACAGGATGCCACTCACATGTTGGTAACTTAAAAGGTGCATATGAGACGTCTTTGTGCACAGTGGGTTCCAAGACTGCTGATTCCCGTACGCGTGCAAGTGAAGACGATGTTACAGGAAGATGCAGGGTCTCCTTCGGAGTCAGTTACTGCTGATGAAACCTGGCTACATCATTTAGTTCCTGAGAGCAAAGAGCAAAACTCTGTGTGGAAACTTTCATCATCAGTAACATTAAAAAAAGAAAAAAATTGTTGCTTCTACTGGGAAAGTTTTTCGATGTTCAAGGAACACGCTTGAACACACAATTGTAACTGGGAAATAGTACAGAGATGTCCTGAATAATCTGCAACACAATATCACACGTAAAAGGCCATATTTCTATGCAACAAGCTGGATGCTACGCCATGATAATGCACGGCCACGCATCACAAATGCTGCTGTTGCTGAATATCTCACAGAAATGAATGTGAACTATATCCTTCACTCTTCCTACAGGCCAGATTTTACCGCCACGGGTGGTGAGGTCGTGAGCAGGAGGTCTGGGTTCGAATACCGCCAGAACCGTCCTTCCCGACTGAGGGTTTTTCCAGGTTTTCCTTAGCCCTCATAAATGGCA
The DNA here is from genome assembly GCA_030762175.1 of Metallyticus violacea. Taxonomy (NCBI): domain Eukaryota; kingdom Metazoa; phylum Arthropoda; class Insecta; order Mantodea; family Metallyticidae; genus Metallyticus; species Metallyticus violacea. Next base: position 50,151,072 of record CM060843.1, read on the forward strand.
AATGCCGGGAAGGTACTTTAAATTTAGGCCTGGAACAATTCCTTCCTAAAAAAAAATATTTTCCCAATATAACATTTCAGCTCATGTATCATCAACGTCCATCGCCTGTGTTGCCTCTGTAGCAAAAACGGGCGTTAAACACTATTCATTCATACAGGCCAGACACACCCCGGTGTGAATTTGTACAATTTTCTCCAAATTGAAAAAAAAAACGCCTTCATGGGAAGCATTTTCCATCATTAGAAGCAATGGTGAAGGCTGTGGAGGTGTTTCTATAGAACCTGTCAAAAACGGTTTCCAGCATGTCTTTGAATGCTGGGACAGCTGCATTGCATCTGATGAGAACAGCTTTGAGAAATATCGTCAAAATATATGAACGAGTAAAAGTGTGTTATCAAAAAGTGTACGATAATTCTTTACTAAAGAACCCTAGTACATTGTTTATTTTCTGGTTTTTGCGTTGAAGACTTGGGGCGATTCGACAGTCTCGCATTGTAGTATGAAGCACTAGTACTACGATAACAGAGCCTTGAACAGTTTAGATGTCTCAAGCCAGCCTCTAAATACTAAATACTAAATTGTTCTTCATGATAATCGCGTACCGAAATACTTTTTTAAAAAGCTACACAATACCTTTATTTGTTGCTGGTTTTTAAGCTAGTTGATTTTTAGGTTTTAGACGCTGAAGAGCTTGTTTTCTAGATAAAATATAATATCAGTCCTTGCACTGAAAATTCAGTGACTTTATTGAGTAATATTTATCCATGCAAATAATTCCATTTTTGCCTTATATATACACGTTTTCATAATTAAATCATAATTAAGAAATAGCAAAATTACATTGCAAAATCTAAAATATTATTTTATGTTTGTATTTATTATTAAAGAAAAGTATAGGACACTCTACAAATGTGTATACCCTATTTCTTCCTGGTGGTTGTAAACATGCCAGTCTCCTGTAGCAACGGTTTAATGAAAAAGTTCGATGTTCTTTTCTCCTATCTGTTAATGACTAACTTTTAGAATCCTTCTGTGTTCAATGTGCATTATTAGCTTACACTTGTAGGGACTTATTGTCAGATAATAGTAAAATATGAATGAAGGTATATATGTATTTATTCAAATTAGCATACATGATAACATCCTCATAACCTTCAGTGCTCATATTCTATAGTTTTCAGCAGGATTTTCATAAATATGAAATAAGGAATGCGAATGACCAATATAGAAAACATACGAAGCCTGAAGCGAATACATGTATATACAACAGATAACAGTTGACAATCTTCTACTTTAATGTTTGGAATCGAAAACAGGGTGCGGTAGATCACAGTCACTTTTTTTTTAAAGGAAACAAGAGCTATATGACAAAGCCTTAAGTCGAAATGATCCGACATATTTACCATATTGTAGTGCAAAAACTAGAATTTCTGCTGCATGAGACATGAACTTTGTCAATGACGGTAAACTTAGAAAACGAAATGCATTAGAAATATCTAAAGTGCATTTCGTAAATTAGTTCACCAGTTTCCACCTCAAAGGCTCAGCATTACAGAAGTTCATAACAAATGCCGTTAAAGTAAGTTCCTTTAGGGTTCCAGAAACAGGGAGTCCCTTTAAGATGACGATTTAAGGATGTAGTACCCACCTAAAAATTCATCTCCATTGCTGTTACTCTATCTACATGCAGTACTCTATGAAAATATACATAGATAATAAAAATAGAAATTATTGCTGCATACACACGACCCAATGTATGAATTTTGTTAATTATTCAATTTAATGTATAGCCTTCAGCTTAATTCTTTACTTAAAATATTCTTACTTGTTTATGCATTTGCTTCGAAACAAAAGGTTTACGTAAATTCAAGTAAATAAAAACTGTTCATGGTCATGTAGGATAAATAATTAAATATATTTATGACTCTGAAAGATTTATAATACTATTATGTGATTAATTTTGAACATGACCTAAAAATTGTCTCCATTTTAATGCTACATGTGAATATTTATATTTTATAACTAAATGTTGGTGGTGCAGAAACTAAGATAATAAGGAAAGTACAATAAGGTTATCTTAGTTACGGGCCGGCAGAGCGTGGATGCATACTGGAGGTAACCAATCTTCAAGACATATAATGCATATGCAGGTAGAAGATTGTAGTTTTAGGGAGGCTTTGTCAGGAGTGATTGTGCGTTTATGTGGTACTCGGTGCTATAATTGTTTGTAAACTTTTACTAATTGCTCTTCACTAATTATGGCAATACTAAATATTGTCTTGAAAACCCGGTTTTATGCGTGATACATTTGTGAAAAGGGATTCTTGCAGAGAAGTGGTGAGACAATTCCAAAGAAAATATCTTGGCAATCTGTTGCAGGCAGAGGAATTGTTCGCCAACTTGTTAAAAAGTGACAAGAGACAAAATTTCTCAAGACAAGAATAGTGTGGCGAACAACCGTGTTCTTATGGAAGAAAAGTTAGATGAGATACAGAAAATTTCTACGCAGATGCTGGCAATGTATTGATTCTGAGGGCCATAATTTTCAACATCTCTAACAACAAAGGCTAGTGTTTATTATTAACGCCAGTTCTAAACACAGTATAAATTAATGCTTTCAGTAAATATAAAAATACTAACACAGAGGATGCCAAAAAGTGTATACATACTTTCACAGTAGATATCTATTTAATATATTTCAAAGTTGGACCGAAAAACCGCAGTAATGTGTTATATGATTGTCTGTAAACAGATGCGACTCACATTATGATAGCGTTGCTACGTGAGAGGTAAATCAACAATGAACAAAGCTAACATTATCATAAATCAACAATGAACAAATGAAGCCAAGATTATAGTATGATGTTCTGTAAGCAGATGTGTCTCACATTATGTTATGCTAGCGTTGCTCCAGCAAAATGGAGCCAAGATTATCGTTTGAACAGTGGAAAGCAATTTTGAAGTGGTATTGGAAAACCGAGAATGTTATTGAAGTTCAAAGGCAATGGGGACGTGTGTACAGAACAGAACCGCCAACGCGAGTAACAATTGCACGCATTCGAGACAAATTTGACACTCATGGTACCGTATGCGATGTTCACAAGGGCAGATCTGGAAGACCTCGCACAGCAACAAGCTCCGCATCTTCGGCTATGGTTTTGGAACGTTTTGAGCACTCACTGCAGAAATCTACTGAGCAATGCGCACGTGAGACTAGGATTAGCAGAACCAGCGAATATTGCATTATTAAAACAGCAAAGTTGAAAGTTATAATCCCAAGACTTTTGCATGTATTAAATGAAGATGACCCTGGTCGGAGAACGCAGTACTGTGAGTGATCTCGAAACATGATTTTTTTAGTAGTGTTTAACACCCGTTTTTACTACTGAGGCACCACAGGCGGTGAACACTAGTGATACCTGAGAGGAAATGATATGTTGGGGCAGGATTCTTTTTTTAAGGAAGGAAGCGTTCCAGGCCTTAGTTTAGGGTACCTCTCCGGCATTTGCCATTTATGAGGACTGAGGAAAACCTGGATAAGACCTTAGTCAGGGAGGGTGGTCTTGGCGAGATTCGAACCCCAGACCTTCCGCTCACGAGTCAACGTCTTAACAACCTCGGCCACCCGTGGCGATCGGAACATGATGCAATAGGATGAGGCCTTCGTACTCAGAAGTATATCGACGCCGATGGTGGGCATTTTGAGTAACTATTGTAAAAGCCTAAAATGACTAGTGCTCATCATTTTCTGTTTGTGTTAATTTAATTTTGTTATGTTAACACAATTTTTTCTTTACTAGAAGTGTGTATACATTTTCTGGCACTTTCTGTATTCGCAGGGATTTTATCTCGGCGGCTGCATTAGCTCAGCAAGCAGACATCAGGCGAGCATTAACTCAAATAACCTGACTGTAGATTTTAAAGCATTTAATATTCAAACTATTTTGAAGGAAACTTTAAAGTGACAAATATTATGAAGCCTAAGGACTATTAAATGATAAGTTAATTATTCTTTTCTATTAAAAAGCTGCTCCCAGAAAATATCGGCACTATCTTGTACACAGAATACACGCGCTGGCAGATTTTCATGTTACACGGGTAAAGACAGAATATGAGAGAGATTTATGGGCCCCAGTGCTTGATCAGTTTTTGAGAATGCGCTGGGTGTTTCAAAACTTTGAAAATTAGACGCTCTTAATTAAGACAATTTCAAAGATAAATTATAATACAACATTCCTTATTATTTCACCAAGATTTTGTAACATCGATTTTTATATTTAAGGCGGTAATTCTTGGAAATTTTTAAAAAATGGTTTTCAATTTTTTATCATTTTTGTATTACTTTATTTTTTTATTTTTTTTTTTTTCTTATTCTGCAATACTTACATCAGGACATAATACTCCAGATTTAATTTATTTATTCCTCTTGTATCTTTCAATACAATTTAAATATTCTACAGATTTTAAAATATACACTACTAATACTATAACTAAACAAAATTAAAACTTCAATAAAATAAACCGGTACTGGAATCCAGCACTACGGCTATTTTACTATGACTTATAATTACATGTACAATTGCAAATGGTACCCAGTAGCAATGATTACATTTAAAATTAATTCATTTACAATTTTTATCCAATTTAATATATACATCTTCATTTCTGCTAACGCTCGGTGTTCGTACTGCCCCCCACTGGAATTCCTGGCATCAGGACCTGGACATCAATGGAGTTGCTGCCGGTCTCAAGCAGCAGCTGTACTGGGCCATGGTGTGTTGACGGTGCAGTTTCCTTCTCTGCTCTCCTCTTGATCTCTGTCTACTTCTTCTCTCAACTGCTTCCTTTACGCTCGAAAACTGCCATTATTCTTTTATTCTGTCAATTCTGCTCTCTTCTTCTAATTCAATTGGGTGTCATCTTCTTTATCATCTTTTTCTTCAACTAATTCTAGTTTTAAATATCTTTCTTGCCTTTCCCTGATTCTCTGGGATCTTCTAGGGGAATATATAACTTCTGACCTTTGAAAAATTTTCTCTTGTTTGTTTTTTGCTGTTTTTATACTCTTCTGCCAATTTGCATGATATTTTATTTGTTAGCTCGTTCAATGTCCTAAAACCATCTTCGTCTCTTATGATGTTCCAGATGCGTTTCCCTGCAAGTAGTCGTCTTTTCTCTGCTACAATTGACTGGTATTTAGGGTATTCAAATGAGACATGTTCCGGTGTATCGATCACGTTATAGTGCGTACATGTATTGTTTGCTTGTAATTTGAATCTTTGCAAATATGAGCAATATGGATCATGTCCTGTTACATAATGCACTAAACCCTTATTGGGATGAATGTGTTTCAGCTGTAATCTTTCCTTTATGGATGGGAAGATTTCATGCACTCTTCTACCTTCTTTTATTTCATCCCATTCTCGTTGCCATATTTGTAATAAAGGATCTTTGATTTCTTTTTTATTTCTACACTTTTTACCAACAATGTCCATTATTTTTTTAGTTATTTTGTTTTTTTAAGCCAATAACAGGCTGCTATTAATCGAACTAAATAATCAATTGGCTATATCCCAATATTATTAATAGTCTCATTGTTTGGGAAGTGGAAAATGCCCCTCGTCATCTCAATAAAAATTTCCTTTGGGAGCTGCTTAAAGTATGTATAAATTGTATCTCGCGTGCCTTTCCCCCCAAACTCCTCCTCCATAGTTTAATATGGCTGCAAAGATGCTATTATGATACATTTTTATTCCATTAGCTTGTATATAGAAATATCTTTGTCTAATATTGGCCAACTTAAACATAACTTTTTCTGCTCTAGTTGTTGTGTTTTCTATACGTTTCTTAAATTTTAATTTTTCATCGAAATAGATACCTAGGTATTTATTTACTGATTGACTCTTAATATTATTATTGTTAATTTTAACACTTGGATATCTGTTTAAGTTTCCTTTTAAAACGATTTATGAGGAGCAATCTCCAATTTTGCTTTTATGCACCAATTGTTTACATGATCAGTTATTATATTTGATCTCTTTTCAATGTCCTTTCTATTATTTCCTTTTATTATTATTAGTAAGTCATCTGCATATGCGATAATGTCTTTTATACTGTTTAATCCTTCTAATTTTTCTATTAGAGATTCCAAAAATATGTCCCATAATATCGACCCTAAAATTGATCCCTGCGGACATCCTTTGGTAATTTCATTTGTAATAATCTGGTTTGCGCCCTTAACATACACTCTTCTATTTTTACAATAATCTATTAATTATAGAAGCATTTTGGATATTTCTTTTTCCTTAAAGTTTGAAACAGTGCTGGCCACCATAAGTTATCAAACGCCCCCGCAATATCTAAAAATATTGCTAATACATATTTTTATTACTTGTTTTTGCAGTCTCAGGATTATGGCATCCTCTGTTGACTTGCCTTTTCTAAATCCAAACTGTTTAGTGGTCATACCCATCGTTGATCTATATTCGTCTATTCTTTTGCTCAATAGTTTTTCTTGGATTTTGCCCAAAACATTTAATAAGCAAACAGGCCTATAGGATTTCGGTTGCGTGGGATCTTTGTCAGCACCTTTGTTTAAATTGGTCACATTCGCTTCCTTCCAGCAGCAAGGCACTCTTCTCTGTCATAGACAGTTATTAAACAATTGACACAGGTACGGGGTAATCTGATCTTCCAACTGTTGTAGCACTTCCGACTTTATTTCATCCGGTCCTGGTTATTTGTCCTTCTTTAATTCCTTTATAGTTTTTCTTATTTCAACTTCATGGAAGAGGAAAATGACACCTTCATCTATTTTTACAGTAATGAGTTCCTTTCTTAGTTTCCTGTGCTCTGGGTTATCATTTTCTTTAATATCATTAGGTAGTGGTTTTAGAAGTAGGAGATTTATAGAGTCTATCCAATTGGCAGTCATTTTATCCTCCCCTTTATCCAGAGTGGATATTACTTCTGGGGCTTTTACTTTCTCTATTATTAGTTTGTAAGGTGTACCCCATATATTGTTGGAAAGGTTTAGCTCTACGAAATTTTTCCATGCAGCTTAGCGATATTCTTCTATATTTTACTTATATTTTTTTCTAATTTCTCTATATTTATTTCAGTTATTTTCTCTTTCTGAGGCATTGATAGAGTTCTGGTAAATTCTTCTAGCTTTTTCCAACTAATGTTATTAATTTTAACAGATTATTGTTCCAAAATGTTGCTGAAGTGTTATGTTTTTTATTAATTCTGGGTATGCTACACTTCATAGCTTTTTGGATGGCTTTGGTTAGTTCTAATGCTTTATTGTTAACGTCATCTTGAGGTTGAGGCATTGTAGGCAATTCCGTTTTTAGTTTATCCCAGGTTGCTTTCTTTATATTGTAGGGTCTTTTATTCTCATTCCATCTTTGTTCTAGGTTTGTATTAATTTGTAATTCGAAACAAATTATATTGGGATCACTTGACGTCAGTGATTGACCTACTTTCCAGTTTGTAACAATTTTGCTTGCTCTTTTATATGACAATATGATACCTATGTTAGATGTAGCTCCTGCTCTATTACTGTAAGTTGGTGGGTTACTGGTTTGTTCTCTACATTTAGCTGTAGCTCCGCTATTACCTCCTCCAGTAATTTTCCCCCTTTGTCCTTGCAGTTGCAGTTTCACCATTGGGAATGTGCATTAGCATCCGCCATATATATTACTGGAGAATTATTATAACCATTGTCTATTTTTTTATTCTATTTATATATGGTTCTATGCATTCGCTAAACTGAAAATATTGATTTACTAAAATATGTTCCCTCTTAGTGCTATTTCTATGCAATTTGTATGTGTGTCATTTAGTTGCGTTATTTTCGCCACTTGTATTTTCGAATTAATAAATACTATTGTTGCCGTAGGGTTTCCTTTATCCATTATAGTTCTAAAGTTTGCTGATATATGTGCTAGTTTACCATTTACACAATATGGTTCCTGTATGCACAGATAATTTAATTGCAGATACACTTTTGTATAACTATATAAAAAATAAGAATGGGAACCACAACTATAATACTAAGATAAACAGTGAAATGAGTATCGCTTCAAATAAGTTGCTTTTAGTGCCCACAGATCCTTCGCCTATTTATTGATATATATTCAGAGGTGAGGTGATTTATTAATTATTATATTTCTATACCCAACAAATAAATTACAGGAAGAAACTATAAAATGTAATGAATTAATGGAAAAACTCGACGACGACTCCTACTGTCAATTAACATTACGCACTCGCATAGCAATGCAGCCTCTTTTTAAGTCATGTTCAAGAATTCGGGGGATTGCGTTTCTCAAAGCGCTATTAAAATGTTTGCCTTCAGAATCCCAAAATTATTTAGCTTTATGTGTGCTCCATGTTTATTAGATAACGTGGGTGCATGCCACCATTAAATAAAAACGTAATTCCAGAATACTTATATTAAAGTGCATACATGCGTATAAAGTAAATAGCATATTACTACATACATTTATTTTACGTAAATTATCTAAATTAAGTTACAAAACGAGTAAAATTGTCCTTTTTATTAAGTGCAGTAAGGGTATTTAAGTTATGGGCCGACCGAACACGCCTGCTTACTGGAAAACTGCAGCCGCCGCAATCGGAAAAGGGAAGATAAGAATTAACGCGTGAAAAGTTGGAATTTTTATTTTAGTATTTATATTTTTGCTGAATACATAAAATACTAGTGCATCATAAATTGAAAACAGTAAGCACTTTGCGGTAATAAGAGATGTTGAAAATGATGCCTCTCAGCTACAATGCATTGTGGCATCTGTCTAGCAAATTCCCAAATTTTGTCTAACCATTCTTCCTCAAAAACATGCAGTTTAGTAATGTCATTTATGTCAGTTAAATTAAGTATTGTATACTGCACATCACAGTCGCATGAGTTGCAAGACTGCTCATGCTCTTGTAAAATATTTCATTTCTGAAATTAATGACAACATTAATAAGAACGCCCAATTCTTCAATTCTATAGATACAAAATAAGTCATATATAGGAGTTCTCAAAATATTGCTTATCTTAAACTGTATTTTTTAAAACCCGAATCATACACAAATATGATGTAGACATACATACAACAATTCTAATATTCAAATAAATTTTCTTATTATTTATATACAATGTTTATAAATGTTTCTTGTCCCTAAAACTATGCATTTCAGTTAGAAAATGTCCAGGTTTAGCCAGTTTTGTCTATTTACAATTAAGTCCCAACATGCCAGCCTCCCCCTACTGGAAGTAAAAAATGAATCCGGGTAAAAATTATTCCTAGTATCTTTTGTCTGTGCGTACTTAGCCAACAGGTGCACCCGGTCTTCCGGTTATGAGCAAAATGGACAAATCCTTCTGGCTTCCTCGTCAACAATTTTATGTGGCTTTCAGTCTCCCAGTATAAACCATGCTATTCCTGACCTCTGTTTATGCCTAGCTCCATTATACGGTTTATGTCAGACAGGCGTCTTTTGACTTTTTTCACTACACCTGTTTTCAATATTCTTCTGCCAAATGTCGTTTAAACCGATTTTGGACAATTCCCGTTATACAACCGCAGCCTACCTTTTTGGATAATGCATATTGCCCTTAGGGTTGTTTATTGTACTTTAATTATCCTTACCCAGTATCTAATTACATTTATTTTGCTGTAGACTGCATCTTCTCCAGCATCCCACCTCCCATAGTACCCCGTAGTTCGATGCCCCCCCCCCCCCGAATTCGTTTCCTGAAATCACAATGTAATTTATTTAGACCGTCTACATCGCCAAAGCTCACTTACATATAACAATGAGGATCTAACTATTGCCTCAAACATAGTTTATACTGTTTGACTGGTATACCCGGTATCTGAGCTAGCAGCCTCAGTATCTCTTAAAGTTGATCGCTCCCCTTATGCTTGGATAAAACTGCGTGTTTATTTCATTTTCACTCATGTCAAATCTTATTCCAAGATAGTCAACTTGTTTAACGGTCTGGGTTATTTGTTCTCCATGTGTCCATTTTTCCAGCTTGTCGTAGACATGGCCATTTTTAAAGGTGAGAGCTTTGGTTTTAGATGTATTAACTTGCATATCCCACTGTTTACAATAATCTGGCAGGGCGTTTAGGCATTTTGCAGGTCTTTAACCAACCTAGAGAGAATTATTATATCGTCGGCATATAAAAGAGATATTTGTTGGTCTTCAATTGCCGGTGCAGCTATATCTTCATTCATCATTACATTAACTATATCATTGATAAATAAATTAAAGAGTAACGGTGATAATATATAACCCTGTTTAACACCCCTCTGCGCTATATTGCACTCAGATATGTTATACCGATCAGTCTTAATAACACCGCCACGGGTGGCCGAGGTCGTTAAGGCACAGACTCGTGATCGGGAGGTCTGGGGTTCGAATCCCGCAAGGACCGTCCTCCCTCATTTTTTCCAGGTTTTCATGAGTCCTCATAAATGGCAAATGCCGGGGAGGTACGGTAAAATTAGGCCTGGAACGTTTCCTTCCTTAAAAAAAATCCTTTCCCAATATATCATTTCATCTCATCTATCATCAGTGTCACCGCCTGTGGTGCCTCAGTAGCAAAAACAGGCGTTAAACATTATTAAAAAAAATCTTAATAATAATTTTGACTTCCTTGTAAATTGACATAAGAGGGTTAATCATTTTCTCAGAAAGCTCTTTAAGTTTTAATTTTTCCCATTGAGCGCTTCGTTCTACAGTATCGGTCGCCATTTTAAAATCTACAAAAACACTGTATATCTTTCCTCCTTTATTTTTAAGTTCTCATCATTTAAAGTTTTCAGAACAAAAACATTGTCAACGGTTGGAAAGCCCTCCTTAAACCCAGACTGAAATTTAGAAATTTTATCATACACTTTTACCCAAAATTTAATTCGTTCGTACAAAACTCTGCCGTAAATTATTCCAAACACAGACAACAATGAGATACGTGTGCAGTTCCGTGCTGAATTATTACTGCCTTTGCCATTGTAGAATGGTTGGATAGTAGCCGTTTTCCAACCTTCCGGGCATTCTTCTCCTTCAAATAATTTATTAATGTTTACTCCATACATATCTACCAATTTCCCAATTTTTAAAGTATTCATAAAGAACTCAATTGACAAGCCTTCTATACCCGCTGCTTTCCCGTTTTTAAACCTTTTATCGCTTGGACGATCTCCGGAAAGTTTATTTTGTCCTCTAATATAGACACAAATCATTTAGCATCCCCTCAATGTACGTAACACTTACACTAGTCCCGATTTCTTCTCCTTTGAAAATTGCTTTAAAATGTTTAATCCATTCCCTAGCTGAAATATTTGCTTGTAAATGTAAACTTATCGAGAATATTTTATTTAAGAATTTGAATATACGAGTAGTTTGCAAATAAGCAGAAGATACTTTTGTGAATGATGGCCTAAAAAACCTAAATTTTGACTAAATTGGAGTTATGAGTTAAGTCATTCACACTAAATATACTTCATTTAATGAAAAAGCCCATAAAATAAATCAGGTATGAACAAATTAAAAGACTAAACATGATAAAATAACTAATCGAAAACATCAGTACAAACTACAGAGTGGTGGAAAGGTGGGACTATATATACGTCAATAATAAGATAACTGTTGAAATGGAATGAATTTTAACGACAATCTTGTTTGTTAATAATGGACGCCCAGATTTTCATGCTCTATAACATTTTAAAACATGCATCCTTCATTAACAAAATATGCATAATAACGGTGGGGGCAGTAAATATATGCACTATCAAAATTCAGTTCTGCATTGTGTTACATTTTCATTTTCTTTTGAAGCAATGCATATCAAATAATTTCTTTAAATTTTCTTTACTTAGGTTTGTCAGACAGCACATTCCCCAACGCCGAAAATGATCTTTCTACATCACAAAAAGCGACAAATGCATATTCTGACATGATTTGGGATGAAAGCCTTCTGCATTTTAGCACCAAAATACATTTTTAAGCAACTTTGTGAATTTCAAATCAATATTTGAAAGGTTCAAATTATTCAGCTTATCTTTGACTACTGTACTCATATTTTATACATTATTATTATTATTATTATTATTATTATTATTATTATTATTATTTGATTTATTTACGGACGCTCTTTAACATCTCAGATAATCAGCGTCCCATTCAATTCAGAGCATAAACGGTCGACAATTTTTGCTCAGAGGCCTCTTCTTTCAGGCTTGAGGTTTTTTCCGTACCGTAAATGTACGACACGGTATTCACGCCTTAATTTCCCTTCCGAAGGAAGCCATACTTAGGATTTTTACCCATGAAAAATCCCATCGTTCTGGCAGAGTTTGAACCCGCGATCTTGGGCATAGAAGGCAAGTATGGTTACCACTATACTACCAGGACCGACTAATCTACAAACGGAACACATTTAAACCTTGCTTTTAAAAACTTTGTGTTTAATTTCGAGAAATGCTAAGGTTTAAATTAAGTAACTCAATACATTATGGTATGGTCCAAAAACATTTTATTCTTTAAAACTGTTAAAAGAAGCAAAATACTAAAGTACTTACGTTCCTATTAAAGCAATCACAATACCTACATTGCCGTCAGTCTTCAGAAATTCCTTTTGCTAAATTCATTTAGACACAAGGTATCTCCTTGAAGTTATAATAGGAGCCATAATAATTCAAAATATACTCCAGCATCCAGTTTGCAAACATGCTATTTCTGCCTTCTTTTCTTTCAATGTTTTGGCCTTAGGGTTGCAACGAGTGAGAGTGGGGAGGGTTTTGAAATTCCAGTGCAAAAAGAAAAATTGTTTAGTAGCACGTCCAGACACTACTGTAGTATTCCGTAAAATGCTAAGAAACCATAATATCTTTCTTTTACTTACTTATTTTGGTCTCAATAGACCAAAATACCGAGTTCTAAGAAACAACATTGATAAATTGAAATTATGCAAATTAACATATTATTTGCACTAACACCAGAAAATAAGAAATAATATTGAATATAAAACTTTAAATACGTACTATTTTACCTCAAATATTCAAAATATGCCTGCATTTAAAAGACCAAAGCATGAAACAGTACGGTTATTTGGAATCAATAAATCCATACATCGAATATTTGCAAAGTTTGAGAAGAGTAACCAGGCTGTAATAAAAATAAATAAATAAATAAGTGTATTTATAAGGAAATTGGGACTCCTTTTAATAACAATCTCTGCATTCTTTTTATGGAAACAAGTTGGACTTCTTGTACCACCAAGATAATTGACGAGTAAGTAAACTTTCTACTGCATCCATTATTGAAGACTTAACGGATATAATGATTAATGACTCACCTGGCTCTTCATAGGGTCTGTGTTAACTTGGCACATGTACTGCCCTCTGTCTTCACGCTTCACTCCTTTTAAATTCAACGTCCACGTGTTGAAGTCGTTGTGCGTAACGGAGAGCCTCTGGTTGTTTGTGATCACATGCTCATGGATGGCAAGGATTGCCTTTGTATCCGCCTTGATCCACGCCACCTGCGGAAGAACAACTTGAGTTTACTTAGGATATCAATTGTCTTCATAAAATTTTTGTAGGTACATGTGGTGTTGTGTGGAAGCAGAGTCTAAATATATAACGCGACTGGAAAGTAACGAAGTGCTAAATGCGTTTATTGGTCGATGTGGCTTGAACCGCCGTTTGCATTCAACCGGGCTGGCTGACGATAGCTAGTAGAAATGCAAACGTTTCTTTTTCAGTTTTAAGAGGTCAGCTTGCTAAGGAGGCATAATCGTACACCCCAGTTTTTCGTGTTTAATCTACTAGCATATCTATGATACAAGTCTACAGAAGATTAAGGTCTGGATTGCAAATTCTGTTCTAGATAAAACAGAGAATAAAAACCAACAAAATCAAGACAAAACAAAGAAAACAAAAGCATTTAATTGAAGAAAAATGTAAATTCCATTAAGAATGACTGAAAATAATTCCAAGAATTAAATACAAAATAAGTTAGCCTAATAAAGTTAAAATTAAACCAAAATAACCGTGGTTTGCACGATATCTATATCCAAAGGTATTATATTTCCCGAACAAGACTTTTTTTTTTCTTTGTCAGGTTTATTGAATAGAGCAGCAGATGTTTTGAACACCCTTTTCAGTTGCATCAAGAAGATATGGTAAAGCTCGACAAATAAGTTGGGTGAGACGTTAAGCAAACGGGACCGCCAAGTATTTAACGGTGTTCCAGTCGCGTGATATAGTTTCAAACTCCATACAAGGGTGTCAAGAATAAAAATAGACATATATTCGACACATTTTTATCAAACAATGGCTTGCCACTAATGTAATTTATATGGCAAGTACATATATACATTTATTTTAATTCAACATGTCCTTCATACTTTTCAAACGATCATGTAAATCTTTCGAACATTTCGCTTGAAACGGCTGCACATGTTTCTCCAATAAGAGCGTGAAATCCGGTGGACGTGATGGGCATATTCCAGGTGAATCTCTGCCTATCAATTGAGAAATCATTATCGGTTGCTGTATTCTCTTACATCCATAGCAAAACGAGGTAATGCTTCATCTTTTTTAAAGAAAACATGTCCACAATCACCCGAAATTTATGAGTAATCTTTTGCCGCACCTCTGTATATGTTTAACCGCGCAATCGAACACGATAATAGTGATTCTGTAGTAATAGTATGAAATAAAAACATCAATGTTTTAGCACTTTACTAAACAGCACTATGAAGTGGGTGCCAGCCATGTTGAAATGAGATGTAAAATAAATATAAATTCATACTTACATATTAACCTATATGTCATAAATTTCATGTACAACAAACCATTATTTCATGAAAATAGATCGAAACTTTATGTCCGCTATGTTTCTAAAGGTGTTTGTCTATAGTGCAAGAAAGTTACAAAATTGCACAAACAACTAATACATTTACTTCACTGCTTCGTAATCATCAAAATTAAGAATTATATCCCTTATAATAAAGTGCAAATGGCCTTTGTTTAGCATTTACCTGTTCATATTGTTGAAACTGTTTAGACTAATAAGAAATTATAATTAAGTTCAAAGCTATTTGACTAACCACCGTTGACACCAAATGATAGTAAAGGAGTTCTGGTTTTAACAGTGCCTACTATGGAAGAGCTTAACAACTATGTCAAATGCTTCAGTACAACAGTCTAGTAAATCCATCAGGTTAACATTTATTTCATGAGTCAAAATAATGCGATTTCTCAATGCCTTTTAGCTCGCACTGGAAAGTGCAATTAACCGTAGTGCAAATAATTATGGTAAACGTGCAGTCAGTTCCAAACCACTTAATCTTAATAACTTATAAATGAATTAAATTAAATTTGTTTCAATTTAATTACAACACTTTATTCAATTATCTTCCACCAACAAAAGGCGGAAGATTTTTGCAGCCAAACTTCCTGTTCTAGGTATCCTGCAAAGAGCCGTATCTAAGATTTGGTGAAAAAGTGGCATACAACGGAATCAGTTGTAATCAGGAGAAAAAAAAAATCTAGTACCTTCCGAATGCTATGGTCATGGATTTTCAAGCCCGGATGCTCTGAAACCCACATAAATTTAAGCAAAAGGTACAATGTCATGTTTTACTCACGAGGATGAGGGCTGGTTATCCGTGGGCAAGCCGTATATAGCTATATATGTATGCATTATGCAAGTACATTTCATCAAAGATTATTCGGATAATTTGATTTTATCACTTCTAAAGTAAGTTGTATCTTAAAACTATAACAATGGCATAAGCTTAGTTCACTATGTTTGAGTAAAATATTTATTTGTAAAATAATGAAAACAGGGTTTCTTTTTCCGATACTCCAGAATACTGTGATAATTCATTAACTGTTTTTGCTACAAGTCATTGTTGATAAAAAAAAAGGGCAATTATTAAAAGTACTAGTATTTTGATAAACTGTGCTCTGGTTGAATCAGGCAACTGACGGAAAAATTACCGATTAGGTATTAAAATATACATATATTGATCCACAAGTTTGTAGCTTATGCATACAATCATGATAAATTGTACGTGAAACGACGGATGCGTTTTAAAGTTGTTTTGGTTATAAAATGTTTATTTTTATGTCCTATAATGGTGGTTAAGAAAGTTATATAAAACTCAGAACTGTTAATTTTATATTCTTGGTGCATTTTTATAAACATTTATAGTGCTTTTATGCAGAAATTACTTAATTTTTTGTAAATGTTTTATATTTAACATTTTAAATTAAAATTACAATAATTTTCTGAAAACAGTTATTTCTTTGAAACCTAGTTTCTGCGCGTCTTAGTACACACACACACACACACACACACACACATATATATATATATATATATATATATATATATATTAACAGTAATAATAACCATGTCTAGCTTCTTGCCATTGAAGAACTCGCACTGTTCGAAATATAGCAATTTCAAGTGTGACTTTTTCTAAGTGTTTAATCCTTACCTACTTTTATTATTACTGTTAATTTGTTACATTGTTAATAGTGTTATTTTATTTTTATTTTTCATTTATATTATATATATATATTAAAAATAATTAGAAAAGTAGAAAAGGATAAAACAACAAGAAAAAGTTACAGTTGCATATATCTGTCGTCTACCCAGTAAACGTCGTAACTCTAACTTCGTTTAATTTCAGTTTTTTTAAGCCAAGTGGCGGGGATTTTTTCTTTACCTATATTTACCCAAATCTTGTGCATACGATAAAATTATACTTTATCACAATTTCTTGCTTCCAAGCTTGCTATATATTTTTGCACATGTGTAGACCATGTAGTGTGACGTTAAATTTACCAGATTCATTACCGATTATATCAGAAACGGTTAAAGACAGCTGATTTTCACACAGTGTACTTATGAATACTTTTTCGTGTGATTTGTGAAAATTAGAACTTGTATTGAATATTAAGAATGTTTAAATTGTCAAATATAATTATGTATTTTTTACTTAAAGTTCTGCATTTTTAATTTTCTGGATTTTTACTTTTAAGTATAAAATAAGGTAAGCTGAGATATGTGTATACCACTAACAAACTCAGCTTACTATTTAACATTTTTTTAAATTTGGAAATAATAATAACAATAAAATATTATAATAATAATTTGTTTCTTTATAAATATCATTATTTTGAGGTTGTGAGGTTCATTAGTTAGATTAGCCATATTTTAAACATTGCGTTTAGAACTAAACATTTATTTTTATTTCAAAGTTTAAACTTAAACTGGAATATTTTCCCCACAGGCTATGAAACTCCCTCTTTTTTGTAAACGTAGAAGTGTTTTTTTTTTTTTATTCTTCTTTGAAACTTACATTGGAGTATGGTATTCGTTTGTTACTTTCTTGTAACCTCCGTCAAGCTTTCATTTTTAGGAAAATAATATGAGTTATAATATGGTTTAAATTATCTTTTCGCCCATAAGTTGATTTCGCGTTCTTCTGCTTCTTTATTAATAGAACAACCGCTGATGGTGACATATTTCATTACATGACATCAAGGACAAAACTATTTGTATGAGGACGATTTTACAGACACGCGGAATTAAATGTTAGAAATAAATTACTTTCACTGAAAACGACATGGTGTTTTATTTACTATACATCAACCATGGTAAAACCCACCTGCGGGATACGTTATGTAAAGCAATAACTTGCACTAGGGTAGTTAAATTAATTTTTCTAACCGTCAACTGATAAGCAAGGTAGCATAAAAACGCCAAACGGAACTAGACGACTGTCAGGATTCCATTCAACCGCAGTCCCCCAGCCCCCTCTGGTTTTTTATCTTTCCATGTCAATCAGCATTACAGAAGTCATATTTTTTCATGCTTGTAGCAAATTTCTGCAACACAAGCATTCAGGTACAAAGGCTGGGTTTATCTTTTAGTTTTGTAACCGACGAGGATGATTTAATAATTCCCGTTTTGTTTCCAGCTTATTCGGACAACTGATAGTGGTTTACGTGAAAAACAAAGCTCACATTCATTTGTCGTGTATGCAAAAGAGTTAATGTAATTATTTCTCTTTTATCTTTTAAACTACTTCATGTTACTGTTTACAGAATATAGCGTCTAGGAAGTACAAACACCAGCTAAATATTCTTCAACGTTTCACCAAAATGAAGATGTAACTGATGTATGTAATAAACGTTTTGGCACATACCTTTAAGTATATAAGTTTGTATGCATGTGTGTATGATGCCTCAATTTATGTCTGTAAACTTGTAACGCAGTCTTTAGTGCTAATTCTAAATTAAATTATGTAGTTTTAGAATAAAATATGACAGATGTAATATTTCAACCATTAACTTTCATTTCTGTAGTCTTACGTTAATTGCATTTTTGAGACGTCACAGTATTTTAAAACAATCTACTATTACTATAGAACTATTTGAACAATTTCCTGAAAGAGTTGAGGATGTCGTTAGTACCAACGTATAGAAACACAATAGACAGTGGTAGAGGATATTTAACTGTTTTCCAAGCAGTGGGAGGCATAATTAATAACAAATTCAATTATTTATTCTGAAAGTCCATTGTGATCTTATAACAATACGTTACACGGGGAATATTACAAATCCACTATACACCATGGATTTTGTTCACTAAGAACCGTATTTCTAACAGTAATGATTTGAGAGTTACAGACAGCTAAACTGACGTTTTTTTCACTGGATGAAATTTCATATTTTGTTATAAAAGATTATTGAACAGATTGTTTTATGAATACTGCACAGAAATATGATACACTTTATGGTTTTACAACAAATTATAGCAAGTTATGCACTTAATTTATCAATTTGGCTGCGACAATTTATTTTTTAAGTTATGCCAAGAAATAACAATTACACAACTTTGGCTATAGTTTGCATTGTGATATATGTGGAAAGGCAGCATTAGAGATTGCAGTATTACCTTGGTGCTGCAAAAGACCTGGATACGAGGGTAGGTCCATTAGTTTCCGGCCTCGCCAATAAGGATTATCGCGTTCACAAAGTCCTTATCTGGTGCCATACCTTATCTGTTTAGTAAATAAGTGCAGCCTTAACTTCCGCTCCGCTTTGTTATATATTTGTATAAAGAAGTTCTTCATAAAAGAATGACTTACTCCAAATGAAATTAAATAGTCGATTGGACGGTGTATATGGGGAAGTTCCCCCCTCATATTCTACCGTAAAAGAATGGGCCAAACTTTTTCGAATGGGTTGAGAAAGCATTAAAGACGAAGAACATGCAGGTCGGCCCTTAGAGGCGCTCACTCCTGAAAAATCGCTCTTGTGGAAAGAGAAATTATGGAAGACCGGCAACTCAAAGTTACAGAAATAGCAGCAAGTTTGGTCTTTCTGGGGAAAAAAAAAAAAAAAGAAAAGAAAAGAAAAGGAAAAAAAACAGTCCTTCGAATTATTCATAAACATTTAAACATGAATAAGGTTAGTGCCTAGACGTCTTTCCTCAGTTCAAAAGCAGCAACGAGTCATTTGTTGTCAGGTATTTTTGGAGCTCTGCCGTGGCAAAGAGAGAGAAATTCTGCAAACAATTGTTACAGGAGATGAAACTATGGTCCTCTACTCCTTTGTCCAAAAGAGAATCAATGGAGTGGTGTAAACCTGGCAAAGCACCGCCTCTAAGGGCCAAGGCCACTCAGTCAACCAAGAAGATCATGGACACAATCTTTTGGGACTGTGCTACGTGCGTCTATCAAAGTGAAAAGGCGAGAAAAGCTGAGTGGTGGTGTGCGCCTTCTTCACGACAACATGCCCATGCACATGATTCTTGTTGCAAAGAAATTTGTTGCAGACAAGACTTCTGACTATTTGGGGGGGGGGGGAGTTGAAATGTTAATTCAAAGATGAGAGAAGTGTATTGCAATAAAGGGTAACTATATTGAAAAGTGAAATATAGTTTTATCTTTATGATACCTAGAAAATGGTTAGGCCGAAAACGTATGGACCTACTTGGTATATTTGATGTTCAGTTATCCAACAAGGGCCTAAGTATTCGTGAAAAGACATTTGTTATAGAACATTATTATTGCTCTTACGAAATTAACCCTTTAGCTGACTAAGTATGGAATGTGAGTTTGAACGTTGCGAATAAAGTTCCATAAACTCACAAATCGAATAGTGATATTGTTAGTATATAAATTTAGGTGAAGCGTACCGGTAATCTGGTAGAATATGCACATCTATGGACAATGAGCATGCGGAAATTGTGCTCGAAAAAGCTTCTAAGAAACCAGTGAATTGCCAGCGGCGTGTTACCAGTGAAATTGGGAGCATTTTCCTGTCTATGCAGTTCAGCCACTCGTTTCGAGTGAGGGACACGATCCAAAGGCACATATTCCCTCTTTGCATTCTGGCAAATGTGTATGAAAATTGAAATTTTCTCTACAGTATCCATGCCACGTGATAATGGAAGTATGCAAGCAAACAATACTTTAAATGACTTACTGAGACTAGCACGTCTTCTAAACTCAAAGTATCATTTCTGGCCATGAATTGATTGAAACCCACTTTATTGAACATTAGCGTGAGACCTTCCTACCCTCTATCAGGTATGGTGTAGAGGTTTTGTTACCGAACCGATTTTGTCGAGCTGCGCTAGTGGTTTCAGCACGATGGACCGATACGAGCAATTTGAAGAAATTTAACTACTATGGCCAAATAACTCAATGTATTTCCTAGCTAGTGATACAGATATATCAGATATGTGTTGCTTCTATTTTACGTAACACAATTAATGCAACTTTGTTAATCTCCTGTGCGGGTATGAGAGATATTTGAAGCTGGATGGTGCACTGTACAAGTAACAATTGCTCATGCTGTTTTCCAAAGTCATTACAGGAAATGCAAGATTTTTCCAACAATGGAGATATCTAGTCAAATGTGACGTTTTACTGAAGAAGAAAGCTTACAAACATCTGTGTGTGTGTGTGTGTACACAGAGGGTTCCAAAAATGTATACAATGTACACACACTTCAAGTGAAAAAAAAACTGTGTTAACATAACAAAACTGAATCCATACAAACAGAAAATGACGAGAACTAATCATCTTAGACTTTTACATCTACAACAGTTGCTCAAAATGCCCAGCATCGGCGTCGATACACTTCTGAGTACGTAGAACTACTGACAGCAACGTTTGCGAAAGTGTCCTCAGTGACTGTAGCACATGCCGTTTCAATTTCTTTCCAAAGTGCTGCCAGTGCGGCTGGTTTTCTACGGTATACAACACCCTTAAGAGTTTCCCATAGGTAGAAGTCCAACGGAGTTAGATCCGGAAAATCGCGGTGGAAACTTAATCGGACCTCTTCCTATCGAGTGCCACGACTTCAAAATTGGTTTCCGTTGTTCAAAAGGTAATGATGACTCCATTTTGTTGTAGCCACGCTACCATAACGTAATCCGAATTACATCTGTTTGCAGAACATCATAATGCACATTATTGTTGTTTTTCGGTCCAACTTTGAAATATATTAATTAGATATCTACTGTGAAAGAGTGTATACATTTTTGGCACTCCCTCAGTATGTATATGATTTTCATTTTAAAACTTTCCAGTCTGAGTAGCTAGGTATTTAAAATTAATTTTAACAAATACCTCAATTTATATTTTGAGGGGGAATTTAAAACCAACGTTGATTCCATTTTAGGTTTTCATCTTCTCAACCCCACTTTGAAGTTTCAAATAGCATCCCAACCTTATGATAATTCATTTTAAATAGGTTTCAATTGTTAACACATAACAATCTAGGTTGTTATTGCGCTTTCAATTTACATAGAATAAAAATAAGTAAGAGGCATGATTTTTTTTGATTGATTTTATTTATGGACGCTCTTTAACATCTCAGGTCATCAGCGTCCCATTCAAATCAGGGCGTGAAACGGCCGACAAATTTTAATCAGAGGCCTCTCTTTCAGGCTTGAGGTTCATTTTCGTGCCGTAAATGTATGACACGAGACCCACAGCTTTACTTCCCTTCCGAAGGAAGCCATACTTAGGATTTTTACGCCCGAAATCCATCGGTCCTGGCCGGTTTCGAACGCGCGATCTTGGGTGTAGGAGGCAAGTATGGTAACCACTACACCGCCAGGACTAACTCAGTGATATGATGAAAATAGAATTTACGTTGAATAAATATTACAAATTACTAAAGAAAATGTTGAAAATCTGCATATTGTTTTCTAAATTATTATACAGTCTATTTTTAGAACTCCTCGAATTTTTTAAAATATAACTCACCTGCTTACATTTGTAAGTTGTTCAGTATTCTCGGATAGAATAATGTAAATAACAAAAATAACAATCCAGATTTCCCGGCAACGACAGAAAACAAAGTTTTGATAAAATGTAATCCTATTTAAATTTTACGTACCATATGGAATTTTTAAAACCAGTTTGGGATGAAAACCAAAATGTAATGAACAGTGGCTTTCAATCGCATCCTCAAAATCTAAACTTATTTTTTTAAAAAATAAAATATATTTTAAATATGTAATAATTCAGATTGGTACGTTTTGATATGAAATCCCAATTTCATGTCATTGTACATTGAGTTCGAAGGGTATGATTTTAAAAGTCGATGGATAATTTGTATTTCAGGATTGCTTTTGTGCTTATTTTGTCGGAACATTTAGTAAAATTTTTATTATATCCTATGAGTGAACGAATAACTAGCTGATTTATGATAATGCATCAGGGATCATAACTACGATAAATGTCTTGTATAACGTCTCAAGCAAAGATGGAATACTTATAAAAGACCCGTTGTTTCAGCATATTCCATAATATCAGCACTCGAACTATGGTGTTCTGAAACGCTGAGAATGCGTAAAATGCAAGACTCTCTAGAAGCTCCTGTGGAATGCAATTATACTCCTGGCCTATGTAAGGATGTAGAGAAATATGCCGCAAAGAGGTAGTCTTGGTTGTAACAAAGGTAGTTGTAATTGATTCTGTTCTTCCCCTTTCCCCATTTTTACTTTTATATTACATTTCCCATTGTCTCCGTCTTCCTCATGGGTTTTTTTTTTTTTTTTTTTTTTTTTTGAGTAATGTTAAACTCCGTTTTAGTTACTGAGGTATCACAGACGGTGGACAGAAAATGAGATGAAATAATAAACGGGGAAAGGATTTTTTTTAAGCAAGGAAGCGTTCTAGGCCTAAATTTAGGTTACTTGCGCGGCATTTGCCACACATGAGGACTGAAGAAAACCTGGAATAAACCTCAGTCAAGGAAGATGGTCCTGGTGCAAACAGAACTTCAGATCTCCCGCTCATGAGTTTGCACCTTGATCTTGGGCACCCATGGAGGTTCCTCGTTTTGCCATAATAATCTCTCAATTTTCTCTCTCAAAAGAAAGTTAGCACAAAAAAAGTATCCGTTTACTCCAGTGTTTTGCACATTTCATCAATTTTTTTTTTAATAATGTGACTATAACTTTTCACTCAATGGCTCAAATGATTTTTTATATCTTATGATTTTATTCTCTTTCAATTAAGAAAATGATAGAGAGTGAACAATGATTGATGAAAGTTAAGAATAGTCTTCAATGAACAAGACAAATCTAAAATTAAGGAATAATTCATTTAAATGTACAAATAAATGGCTATGACAGGGAAGTCATCGATCTGTATGCTTTGCCAACATAGAATTTATATCAGTGATGAGTTTAGATATAGTATGAATACATTTATTTCAGCAAATTATATTACAATTAAATGTACATTCTTTCCTCCCTAATTTTGAAACTAGTTTTATAACTTCCTAAATTAATCACTTAAGAAAGTATACCTTTTCAATACATTTTCCTACAATTTTACTTGTTTAACTAATTCCACGAACCCATGTCTTCGGCTCAACAGTAGTTTCCTACTGTAATATCCGGAAGACTTGGGTTTCGGCATTCTATTAAAATTGAAATGTATTACAAATACAGACTGGGTTTATATACTTCTACAAACAAATTATTTATAACAAAATGACATAAAAACCAATTAATATATAACATATAGGATCAGTGACTTCGGCAATTCCAGAAGCCACTAGTAGGAGCAGCAGCAGCAGTAGTAGTAGTAGTAGTAGTAGTAGTAGTAGTAGTAGTAGTAGTAGTAGTAGTAGTAGTAGTAATAGTATTAGTAGTAATAATAATAGTAGTAGTGGCCGTGGGGGTAGTGTAGTAGTATAGTGGTGGTAGTAGTAGTAGTAAAAGTAGTACTAGTAGTAGTAGTAGCAGTAGTAGTAGTAGTAGTAGTAGTAGTAGTAGTAGTAGTAGTAGTAGTAATAGTAGTAATAGTAGCAGCAGCAGCAGTAGTAGTAGTAGTAGTAGTAGTAGTAGTAGTAATAGTAGTAATAGTAGCAGCAGCAGCAGCAGCAGCAGCAGTAGTAGTAGTAGTAGTAGTAGTAGTAGTAGTAGTAGTAGTAGTAGTAGTAGTAGTATTTATTATTCAGGCTAAACTAGGTACATTTACGAGGGTAGATATATGTTTCTGGCTTCGCGATAAGGGCTTTCGTTTTCATAAAACCCTTATCTGGCGTCAAACCTTACTTTTTAAATAAATAACTGCAGTTTTAACTTCCGCTCCCCTGTGTTCAGTTTTTCAGATATAGTTGCACAAAGAAGGAATATTACATTTCACATTAATATTAATATTTTTCAACACATAATCTACCAAGTCAATATTAATAAATCTATGTATAGAACGTTGTGTCATGTTCAGAATGGAGTTTCGAGCTGTTATTAAGTTCTTCACCAAAGCACAACTTAATACAAATTAAATTAAACTGAGATTGCACGGTATATATGGGGAAGCATTCCCTTGGATTTTTTCCGCATAACAGTGTGCCAAAAATTTTTCGAATGGCTCCAGAAACATTGAAGACGAACCGCGTGCAGGTCGGCTCTTAGAGGTGTTCACTCCTGAAAACATCCTTCTTGTGAAAGGAGGAAGTATGAAAGACCGACGGCTCAAAACTACAGAAATAACAGAAAGGTTGGGCCTTTCTCGAAACAACAGTCTTTCGAATTTTTCCTGAACATTCAAACGTGAATAAGGTTAGTGCAAGTTGCGTGCCTAGACTTCTTTCCTCAGTCCAAAAGCAGCAACGAGTCATCCGTTGTCAGGAATTTTTGAAGCTCTGTCGTGGCAACGAGAGAGAAGTTCTGCAAACCATTGTTACAGGAGATGAAACTATGATACTCTTCTATGATTCTTAGTCCAAAAGAGAATCAATGGATGGCGTAAACATGGCGAAGCACTAAAGGCCAAGGTCACTCAGTCAACCAAGAAGATCATGGCCACAATCTTTTGGAACTGTGAAGGAATACTCTTCATTGACTTGAAGGAGAGGACCGCCACAGTAAATGGAGAGTACTATGCTGGTCTGCCGCACAGAATGCGTGCTTCCGTCAAAGAGAAAAGGCGAGAAATTTCGAATGGTGGTGTGCACCTTCTTCACGACAACGCGCCTGTGCATACAGCTCTTGTTGCAAAGGAAGCTGTGAAGAAATGTGGCTTCAAGTAGATTGACCCTCCACCCTACAGTTCAGCTCTAGTCCCAATGGCTATTTGTTCTTCTCAAAACTCAAGAAGGACCTTTGAGGAAAGAAGTTCAAGTGTGACGAAGAAGTGATTGATGCTGTTTTTACCTATTTTGCGGACAAGACTCCTGACTATTTGGGGGGGGGGGATTGAAATATTAATTCAAAGTTCACTAATAGTAACAGCAGTGTATTGAAATAAAGGGTAATTACGTATATTGAAAAGTGAAATATAGTTTTCGTCTTTATCATACCTAGAAAATGGTTAGACCGGAAACGTATGGACCTAATCCCGTATATTGTACATCACAGATGCAAGACCGTTCATGCTCTTGCAAAATATCTCCCTCATCTCTGAAAGTATTTCCAACAAAAGAAAGCATAACAATAATAAGAACATACTCTCTCTCACACACACACACACACACACACACACACACACACGAAGCATACATACAATAATTCTAGTATTAATATAAATTTTCGTACTATTTATGGACAATGTTTATGGAAATTTCTTGTTCCTAAAAACAAGTATTTCATTTAATAATATACCCAGGTTTAGCGGTTTTGTCTATATACAATTAAGTCTCAACATGCCAGCCTCCCCCTACTGGAAGTCGAAAATTAATCCCGGAGAAATTTTATCCTCGCATCTTCTGTCTTGTACACGGCCAAAATGTGCCAAATCTTCCGGTTCCGAACATAATGGGCAAATTCTTCTGCCTTCCTCGCCGGCAACATTAACGGCTTTCCAGCCTCCAAGTCTAAACCATGTTTTTCCCAACTTCAGTTTTATGCCTAGCTCCATAATATAAGTCTCTTTAACCCATGTATATCTACTTTCGCTCTGCAGGTCCAGAGATGACACATGCATGCTTTGCGCCTTTTTTTTTTTTTTTCCTGCCGGTTTATGTCAAGCAGGTGTCCTTTGACTTTTTTCACTGCAGCATACCTGTTTTCAATATCCTTCTGCCAAATATCGTTTAAACCGATTTTTGACAATTCTCGCTGTACAACCACTGTCCACCATTTTGGATAATGCATGTAGCATATTGCCCTTAGGGTTATTTGTTGTTCTTTAATTATTCTTATCCAGTATTTAATTACATTTACTTTTCTGTAGACTGCATATTCCTAGCGACCCAACAAAATTTAATAACCCATGTATTTAGGAAACTATAATTCGCTATACTTCACTACCCTACGTTGCTGTATTTCCTGGAGCCTGATATACCCAAACACTGCAGTTACTGAGTTATAGGGCCCTTCCCACTATTTTAGTCTAACCCCTCACACTCTACACTTTCTTCGTTACCTTGCTTACTAATTTTTTTCAACCATTTTGCTCTCACTTTACTTAAATAAGTGCCAATTTCCACCATGTCTTTTCTTCATTTAACATTCAACATCTTCTTCCTTGTTAATTATTTGAGAGATTGGACCATCTCTGCATTCCCAGCTTCTCCATAAGAAATTTTGTTTCCTCACATTCTAATAATATATGCCAATGATTGTCTTTGGTTACACAATGGGCATTTATCCAGCTTCCCCCTTATTCTTAAACGCTTTTATTTCACAATCCCCGTTCTCGCACATCTAAAGTCTTCTCCTGCTGCAGCATCACATATTTCAACATAATTTTCCCTGTTCCAAACTCCCTTTCATTTCTCTTAACACACTCAATCTTGTCTTTCAATGTCTTCCATTCTTAACGTAGTTTCTTTCCAGAAACTCCTTCCTAAAGATCCCCTAGTTCTCCACATGTTCACAAAACCAAGGAGTAGTAGTGCTATTAGTTGAATTATTAATAAAGGCAATTTTTTATGATTTTATGCTTTCTTCAAAATAATGCAAAGGATTTATATTTTCGCAAGTGAATCAAGGAGGAATTATATTATCACCGTTTTGGGTTAAAGGTAATACATAATCGGATATTATGAGAGTAAAGCTCTACAGATAATTTTGCAGACATGCGCAGGAGAATTTTCAGAGGTAACATCTGTAATGCCCTGGGGTGCAAAGGCCTGGGAGACAGCCTTTATCTTTGCCAATTAGTTCATGGGCAACATTTGAGAGGGCGGTGCTAAGTAAACCAAGCCCATAAACACATTTTTCGCCAAATAAGACGTGGCAAAAGCGTTGTAGGAAACCAAGCAGAAAGAAGCAGTGCAAAGGCAAATCGCGAACATGAAGGGAAGGGATATGTATAAATTTACATAAAACGATTCCTTAGAACAAATACTCAGAATGCACCACATTAAGTTAAACAATAAACAGGTAATGCAGATTATATGACAGTTTTATTGGCGGTCTGTAGCAGATAATTGTTATAATGGGATATATTGTTTAAGGGAGGCTGGTAAGAAGTTTATTTATTTTGTTTCTAAAAGTCACGATTCATAGAGCTTTTTGAAATTAGTGTGACGTCACCCTGCTATCTGTCGTCTGCATATTGTCAGAAATACTTTTTTAATAATTTTTAATCATAACACTATTAAGATATTCTTTCTTTTGTTTCCAGTGATGACAATTTTAATGAAGTGTTTCATATTTGAATCGTCTGAACCATTACTAGCAATATGAAGAAAACATCAGCTTATCTGAGCGTACCACTTTGTACATTGTCATACCTCCACAAAAATAAAGTAAAAAGTCAGATACTTGTTTTGAAACCTTTTCAAGTTTAGTTCTTTGTTTCTATTGAACGTGATATGGCAGATAGAATTTTTCAGATGATAATTATATATAAAAGATAAAACACAAAGTACTAACCAAAGAAAAACGTCTATAAAACCACAGTTTATTTGCCTATGAGGATCATAAAGCAGAACATAAGGGAAAGAAAGAGGAGTAGAGCTGAATTGCTAACTCTCATGAAATATTTTCCTTTTAGAGTTTAATTTAACATTTCTGCAATTCTCTTCCTTTTCTTCCCGGCTCGTTATTGTGTAGGCAGGCTGTGATAGAACAAAAGATACCAACATGGAGAGCTGGTATGATATATTCTAAATTGGCAGTCTCAACAGGAAGCAGGGCCAGATGAGCATGCGCACCTTAGGAGCAGTACCATAGCAGTTGCGGTCTCAATAGTTGTTAATAATCTTGAGTGTTCAAACAAATAGTAGTCATCAGTTATGTTTATGTCCAAAATGGTACAAAGAAAAATATTTTAGTACATAATAAGAACAGCACTTTTTATTTCTAGACAATCTGGCACTTTTACACCATTTTTAGTTATACTCAAACCACGGAATTTATTGAAGCCAAGATACTCCACAAACTGCTTTAACGAAGTTTATATGATCAATGATAAATTATTTGTTCTTCATTTCAAGTGTGATAATAAGAAAAGCATTGATTCGCTATTTAGTTTATGCTCCTTAAAGCAAAACTCTTTCATATAAGTAAGCGGTGATATTTGCACAATATTAAACTTTTTCTTAAATAATATTAAAAAAATATTTAGGATAGTTGTGATTTTTCCTTTAGTGTGTACCAAAGTTTCCTAAATCATCATAAACATACACTTTTATTAAAAGCTATCTGAAGCCAAATGTTAAGTAGTTTTTCAGATAGTAAAAACGTGAGGAATTTAATTTGCAGGTGTGTTGCTCTTATGTTTGAGTATTCTTCCACCTTAAACAACTGTATAAACCAATGATAATGCTACTACTTTCATTGCAATGTTTGTTTTATTTCTTTCTCTTTTTCTGTTTCATTAAAGACATTTTACCGTTATTTCTTAGGTCCAATAAGCTAAAAGAAAAAGAAACTGCGGAAAACAGGAAATGAGCAAACATTGCAGCCCTACCACAGCAGAAGCATTTTAAAAGAATTGGGATGATCAAAGAGAACGCATATAGCCGTATTATTTGATTTATCAACATCTTCATTAATTCATTAGCAAAGAAAGAACTATTGGAATGATGTACAGAAGTTTATAAAGAAAGAAATGTAATACAATATAACGTAAAATAAGGTTCAATCAAATAAAACTAGCGAAGGTCTTTAAAAGGAAGGCAATGTAACAACCTGTCATTAATCTGCACTATTTGCAACTTACAACATAGATACCGCACACAACGTAGACACCTGTGTTGTTTGGTGGACAAGGGCCAGCGTGCCCCACAGGCAGTGTGAATGATGAAGGCATCCAAAGAAGAACAACCTTGTGTTATTTGGTTTCTTAAAACCAGAGGTTACAGAAAAGAAAATGTTTATGATTGTCTTAGTGCTTTTATTATCAGGGCCTGGGTATCAATGTACTGCCCTATTAAATAAATGGCCTACTACCAGTTCAACCCATTCGTTTATCATGGCAGCCAATATCCAGAGTTAATAAACTAATGCAGGATAGCAGACGGATTACAGAAGAAATGAAAGTTTAATACATAGGCTGCATTACTTTGCACTCATTGGGTTACATGAAATCTGACTGGGGAACAAAAAGTGGCACGTGTGAGGTTATGTCTACAGCATCTGAACCTCTATCGACTGAACGAAACTGCCACGGGTGAGGCGAGGACTCGTGAGCGGGAGGTCTGGGACTGTCCTCCTCGACTGAGGTTTTTTCCAGGTTTTCCTCAGTTCTCATAAATGCCAATTGCCGGGGAGGTACCCTAAACTTAGGCCTGGAACGTTTCCTTCCTTAAAAACATTCTTTCCCAATATATCATTTCATTTCATGTATCATCAGAGTCCACCGCCTGTGGTACCTCAGTAGTAAAAACGGGCGTTAAACACCATTCATAAAAAAACTAAACAAGATGATTTCCTTCTGTGTTATGACAGGAAGCGAGACAAGTTACCACACTATGACGTTTTGTCAGCCTACGGTGGGAGCATACAGAGTCACCAACATCTAAGAAGAGAAAACACAAGCCAGTGCAAGAAAAACATGGTCCTGATTTATGGAATCATTGGAGGATGTGAGACCATAATGCCAAACCGATAGATCAATGTTTTTGCATATTGCATCGGGAGATCAAAGCTAAGAGACGTGGTTATTCCCTTCAGTAATGTCAGGTTCACAAGATGCATCCATAACTTCTCATGAGAAGTCTTCGCCCATCCAGCCTAAGGCCCTCATATGTTCTCAAGCGATTCTGTTCATCCATCCGTATGTGTCTGGGAAATTTTCAAAGGAGGCATCTGCTGCCTTAACCCAGTGGGAGCAATATTGCCAATGGGACATGTCATTACTATGCTTGAAGTCTTACCATACGATCGCTTATTGCATTGCGAATTAAGAATAAGTGTTCCCAGTGCTTTTAAACACAGTTCAGCGCCGCAAGTTGGAAGGGTGGCAGTGAGCGGCACTTTCATTCCAGATTTTTGCGGGTAGTAAATTTCTAAGCTTAATTATTACATTACTTCCAATGGCGGTCGCTCCTTAAGAGCTAATGAGCTGTATTTCAGCATTTATTTAACTAAATAAGAATTTATTTCGTACTGTGGCCCTATAAACAAAACAGAACAAATATTTGAAGTGCTGTCTTATAAGCACATATACTGCACAGCACACACCGCTGCAATCGAATGTATTTTACTATAAGAGCTGAAATATTCAAGGAGACCTGCCAGAAACACACACACACACACACGCACCCGCGAAATGTAGCTCTGATCTCTGATGTCATCAGGCAGACTCTTGATTGCATGGGGCTAAAATACCAAGCAGCTCTTATGCGTTATGAGGTGAGGTTTCAGTTCGTGCGCATGTTACGTTGCTCATGTTAAAACATGGCGAACACATTGGAAAGCCTATTCTAATGTACACATTTACACATTTTTGGAAATAGCGTTGCTTGGAATAAAGGGGGTGTGATATCTTAACGTATTAATTAAAAAGCACGCAGGATAAAAAAATATCTTGGATCTTTAAAAAACAGATCCAGCTTACACCTGATTTCTTACATGGGCAGCCACTGATTTCTTTCCTTTTAAAGGTTTCTACCGAGTTTCATTTGACACGCTCTTATATAATAACTAAATTTGAAATTTATTCCGAATAAGCAAAAGTTCAAATAAAATAATTCAAACAGACTTGTTCATATTTAATTTGTAGTATTGCGTGATTATTTACTGTTTAATACAGTGTTTATTTTATATCAGGTATTTCAATTATTTATGTAATAGACGACACGGCGGCAGGGTACTGTGTTGACCATTAAGTCATCGCTCAAGGACCGCCACGGATGGCCGAGGTCGTTAAGGCGCGGACTCGTGAGCGGGAGGTCCGGGGTTCGAATCCCGCCAGGGCCGCCTTCCCTGACTGAGACTTTTTCCAGGTTTTCCTCAGTCTTCATAACTGTAAAATGCATGTATCACCAGTGCCCACCGCCTGTGGTGCCTCAGTACTAAAAATGGGCGTTAAACACTATTAAAAAATCGCTCAAGGCCAACCAGGGCTGCTCGTTAGTCCTGAGTCTCACGCCGCTGTTCTTTGTTCACTGTTCAATGTTTGAACATTGAAAGAAATAATATATATGTAATACCATAGTAATATATGTTAAGACTACCAAAATGCAAAAACTAAGCCTAATACTCTATTCCACGAGTGTTTATTTACGAACCACATGTACCGAGTCTCTCGTCCCATCAGGAAATTTGAACAGAAATTTTCAAGTGACAGACTTCCAATGAGATTCAAGATTAAATTAAAATTTCAATTCATAAATTAAATTATTTAATTAATTTATAAAGTGAGCATATGCCATAAATGTGTGCAAAATGAAGGCACGCAATTTCCGAATTGCATTGCCTGACTTGGTCGAGGTACATTACTTTTTAAGTGCCTTACAATTTATTCGACGATGCTTCTATACCGGCTCATGTGTTGCCCTGCCCGCTAGTGTAGTCTGGCTGGCCCTGAGCGATAGCTTATCGGCCGAGGCAGTCCAAGTCCGCGGGTCTTTATCAGATAATTGGATAAACCAAGATGAACTTCCTGTTTCCATTCCATTTATATGGCTAAAGATGCATAGCAATGGAATCTTTATACAATGGTTTAAGAAACACTATCCTGCTTCATACATTGTTCACAACATAGTGCATTTATTTTATTTATCTCTGTTTAAGGTTACAAATGCACTATCCAAATATAACCGGCACGGTTGGCCGAGGTCGTAATGGCACGGACTCGTGAGCGGGAGGTGTGGGGTTCGAATCCTGCCAGGACCGTCCTCCCTGACTGAGGTGTTTTCCTCAGTCCTCATAACTGGCAAATGCCAGGGAGGTACCCTAAACTTAGGCCTGGAATTTTCCTTCCTTAAAAAACTAATCCTTTCTTAATATATCATTCCATTTCATGTATCACCAGTGTTCACCGCCTTTGGTGAATATCTTGGATCTTTAAAAAACAGATCCAGCTTACACCTGATTTCTTACATGGGCAGCCACTGATTTCTTTCCTTTTAAAGGTTTCTACCGAGTTTCATTTGACACGCTCTTATATAATAACTAAATTTGAAATTTATTCCGAATAAGCAAAAGTTCAAATAAAATAATTCAAACAGACTTGTTCATATTTAATTTGTAGTATTGCGTGATTATTTACTGTTTAATACAGTGTTTATTTTATATCAGGTATTTCAATTATTTATGTAATAGACGACACGGCGGCAGGGTACTGTGTTGACCATTAAGTCATCGCTCAAGGACCGCCACGGATGGCCGAGGTCGTTAAGGCGCGGACTCGTGAGCGGGAGGTGTGGGGTTCGAATCCCGCCAGGACCGTCCTCCCTGACTGAGGTGTTTTCCTCAGTCCTCATAACTGGCAAATGCCAGGGAGGTACCCTAAACTTAGGCCTGGAATTTTCCTTCCTTAAAAAACTAATCCTTTCTTAATATATCATTCCATTTCATGTATCACCAGTGTTCACCGCCTTTGGTGTCTCTGTAGTAAAACGGGCGTTAAATACCATTAAAAAAAACTATGCAAATATATTATATTAATGAAAGGTTGAATTTTGTTTTGTTTTGCCATTGTACAGATTTGGTTGCTCTTATTCTTCATTATTATTTTTCTCTTATTACTAGAGTTGATTACTTGTCTGCTCAAATATCTCGAATTTTCATATTTCTTCAAAAACTTAAGGCATTTATTTATATGCAGAAAATGAATGTATATCATGCTAGAATATTTCCAATATCTTTGACGCCATCAAAGTAGAACAAGAGAAACAAAATAAAGCCCATATATCAGGAGCGTATTCATCGTTTTCCTGGTATTCAAATGGAAATCGAAACGCCGGGTTGTTGCCTGCATTGCTCTAACACCAGCCGCAAACCTGAATGCCCTTGGTACTAGAAAAGACATTTACATCCTTATGTTTGTGTTATTTAAGATTTACATAATTAGTTAATAATATGTTTCTCCTTCAGGCAGCTGAGAACGGTTAATTGAGGATATTTTTAACCATAATTCGAAATTTAGACTGTTTTTGTGCATTTTGCAGCCTTTTTAAAAACAATCTTTATTTTTTACCAGTATCATTTTAATACTAGATGCTTTTTTACAATTCTATATGCAAAAACAAAATAAATTAACTACACAAAATAAAATTCCGAAGAATGAGAAATGCTAAATTTAAATATATATTTTATTTCTTAAGCAACAATCATGATATAGAGCACAGGTGCAAGAGATGGCACACAATTTATAATTCGCTCATAAGAAGGAAAATATTTTATTCTAAATTTTACAAAGTACTGTTTTTGAAAAACAGAAAACTCATAATTATTGTAGCAAATTTTATATTTTTTTGCTTTTAGGTTAAATTATTAGTTAGGCTAAATTATTCATAAATTAAAATATCAATAATTTGTCATAAACTATGTTTCTAAAATTGGTACTATTAATATGTTCGGAAATGACATTTATTTGTCACATCCGTTTCTTGCTTTATTGCTGAGAAACGTTCGCAGATATTCACCTCAATATTTTCAATATTTTACAAATTTCTTCCTTAAAGTGCGTGGATCATGATCAAAACATATGCGCAACTGTAAAGTTATACACCTTATGTACAATAAGATTAATTCTACCTAATTCCTCGATTTTTTTTTTTTTTTTTTTTTTTGTAGTTTCCGCGCTACAAATTGGGTTGACTAAGACAGTAATGCTTGGGATTGTATTCAGGAGATCCTAGGTTTAAACCCTGCCGCCAACTAACGTGACTGAGGACTTCTTGGTTTTTCCTTAGTTTATTTTCAAAAGGAACTAACTCTGGGTTAATATTTCTCTGCCACGAATTCATCATCCATTTCATAATTCATTTACATTCCATCTCTAAAACGCCGTATTTCTGTGTTTGTGCTGTCTTTGAGATGGCCCTGACATTGAACTGACTACGTATTCAGGGAGTATCTCGGCGAGTTCGTGTTTTCATGTTTTCAGAGTTAATTAGCTCCCCAACGGGAGACTGATCCAGGGGATGTTGAGGAAGAGCTAAAGATCTATAAGTTTCAGTGATGTGGAGTCTCTCCCTTTATTGTTGCTGTTTGATAAATAAACAAATATGTATATGCTATGAAATTTATAAGTATTCACTGTTAAATTTGCATCAAAAAGTCATTTACAAAAATATAACCAAGGTTTTGAATGTTTCTGCACAATTCTTTCTTTAATAAAAAGGAAACATAAAATATATGAAAACTTTTCTCGTGATAGTTGAATTTTAAACATGGATAAGATAAATGTTGAAGTTCAATTATTGAATTCAATAAAAAGTACGTCTGTGCTAAATTTCATGCAACTATCTTGAAAAGTGTAGCATGTAATGATGAAAAAAGTTTCGAAAATTAAAAGAAAACGAACTACACACTTACTGGTTGATGTAATGATAACTGCAGTCCTAATCTGCAAGTTTTAATTTTCTTTTCAGCAGTATTGATTGTGTTTAAATTTGTGTTTTCTCTTGCAATATTACACATTTGATGATACTTCATGAAACTCTCAAAAAAGAAAAAGGTTATGCTATACACGCCGAGAACAGCAACAAAAACATTTATTTAATTTATCTAACCTTGGGCTGACATGGAACGTAATACATTCAAAAAAAACAATATGATGTCTGTTGCACTCATTGTTTGGTAAATAATTTCCATTATTTTATGAAAAAGTCCCTAACCTGCAACAGAATTACATAGTCATTGACCTGTCAGTTAATTTGTACACAAGTCATTCGGCAACTTTCCCAACAACGGATTTATATCAGAGAGCCACTCCTGTTCAATTGCCGACCAATTCTGTTATGATAAGGTATTTTGCTGGGGCAAGTTCTGTAGCCCCAACACTGCTAATCGGCTTTGGGGGCTCTAATCTTCAGTAAACTGTAACCCGTAAAAGCTAGATGTGCACATTGAACACGTGCATAATGCTTGAGGTAAGTACCTGTTTCTCGCGAGGATTTACCTTGTACTTGTGTCTGTTTGATAATTCACAAAGGCATAGAATAGTAGCATCTTGCTCACTGAGAGCCAAATGTGCAACTTTTGTAGCATATGAATATACTCGTATTTTCATCTTTCGTTTTGTCTTTAATTGTGTCAGGCAAATCACAGGTAGAAACTCTGTAAATACAGATCAAATTATCTTTGGAAAAAATACATTGATAACATTTTTATGAGTGGAAGCGATTGAACCCTAAAAAAGAAAATTACATTGCTGTAGATTTAGCTGACTAGCTAGAAATGAATTGAGTTTTTTTTTTTTTTTTTTTTGCTCTTTTGTTATAAGAGACTAGCACCATGAATATGCATTCTTTTCTTTGAAATTTGTACATTTCATTTATATAAAGTCAATTTTATTATATTTATAATTTACTACGTAGACTTTAAAATAATTAAAATTAGATCATGAGGCAACAGTGTTGCCATTCTTTGCTACTCTTTTCGGAGAATTATTTAATCATGCGCGTGCTATAACAATGGTAACCTTATATTATTAGTTATAAATTTTAACTGGAAACATACTAACATCTGCAATAAAACCCAAGACCCTAGAAGATGCTAAAAAAGTTTAATTAAAGGAAGGGAATGGATTGCATATTAACAATAATAATATAAATTGTATATTCCTCTAACATTTATTACACTTCATTAGCAATAAGCTTTAAAATATTGCAATAATGTATACTGGCTTACTGTGTAACAAAATAACTACGATATCTCATCAGATCTATATATCAAGATAACAGTTAACGATAAATAGAACAATATTGGCAAATATCTGATACTTAATTAAAACTTTACAAGCCTAAAATTGAAATTTATTAATTGAAAACACATTAGAATAAAGCATTAATCAATTTAAAACCTTGAGTCGACTTACGTCTGATGAGTTCAAAATTTCTAATCAATTACCCGATATAAACACACCCTGGAACACCCCATTATTTATGCTTTCTGTGACACTCGAAAGAAGTGCGCTCTCCATGGATCCATCTCTCCTTGTAATTCTTTCTGCCGTTCGCTCTCCCTACCAACATTCTGCCTCGCTCACTGTCTTTTATTGGCTGACAAACCTCAACATGCTTTAGCCAATAGGCTAAGAACTGCTAAAGCGAAAGTCGGACGTCCTTACATAACATAAAAATAAAGATTATGCAATTATTGCAATACCGGCATAATACAGACTTATTTAAAGAAGTTATAAATTTCCGTTTTTAAAAATACAAATAAATAAATGCCCGAATTTAAGCTCAAAATGATAACACGTCAAAATTTATCCTCAAATGTTAGTTTAGAGTAGCTCCGTGAGGTTATCGACTTAGCTGTTTTATATTCCTTTTAAGATAATTTTTGTTACGCATCAGTTATATCCAAAAACGTTGTAAGAAATAGTCATTTTATGGAAGGGGGAGTAAAAGAAGGGGAACATAAAGTACAAAGAATATATCGGCATAATTAGAGAAATTGGGAGTGAATCAGATTTGTGGGGCATATCGTTATAATATTATACAGAATTCATCATTGTTGAAATACCCTGGACCGGTAGAAAGACAGTAATTACGAAACATCCGGAAAATTTCTGAAGGTATCTATTTCAGCAATAAAAATTGAATAGAATAAAGAACCGACTGAAGAATATCACAAATAACCAATTTTGTTGATTACATAACCAATAATTAAGCAACTGATATATACTTCATTGCTATACTTTCACATATAATGGAATCTGATGCAAATATAAAATAAATATTTGAAAAGTTAATAGTTAAGAAACATACATTTGCAATATTTTATTTCCATTAAAAGCATTGAAATATCAATTTGCTTCTTAAGATAACTTTTACAATAAAAAATCGCCAAAAAGGATGTGTGCGACCCATTAACCACCCATGAAAAAGGCGGAATGTTAGTGAATAGCATGCCCGATAGAGAATTTCGATTGTAGGGAAGTAGGAGTAATTTAGCCGTGCTCTAGGTTCCGTTTATGAGGTCATCTCAGAGAGGGGATGAAGTAAGGGAGACACAGAGTGGCCAGGACCCAGGGGCAGTAGATGATGTCCCCAACATTATTCTCAGATAGAGCACTCCTGTACCGGCACAACTCCCACTCCAAAGAGTTCGGGTCTCTCAGAAGGGCCGCTTTTACATCGAAAGCCGGGACATAAAACTTTCAAAAGCGCAAGTCACCGTCGCACCACTCACAACGTCAGCCTGCCTTGCTTGACATTTTCGATCCTTTAATACAATTAATGCAATGAAATATAATAAATGGGAAAACTGAAAATTCATGGAAAGGAAAAATATATTTCAGCATTTCCTAAGAGACCAATGAAATATTACGAGAGGGTCTGAGATTACCGATAAACTCGCGAATGTAGAGTTGATTATCTGGAAAGCTCAGACCCTCGAGAGATACTTATTAGGACTATTTCACGAATAAAATAAAAATTTAAATATAATTCCTCTAAACTTGTTTTACAAAATTGTAGTAATTGTATATTTATACTTAACCTTTTCAAGCAATCTTGTGACAGAAGAATGCCCATCATCAATAATGCCAATAGAAAAGAGCAAAATACGGGTTTAGGACTATTTCATGAATAGAATAAGAATAAAATTGCTACATATTTGAAATTCGCGTAGAATATTAACAGTTGTATAAAATGTTAAACTTGTGAATATTTTATTCTATTAAAAAACCGTGAGACTGAAATGGACAAAAGTCGTCGACTGTTGCAATCGCTACCGTTCGATTTTCTAATACCAACTGAGAAACAAAAAAAGATAACATACAGTGTCCATATTCCACTGAATTCGTAATGATAAGATCAATTTGCATCCCCAAAACGCTTTGAAGAACCCTCCATTTTGCGTTATGATTGTCGATTGCCCATGTTTTCCTTGCTATGAATAGCTCCCCATCGCCTCTAGCAGAAGTGGCCCGAGATGCGTATTCACGAATTATTAAGTGAAGATATAGAGTTGGCTACACTGACTACAAAAGAAATGCACGTCGTATGATAAAACATATTTGATAATTTTTTCGATAATTTCACTCCGTAATCCAACTGTGATTGGTGAAAATTCAAAATGTTTCATTTCATTGGTCGATTCTAAGATGACGTCACACGAGTGAAATATACCCTTGCCAAACATGAATGCTGAAAAAATAAAAGAAAGAACATTTTGAGAGGGTTTTTTGGGGCTAAAAAGCAGGTAAACTTAGGTTAGGTTAATTGATTTACAAATGTACATATAAGAGAGAATTTTTAGAAAAACACATAATTGA
Organism: Metallyticus violacea; assembly: GCA_030762175.1. Taxonomy (NCBI): domain Eukaryota; kingdom Metazoa; phylum Arthropoda; class Insecta; order Mantodea; family Metallyticidae; genus Metallyticus; species Metallyticus violacea. The sequence continues at coordinate 50,190,448 of CM060843.1, forward strand.
GGAAACACAATATTACCAAAAATAGTGAAAAGAAAAAATCTATTCTTCAAGATTTATTTATGCAAGCCTAGTTCAAAAACCACTGGAAAGTTATGCACAACCTGGAAAAAGATGAAGTGACCATTTTAAGAAAATTAGTCTCTCATTTAGGCTTACTTCATAAAGTACGTAAACAATGTTTTATTATTTTATAGACACTGTCCTTAACGTACAGAAGCAATTAAAATACTAAATTGTTAAACTTTTAATATTTAAATATTTAAACAAAATCCCTCCCGAACACCTATAATAATTGTAAGTAGCACATTAGCCAAAGATCGAGCGGAAACGCGCTGCCTTAAGATTTTGAATAAAATGTTTATTCAAGTCTCAAAAGCAATAATCATATGGAATCACTAGGCAAGCCAAACAAATTGGGCAGTATAATATTGAAAATTTCTTACCAAGTCTATAGAAATTTTAATGATCTTGGACAAATTTTGGATATACGATGTGCTTTTCTAAGTTATTTTCGAATGTTTCAAGTATTTGTAATAAGCACCACATAACAGTTGCTCTATCAGTGCTTCTTTTGGCTCAGTTCTTTGAAAAAACGTGTGGGATATTACTCGTATGAACAACAAGCTGTATCCATAAACCAAATGAAGGAAATAACAACATGCGCCAAGTTAAAGGCATAGACAAAAGCATTTCCCAACTCCTCATTCTGGTGAATCTCCAGGGGGTGAGGAGAGATCTTGGTGTCCTGAGATGAAAGGCTCGGATCCTTCCGTCTATTTCTTAATGACTTTTGTCGATACACGTCTTCCTCCACATGTGACATTGGCATGCATACTCCTTGAATTGAATTTTTCTTTCCTTGGAGGACTTCATGATAATTTTTTATTAGGATAAGGTATTCTGCCAACTGTTCCAAAAGTTGTCCAGGATAATTTGCTGGTGTGGGAACTCTCTATCTCAATTCCTCCTTCCTGTTGGTTCTGGTTCTGTTGATATTGAGTTAGTCTTTCGTCAACAAGAAAATGGGAAATCGTAAGAACATCTGGTGCTTTGGGTGTCTATCCACTCAATGTCAGTGAGTGAGAGTTAAGTGCAGCTTTAATAGCGATAAAAATGTTATTGAGAGGCTCTTCATTGATCTGCGAAAGTCCCAGCATCTTACTTAAGCAGTGTTTTACAGATATAATCATTCCTTCCTATTATCGTCGTGAAAAAATGAGCAGCAATACTTCTTTCGTGCCCTTTCTCGCTTGAGATTATATTTTAGTGGCTAAGTATGCTGTAATTTCCATAATAATATTATACGGAGAGTTCGAATCTTGCTTGATCCGAGAGAGCGGAAGGAGGAACCCGATAGAGCGCGAAGTAAACAGCGGCAATCTATGCGCAATTTTCCCTCAGTGCTGCGCGAGTCCATGCCCCTTCGGTTAATGCTTAGTGCAGGTTGAGGAGTTCGCTAACTCTATGTTACCGGTCGTTGTTTTGTAAAATTTGAGATGATAGAACACGTTTTGCTTGTGTATTTCTTTCGAATTACATTTTAATTGTGTGTGCTGTGTTTTCAATAAATAAGTTATAAAATTCCTAGTGAAAGTTTTATTCTACAACAATTAATATTTACTTACAATACTTACATGAAAACAGATTCATGCCGACAAGTGTGTAGGCAATTTGTAGGCGGATTTCCTGGCATTCCACCTCCAAAGAGAGGTACAGTTAGAAACCTTGTCAATATATTTAAAGAAATGGGATCGCTAGTCTCTCACATTCGTAGGCCTAAACATAAGGTTCTAATAGAAGAAAAGCTGATTGATATTGGGGCATTACTTTTTTTTTTTTCTTCATTTCATGTACAAGATCGAACACATGTGTAATTTAAGAGAAAAAGGAACATGAACATTAAATTCAAAATGGAAAATTCTTTTAAAGCCAGCTGTTTACCTCCGTCCTTCCATATAAAAGCGCAATACTTTCGAAGCTCCTGATTGGCTATAAACGGTATGTAAACTGAGCGGGTAACTTACATATAGTTCTTTTCAAATTTAACATATTTAAAGCTCGTATTTGGCAATATTGACGATATATAAAACGATAATGTTAAGAACATGGTGGAAAGAACGCGGGGAAGCATTGTATTCAGAAATAGTTTAATTTTTTAGCATTATCATAAGATCAAGGCTGGAAACTAAATGGTGAAAACAGAAACCTCATGTAGATGGTTCCCAAGTTAGTAAATGAAGGAGGATAAGTGATTAACCAGTAATGGTAAACGATACTCTGCAATGCATGAAACAAACAGGTGAGTTGAAACTAGGAATAATTTTGGATTAAACAAACATTAATTTAATATTTTAATGAAAGGAGTGTTTCTAACATGAACATACGGGACTGTTCAATAAAGAACTTTCATCTTTTGCTGCATACCTTTGCTCATTCTCAAAATCATGGTAATTTTTTTTCCAGTTAGTTCCCATTGGTTGCAACACACCTATCCTAATGTTTCTGCCAATCTTCAAAGACATGCTGGAAACAATTTTTGACAGGATCTTCAGTAGGCTTCAAAACTGTTTCTGATAATGTAAAATGTCTCCCAGGAAGGTGTTTCTTCTATTTATGGAATAGAAAAAATCACACGGAGTTAAAGCTGGACTATATGGAAGATGTAGGACATGCTTCACAATGATTTTGTGAGATTTTTAGTCATGGCATTTGCAAATTTGGTTTTGCATTATCATGGCGCAGCATCCAGATTTTTGCAAGGAAGTGGCCTTTTCCGTGTGATATGGCGATGGCGATATGACACGACTTTTCCGGACATCTCTGTAATATCGTCGGGTTGTGTGCGTAGGTGCGACCCGCTGGTAAATCATTCCTTGAAAATGGAAAAATCAGATGAACATAAATTTTCCAGCAAAACCAACCACTTTGGGGGGGTTCAACAATTGTTCTCAGGATGGAAGTGATGTTTCATCACTTTGAAAGAAACTCCGCATTTTCCTGTAACCTCACACCGTAGGGGCAGCTTGGGTATTTCACAATATATAATTCTGAGTGCACATGGCACGAAATTAACTCCACTGTCTGTATATTCCTACAAATGACTGCATATATAGAGAGGTGGCATAACTGAATACAAAGCGAAAACATTAGCTGCTATTTTGAATAAATAAAAAGTATTAGACATGTATGTCATTAAATATCCTAATAATAATTATTATCGGAAATATTTAAACTTGATGCAAAAGTTTAAGTCACCGGGATGGAGGGGAAGGAAGTTTTGGCTACAACCCGCTCTTGTGAATTAATGGTTGCTATAATTTTATTGCATAGATTACGGCAACAATACAAATTTTGATGTTGAATAGAATTTCTCTGAATAATTCTAAACAAACTCTAATAGTTCCAAGTTTCTACTCTTTCACTAGAAAATCTTCCAAACATTGAAAAACGCTCTGATGAATGTTAACTAATACTGACACTAAATATATTGCTTAAATATTTCTAGTTATTATTATTATTATTATTATTATTATTATTATTATTATTATTATTATTATTATTTCATGCTATTCATATGTGGTAAAATGCTACTAGGAAAATTAATGGAAAAAATTAACAATGGGGAATTTATTTGTGCAGTGAAATTTGCTCTTGGATAATTGCTTATTTTATATAGTAATTTTGCAGAACCCACTTTACTTCTTTACGATATTCTTTTCCCCTTCCCCCTGCTTGATTATAGCATAATGGGTATAATATGTAAAGCTGCTATAAAGTGCGGAAAACACAATATATAGACATAGGACATTTATGATAATTATAAAACTAAACTGTGTTCGCCAGGTCCCTAACCTAATATTTTTACATCAGAAAAGTTATAATTGAAAAATATTTTATCTTTTTTCAACTTAATATAAGGTAGGACTTTAGGGGAAAAATAAATAATAGTAACACTTAAAAATGTTTCACCGTCATTAGAAGACACCAATAAATAATCAAAAACAAAAATAGATTTTAAAAAAATATTTAATTATCTAAATTAATTTTGTTGTTCTACTTGATTGCTTTTTATTTTAATATAAAATCGGAATTTCACATATATTTTACAAAAAAAATTATTATGGTTAAAGTTTTAATTCGCGAATTGCTAACTTCCACATATAAAACTGATTGTTAAACAGAATTCAGCAGCAGTGATAAAGTCATTTACGGTTTCATTGAGAACTGTAGCCAACACGAGCCGGATTTTAGGAGCAAGTACATCAAAGGTGCTGACACAAGCTATCCCTACTGTGCTGTAACATCATTTTCAGCTGCATGTAAACCTGCAAGTGAATGTCCTTTTGTTCAGGTCTCAGCAGTCATGAAACCCATCGTGCACAAATCTCATGTGCTACTTTTCAGTTACCAACGTGTACGTGGCACCCAATAATGTTTTCAGAGTTTTTGGAAGTTTTTCTTAATATTATTAAAAATTCTCTCTTACAATGATAGCCGCGGTGTCAATGTTTTCTTCCTTTGAACACAAACTGGAATACCAGTTTAACTTCCTTTGAAATTGATTGCCTCCCTCCTTTAAACATTTTAAACCTTTTTCGAACTATATTATAGGTGAGAAGAGATAGTTAAGACGAAAGCAGAATTTCAGAGCAGCATATTGTTTCTTGCCAACTCCATTTTGCTGCAGGTGAAACTGGGCAAGTTTAAACATAGACCTTTCACAGGTGGAAACCAGAAATGATAACACTAAAACTAATACCACGTATATTTTATGCATTAAACTAATAAAATAAATGTAAAGTTAAAATTTAGAGCGAGAAATTGTGTATGTAAAAGAGTATGATCATTCTCTACCTCGGGGCCTTCCTATACTTTTTTGTTAATTAAAACACAGCAAGAAGTTAGTGTTTTGTTGTATTAATGTCATTATAACATGTATACATCAACAAAAAAGTTTCAATTATAGTACCATACACTAGTATTATTTTACGTACGTCTAATTAAGTTTGCGTGGAAAATTAGAATATTTTTAGGGAATATTTAGATGAATATTCCACATGAATTTCAATCATAAACATCTCATCCCCACCCACAAGTCTCAGTTCTTTTATTACATCTGTGTCATCTAGTCTAATTTCGGCACCAGCTATGGGATTAATTCGAATAAATAACACTTTTATTCTTAAGTTATATTTATTATGAAACAAATGAAAGACATACCAAAATGTGGCAAAGAATTTGCTATAAAAGATACAATTTCCCCCCCAAAATGGTTTTTAGACAGAGGTGTATATCTTTTTATCTAAACCTTTTTGTTGCAGATGAAGTCCTTAAATTTGATCATTCTTGTAACTTTCCTCGTAATCTGCCAGAGAAACAGCTGTTATTCTGCAAAAATCCTCGCCTTGTTTAATTTCAACGGCAGGAGTCACTTTGTGATGTTCGAAGCTCTACTCAAAGAACTGGCTGCTAGAGGACATCAAGTGTATGTTGTCGGGCATTTTCCCCAAAAAACTCCTGTGGCCAATTATACAGATATTAGTGTAGAAGGTTCACTGCCGAATGTGGTAAATAACTTTACTGTGGATTTTGTGACGAACCTGGGAGTGGTGGAAATTGCTAATTGGATTATGTTTGAAACTCTAACAATGTGTGAAGCTACAGTTCAGCACCCAAACGTTCAGAAACTGATTCAGTCTAAGGAAAATTTTGATCTCATCATTACTGAGATATTCGGAGTGGATTGCTTCTTGTCATTTGCTCATTATTTTAAAGCTCCCATGATAGCTGGGGTATCTAGTGTTATGTTCCCGTGGGGTAATGACCGGATAGGCAATCCGGATAACCCTTCCTATATTTCCAATTACTTTCTTCCGTACACTGCACAAATGAGCTTCTCTCAGAGATTAATCAACACAGTGGTGACTGCAGGGAGTAAGTTAGCACATTATTTTCTTGCTGAACTTCCAATGGACGAGATGTCGAGGAAACTCCTGGCGCAGGACGTACCTCCTTTATCAGAACTGAAAAAGAAGACGAGCCTCATTTTCGCCAATAGTCACTTCAGCATGCAGCAAGCGAGACCTGCTGTGCCTGCCTTTATAGAAGTTGGAGGACTTCACATTGTAGACCAGGGTGTGCTTCCAAAGGTAAGATGTGAGCATCAATTTTATGAGCATTAATAAATGTACCCTCATTAAAACAAAAACTATTGCTTCTTCCCATTTCAGCAAAAGCAAGAAATATTTATCATAATAAAGCATAAAAAACGTTTACTGTGGAAATTCAGTAACGTGACATTTTAAGCCCTAGCATTCGTAAATGTTGTGCACGTATTCATTTCTTTTAATATCGTGGATTTAAGACATTTTAATAGAAAAACCATAACATAATACGCGAGCATATAGGAAATGTGTACCTTTAAACTTTATAAAAGTGTTTTATAGGAAGAAATAATTAAATATTAATTATGATGTATTGCGTTGATCATTGTGATAGTTTTTAATTATTTCTCTTAAATGTTAGTGAAACAGTTCTTTTCATTTATAGTCAAAGTAATTTGGAATTATGTGAGATGAACTGATAACTAATACTAACTTAAAATCATATCACCCCTACAGACATATGAATTTTTTATGGTAAAAAAACTTAGTTCGTGTGAAACTTCAAGCTTCTTCTGGTCCTATGGACTTACGAAGCTTCTGGTACGCCGGAGCAGACCTTTCTTAAATCTGTTTATTTTTCTCATCTTCTAATATACATATTATAATAAATATTTTAAGAAGTATTTATATTTTAAAGGAAAATTAATTAACTTATTAACTTCCCTCACTTTATCTTTATATAATCGAAATAAAGTAAACAATAACAGATCAAATTTGAAAGATTAATTGAATATTGTTCAAAATGCACACAGTAAAATATAACAGAGTGAAAGGAAGTTAAACCGAAAATTTTGTTTTACTGCTTATGAGTAGTACAAAGCGAAATACGCCTTTGAAATGTTAGGCTGGAGGGTTTTAGGAGTTCAGTTCCTTTCGTTTGTCAGTAGCATCATATCCGAGCAAGAGGTACACTTGTCGATTGCGCATTGCCTTGCTATTTCATTTTTGGCGTAGAAGGGCATGAAACCGGTCGTAATTTTGCAAAGATTTGGGATAAGACCTCGTCTGAAACACACATATGAATATCCGAAGGTTTCACAGGACAAGAAACTGTGGAAACTGAAAGCCGTCAATATCGACCTCGGAAGAGCGTAACGAAATAATCGTTCGGCTGTACGAGACCTTATCGAGAGTGACCGACATTTGATGATTTCTGAAAGTGTTTCCGAGTATGGAATAAGCTACGAAACATTTTAAATTCACAATTTCAGACGATTTGGATTACTGAAACATTTTGGCATTGAAATTTCATTGCGTGCTAAAAGGCTGCACTAGTGGGAGCATGTCTTCAGGCTCTTGGCTCAAAATCAGGATCAAAAAACTGTTTCTGTACCATGCGTAATCTAGGTGAAACAGTGTACACCACTATTAAGTCGCAGAAAGCAAGCATGGAGTGCAGGAAATGAGGGATATTCTCTTGCCATATCTAAAACTTGCCTGTAAGTTAGGAAGACTTCCTGGACAGTAAGACAACCGACTACAGAAGTGCTTCTCCTCCAACGCAGCGCCCATGCGCATACAGCTACTTTGAGCAGTGAAGAACTCAGGGAAATCTATAGGAAAATCCTTCCTATAATTCAAACTTATCGCATTGCGATTGGCATTATGTTAGGACCGTTTAAATCTTTGGGAGGCCTACCATTGGAGAGCGACTGTAGGCATTTTTGCTCTACTGTCCGGAACCCCTCCCCCTTTATACTTTTTCTTGGGTAATCGGATTAAAAAGCTTATTATTCACTGGAAAAAATGTGTTTGTAAATTGAGAAAATATGTAAAAAATCGAACCACGTTTTTGTTTAATTTGATTTCAGTAAATCATATAAATACCCGATTTATTTTTTCAACCTCATATTAATCCTGCTCTAGAAATGACTTCACACTGGTTTTCTCTAAGCCAGATGTTCTATTCGAAACTCTTTAAGATTATATTACTGACAAAATTTTCACAAGGATAACATGCAATGCTTTTAACCTTATGCAGCAACTCTTATCTCATCATATGCTTCCGTTCAAGGAATTCCGAATGTAAATGAAACTAAGATATCTTTAAATATTTTACATAAAGGACAATTATTTGTTTTTATACCAAAAGCTTATTCCTTTCAATTTTCCCACCAGAAGAGAGCAATTTCTTTTCCGAACCTTCAAGTGAACAATGATCCATCTTCAAGAAACCAAGGACCCGGATTAATCGTGCAGTTCTGAAATTTCAAGGAGGATTATAATCCAGCATGAAAAGTAATCACAAGTAATATCACAAGAGGGCATGAGATATGAGTGATATTTATTAAGACTATTTCAGGAATAATATAAGAACTTAAATGTAATTCCTGTAAAGTTGACCTACAAAACCGTAATAATTGTATATTTGTATTATGAATACTAAAACTTTTCAAGTCATCTTGCAACAAACGAATGTCGATTGTCAGTAATGCCGTTAAAGAAAGGTAAAATTGGAATTTAAGAGTGTTTCATAAATAGAATAAGAATATAAGTAATATATGTTTGAAATTCGCCCAAAGAGTATTAATAACTGTATTAAATGTTATTCTTACTTATGAATACCGAGATATTCAAAAACCTTGAGACTGAAATAGACGAAAATCGACTATTACAATCGCTACCGTTCGTTTTACTAATGCCAAGAGAGAAAAATAAATCGGAGATAACGTTTTTATCATTCTAAATAACGGGTTTACTGCAATTTACGGTTGCTTAGTCAGGTATTGCTACATAATTCACAAAATATGTCAGACTATCTTCATGAATATGCAAATACAATTATTTGTTGCAATTACACCTGCTAGCAAAAGAAGTCAGTAATGTTTACAAAGTATAGTGGGGCTACACTGACCAGAAGACAAATACACTTCGCGAGGTAAAAGGATTTGATAAAACTTTCCAATAATTTCACTGCAATATCGGGCTGTGATTTGTCGAAATTCAAACTTTTGTTTCCTTTTATTGGTCGATTTTATGATTATGTCATTTAGGTGAAATAGTCAAAGTAAAAACAATCACTACAATGTATCTATAATTAGAGTTCAGATTCCAATACAATATCCCGTTGCAACCTTGAACTTAAGAACTCTATCTGAAGTCAACTTGTTAAAGATGCTCCCATGCTCTTTAACAAGCAGGGTCATTTGAAATTACCTGCATCATAAATAGAGTTGTCATCTGACCAGCGTCCGGATATATATTAAGAATGTTAACTATCATTTTAATAAATATGCTTAATAAGGATGAATATCCAATTTTTCTGCATTTTAGATTATGACATTTGATAAAGCAAACATTACGTTTATTTGAGTATCTCGATTGATTAAGCTCAGAATACGCTGCTGTTCTTAGTTCAAATATCTGTAAAAATCGAAGTTTGGTGACAGTCTTATTGTTTAATGGAAAATGTAAACCTTCCAATTTCCAGCACTAACTTGTCTTCAAAGTTTTAATATTTACGAATTAGTTTTCTCTACACATTAAGAGGGCAGCAGTTTGCAATAAAGTAAATTTAAATGTACATTCAAGAATTCTTGGCCAGAATTTATCTTTCCCATAGATGAGCAGAGAGCGCGCGCGCGTGTGTGTGCAGAGTGTTAAAGACCTTACAGTGAAGATAGTACTGCCATGATGATAAAATCACCAGGGGTGGCCGAGGTCGGTAAGACGCGGAATAGTGAGCGGGAGGTCCGGGTTTCGAATGCCACCAGGACCGTCTTTCCTGACTGAAGTTTTTTCCAGATTTTTCTCAGTCCTCATAAATGGCAAATGCCAGGGAGGTACCCTAACCTTAGGACCGGAACGTTTCCTTCCTTAAAAATAAATACATTTCCAATACATCATTCCTTTCATGTATCATCAGTGTCCGTAGCCTGTGGTGCCTCTGTAGCAAAAAACGGGCGTTAAACACTATTCATTCATTCATAGTGAAGGTTATTTATTGTCGTTAAGGATGTGCTAAGATGATATTGTCAAAAGTAGTGGCAAAAAAGCAAAGTGTTCAAAGAGTTGCTCCTAGAACAGATTTTCCTGGTAAGACTCATGTCTGTTGGTCTAACGAAGATAATCTGAACACATCCCCCTGTCTTAGCATGCTTTACATTAATTCATAAATTTATTACTATATTCTGTATAATTATAATATCGAAGATTAGAGTGCAAAAACATCAATACATATTTAATATAACTAAAATAATAAATATAGTAATACCAATAAATACATGTATTAAGAACGATACATTTTTAAGTTCAATTCAAGTCTCTTGCATTTTGTATCAGAATCTTTAAGGTAGTTTGATGAATATATTCGTAAATACGAAGGTCCTATTTCGTACATATGGTCTTAAATATTTCAAAAATGCATTAAATAAATAAACGACATTATAAAATTATTTAAAAACCCATCGATTTATATCGGGAAAAATTGTAACATTCAGAAATGTGAATGAATCCATTACTGAATCACAAGTAAGTAAATAGGAATGCTCTTTGAAACTGTATAATTATATAGGAACTATAGGGGTACGTCTGCTCAATTTGTTATCAGTCATAGGACAGCTACCGCCTTCCACATATTAAAGACCATGAATATGTAACAAAATGTGTAAAGAACGAGAAAATGTTCGATAATCAATTAAGTAAAAAATATTTTTGCGTTTTGGACCAATTAGCCTTTTGGGCGGAGGGGGGCATTGCACACTAATGAAACAGAATTTTTGAAAAAACAAAACCAAAAAAAAAAAAAAAAAAAAAAAAGCGATTTTGAGTATGATGGTGACAAACAGAATAAAGGTACGTTGCGAAAATTAAGTATATATATTTCTATAACAGAAAGATTATATTAGTTGGTTAGAGCTGCCATTTTTTTCTGCAGTGAGAACAGTCTAACGGTCCCGATACATAACTTAGCCGGTTGACAGAGCCGGGCATCGCAGCCGATATTTTCTTGTGTACACTCGCGGTGTTCAGTATTTTAAAACGCAGACACGACAGATTAAACAACAGAATTTGGTACTTATTCTCCTTACAGTAATTGCTGTTAATGTGATACATTTTTACTAACGCGCACTCCAGCTTTTCTTAGGTATTACTGACATGCGCCAATTCCCCATCACTAACGGACGTAACAAACTTGAAAGCTTGTTTAAAATTCCTCCTATGGAGAAGTATTCCCTTTTTCAGTGTTTTCTAAAAATAAAAATCACAAACCGTAAGATATGGGGAATGAGATGTTCTGACAATCAGAACCTGTTTCATGAAACATTTGTACTAACTTTAATATTGTTTTTCGCGTTTACCAGCCTATTAGGCCTAAATGCCTGTCCTGTTTTGTCGCAGAACTTTTCAATACCTGATGCATGTCTTGAAAATGAATATACGAGGACGCAGTGAATATTTCACTATTGCAATATTTAATGAATTAATAAAGACTAAATTCGCGTCTTCCAACATGTAGAGACAATCATGTTAATATATTTTAAATATAATTCCTACATTTTACTGTATATTCTTAATGCCAACAATCAAGATTTTAAAGAAATATTGTACATCTAAGTCTTAACCCAACTCCATTAACATGTGCTCCTTTGTGCACAGGATCTAGAAACCTACCTGAACGAGGCTAAACAAGGAGTTATCTATCTTTGTCTTGGATCGCTCTTAAAAAGTGATACCCTTCCTGAAGAGAAACTGAATGCTTTCAAGGACGCGTTTAAGGAGCTGCCATATAAGGTACTCTGGAAGACGGACCCTATTCCAGGGCTACCCAAAAATATCAAGACTGTCAAGTGGGTACCACAGTTGCAGGTTTTAAGTGAGTATTTATTAGTTGTAGTATTCAATTTATATGAACATTTGAGAATTTATAGGTTAACAACTTTCAAAACTCCACTGGGAGAGGTTACTTAAAAAAAGAAGTCATCTCATTCCGTAGAATGAATGATAAGATGCTTTATACATTAGTGTTATATTATTATGGGAAATATTCGGCATCCTCTTGAGTCCTACGTGGACTTAGAAAGAAAACTAGAACGGTCAAAATGAATCCACCGGACTATTCTGCATGCAACACAATAAACGTATATGGAACTTCTAAATTCATATCTGCATCACATATCCATCTTCATTTTGCTATGATCTATATTAATCCAGTTTCATCAAGACTATGGGACTTTCACAGGCTCTCAATTCCTCTATTTTTCTTAGAAAGAAAAATATTTTAGCAATGTCTCCAATATTCTCTATTAGCATTGTTCGTCCTAATTGTTCTTTACTTACTGAAAAGTAACTGTTTCAAAATTAGACGCAGGTTCATAGGCTGACTTGAATTAAGTTTGCCGATATAAAATTTTATGCATATCTTTCAAACTTGGTAGGCATTTACAGCTTTATAAAGAATAAATTTTTCACTCAATGGCAGCTACAGTAAAACTCAGTTTTTGTGTATGTTGATATTATGTTAAAACGTTTTTCTTTCCTGAAGTTCACAGTACCTCCCCCCCCCCCCCCCGGTCAATTCCTTCGCGTTCTTCTTCTCAATTATTTTATAAATAGAACAGTTGGCTGTACCAGTAGATGCTGCAGTTTTTGCAATGGTTTCTGCAACTGATATTATAGGTGTTCCAAATTCATCCGTAAAATACTTATGAATATTTAACATTTCCCTTTCATAAAATGCAGGGCTTTGACCTTTTCCCCAACATCATCTATGACAATCAGAATAAAAATTATTAAAAAAGAAACTAAATATATATTATTAATCAACTGTTGCATTCCCATTGTATATTACTATACATGTACAATTTCGTTATTAGTGCAGATAAGAAAAATTGAACGGAAGGTAAATATGTTTATAGTCTAGTTTATTAGTACATATAGCAAAGCATGTGATTTTTAATAATCGGGAATTCTACTGATATATATACATATATATATATATATATATATATATATATATTTCACACAATGACATGATGAAATAATGACCTTGGCAGGTGTCATGTACTCACGCCATGTGATAATGAAGCACTTGCTCAAGGTGTTAACGCGCGCATTATTTAGGATTTGTCAAAAAATCACCACGCGATATGGTTTACCTTTCATTTATGGCACTTTTACTGTTTCAATATAAAGAGGTAACGGAGATATGCTATGGCGCTTGACTTTTTAATCACCCTGTATAACAAGTATTAAACAAGACTTATCAATGTACACATGTAACTACTACATGGAACGGGAATTGAGAATATAATGTGATGTTTATCTGTTTTTTTTTAAATTTCTGATTCCACTATAAGCGATTAAGAGAAAAAAATACTATACGTTTGGTGTGACTCTTTCCTTCTACAATCCTGCGTTGCATCCATTTAATAAGCAAAGTGTTATGACTGGGAAGAATACTTCAGCCATTTTTGGGCATATTTATTGTTAGACGCTTCTCATATGTTTCATAGATGTATGTACTGCACCATATGCAGTATGATGACATATTTACTGTACATTTTTGGGAGGTAGGTCCAAGAGCTTGCCTTCAGAATTAAAAGGGGGGATACATATAAAACAGAGTTTTGCATTTTATTCTGGATTATATAAAAGGTCTAAAGTGCATAAATGTTTACTTGGTTTCTGCACTGGTCTTCAAATCCGTGTATGATAATTCTGTGGGGAATATTGCTGATGGACAATCAAGCATGATTAGCAGGGTCGGTTGGTGGATTTGTTAGAAAACTAGATCCATCTTGTAAATAGTTGGATAT